>CAKNYM010050026.1:228238-243147 GCA_932195095.1 Andricus curvator | reverse complement strand
AATTTATGCACGCCCCTAAGAATTTGTTATTCAAATTCTACAATTTTTCCAGTTCGCGAGAGAATTGGACCCTTTGCTCAACCGGATGTGATTCAGCACGCACCAGGCCTTCCAAAAACGAGATCCGGAAAAATAATGCGTCGTATTTTGAGGAAAATTGCAGTTGGAGACAGAAACGTTGGAGATACATCGACGTTAGCCGACGAGACTATCGTGGACCTTCTATTCCAATTGAGGCCCTAGGCCTAAAACAGCATCTAAGTCCTTAAAAAAAGCATACTAGTAATTTTCAAAAAGGAAAGAAATAAGGCTTTTCGTGAACTCCTTTATGCAGCCGCCGAGATCCAGAAGACGTCGGAGATAATCGAGTTCCGGTCGTAAATCGCAGGCGGAAACCTAGTCTAATTAATTTCCAAAAACGCTTCACGCTGCGTCTAAATAATCCAATTTTTCTGGAAACTTAATTATTTCCAGTACGCTGAGAGGTTCAAATCACAGCCAAGGTTTTACAAATCTAGCTACATTTTTGAGGCTGTTAAGCTAAAAAATGCGAAAAACACTTCCGAACTGGTGGTAGCTCAGGCAGTAGCGCTTAGGCTTCATAGCCGGAAGGTTGCGTGTTCGCTTCTCGCTACATGCACTTTTTTATTTATTTTATTTTTATTAGCTTATCCATTTTTAATGGATAATAATCGTGAGCTTTTTATCAGTGTGTTACATAGATAAGTAGTGTTGTGGCTTAAACTGCTCTGTGCAATTTTTGGAAATCTGCGCGGAGAATAATGAGTCTGCTGATGTTACAGGATTTTCAGTTAAAATTTTTTGCAGAGAAAATATCCGCAAATTTATCAAATTACGTAAACTCGGCAAAATTCCTATTTTAACTGAAAATCCTATTAGTTGAGCAGAATTTTTTTTCTGCGTATGCGATGTATTGAAAAATGTATAAGATCGTTATTTATTCGCAGCGGTGAAGCGTTTAGCACTATTTGAGAAATAAAAAAATAATGAAATTGTCATAAATTTAAAAATAATTTATTTATTTATTATTTTCTAAATTTAAATCAGTAAAATTCGACTGATTCAAATTTAGAAAGTACGTCAGTTAGACGTAGATTGCGTAAATGCGTAATGAAAATCTATGTAGCCTGCTATTTTTCCATGCATAAATGAAATATTCATTAGATTGCAATGCTGTAGTGGAAATATTTTTTTAATTCAAGGTAACGTTTTGTCTCAGATTTGAGGAATTTGGGATTCATTATTTCTAGAGAGGCTTCCTTGAATTAATAAAATATTTGAACTCTAAATTAAATAAAGTTACAAGTCCTATATTTTTCTGCTTGTAAAATAAATTTAGATAAGTCAAATGGATATTTGTTTTATGATAAAGAAATTCAGCGAACTGTATTGTTCGCAAGAATTAAAGTCTCAGTACTCAAGCCAGAATCTCAAATCGCATAAATAAAATAATTTTTCAGGCGTCTGAGATGAAAGAAAAAAGCGTGAAATGTTGAAACTTTGGAACGTACAAGAGAATTTGTTATGTATAATTTATAATTAAATCAATTAAATTAAAATTTGTTTAAAGTAAACGCTACACGGGGTGCGAACGATAAACATTTAAACAAATTAAATTGTAATGAAGTATATAAAACGTATGAAAGTTGCTTTAAACTGTACTGAAAGATTTAAAATTAGAAGAGCACAATGACTCAAAAAAGTTACAAAAGCAGAAATCAGGATCGTTGAGAAAAAAAACGAGGAGCTGGATTTACACGCACTTATTAAACGCACTTATGTACTGTATTATGTATTTTATGAAATTTACAAAATATAAAAAAACGCCATTACCTCATAAAAAATGAGGTGAGCAACGATACATATCATTCCATGCGGAACAAAATTAACTATAGGTGTATAAATATATGTATATATATATTATTATTATTATTATATTCTATTGTATGTTGAAATATACATTTATCGTTCTGTTAAAATAAGTTTATTCTTTCATTTTTACTTTCACTTTTTAATTTTCAAAATTCCCTGCCTTTTCCTTGATTTTTGCCTGACCAATTTTTCATTTTTTCTGACCATTAATATTCAAAAACCAGCATTTTAACCTCGCAACATTTTCAATATAGAATCTTTTATAGGCGGAATAAAACAATTTCAGGATAAAATTTAAAAATGCCAAATTTACTTCAACCGCTAAAGACGACTTTTCTGTTACAGAAGATGAATTTTCAATACAAGAGGACAAATTTTCAACGAAACAGTTGAATTTGAAAAAAAAAATTAATTTTAAAATTTCAAGCAAAAGAGACGAATTTTCAACAAAATAATTGGATTTTTAAGCCGGTAGATGAATTTTCAACAAAAAAGATGAATTTTAAATCCAAAAGGACGAATTTTCTGTCCAAATAGAAGAATGTTTAACAAAACAGTTGAATTTTCAATTAATAAATATGAGTTTTTAACCAAATATTTGAATTTTCAAAAAAAGAATTAAATCTTCAACAAAATAGTTAAATTTCCAACCAAATACAATGAAATCTCGCCTATTTGAACAGCCTTGAAACGTAACGATTCGATAATTTGAAGGCTGGAGGGGCCCCCACCTCAACCGCGAGTTGTCAGGTTATTTTTGTCAAGCGACGTTCATTGGCTGCCCCGGCCTTGTATCGATGCGCGAGCTGTAAGCAACTTTTTCAACTGCGCATGTACAGAGAACGCGGGTCCATTTGAAATCAATAATAATACAGATAAATATTTCAAACAAATTTTCACTTTTAAAAAATTTATTAAATTGAATCTAAGAAATAGCTATTTTCTTTAAATAATTTATTATTAATGTAATATTACAAGCATATACTTTGTAATTTTAAATAGACCCGCGCTTTTCGGCACATGCGCAGTTCAAAATGTCGCGATCCGTTAGCATCACTGCATGCATCAGTGTTTTTGTTGACGTACAACGTGAAAAATATAACATTTCCTTGAAATAGTAGAATTTGCTAACTAAAAAACAGTATAATAGAATCAAAAAATGACTCAAATATTTCGCGGAATAGTAAGCATTGTAGCATGACGTCATGATCATGCTAGTATATATTAGAAACTTTATTTTAATGTCAATCTGGTTAGTTAACTCTCATGAGTATTTGTATTTAAAATTACATTTGATGTGCCCGCTGGTGACTGTGTAGGAGAGTAAGAGGGAGAGAGGAAAGGAGGTTTGGGCCGTGTTGAGCGTGTTCAATCTTTTAACCGTTAAAAGTGTGTTAACAAGTTTACTTCTGCAACCTGAATTAAGTGTAGGGGAAACCACCCTACAGTAGATAATGATTTACAGTAGATAATCTTAATTAACTGGAAAACTGACAAAAATTGTTAATTACTTTTGTTAGTATAACGTTTCAGCAAGGATACTATATTTTCTAACGAAGTTTCATTGAAATTTTATAATTAATTAATGTGTGAGAGCATAAAATTAAATTTTAACCTGAAAAAAAAATTTCACCTCTTCTTTATTCATACTTGTTAACTTAATGAAACATTTTTATGACATGTTTATACATTAGAATCGAAGCTTGAAGTTTAATGAACAATATTTATTAATACAAAGTGTTATTTCTTTAATATTTATGAATATTTGAGGACTTTTTATTAGATAATACATTTTCCAACAGTAGATAACCAACAGTAGATAATCGGAAAATTACAAAAAATGTCTCTGTCAAAATTGGCAGCTCTGCGACTGTCTCGCAGTTGTTTTAAGCTCGGTTTTAAGTTAAAGGTTGTGTCTGTTTGTTTATTTTGATTCGTGAAATTTTTAAATTCAAATTATTGTAAATAATAAACCAAGAAAATAGTTTGAATTATTAGTTATTAAAAAGCTCATACATTTTAGTTGTGTTTTAAGGAGCCTTTCGGAAAAAATATCATTTTCAGGATTAAGGTATGTAAAAATGCTGCACTTTTCTGTCATCGCAAGTCAGGTTAAATTTTATAAAGATTAAACATCTCGTACCAATCGTGCCAATCTCACGGTATATCAAAGATAAAAAAATTTCAATAACTTAAACTTTTGCGATTTTTGTAAAATAATCATAGTTTCAACTATTATTTACTCAATAAATTGATTTTAATTGTAAGTATACTAATGATAAATCATAATTATCCAGAATTGAGTATTCTGTCTTGCCCAGAAGCAATACCAGAACCGATTATCTATTGATGGACAAAGGTGTCAAAATCGCAGCCTTGACCAGGTCTAATAAAAATGTTTAATACAGCTAATTGATTAATTTCGTGATATTTTTTTCTATAAGAATACTCAATTCAATATGTAAGCTTTATTTAACAACGATAATCTTTCTTGATTTTTGAAAACTGATGCAGTTATATGCTGTTGAATTTTTTCCTATCTACTGTAGGGCGGTTTCCCCTATACTATTGTTTTTTATCAGATAGGTGGAAATGTCAGGAAGGTTAGCATTGTTCTTAACATGGGACTACGACTGCATACGCTTCTTTGGAGAAATTATTCTAAACTTAAAAGTAAGTTATAAAGGTCTGAATAGTAATATTTTTCAAGTGTAGAATTTTGCGCAATTTTTTTCATCCTTTTATCGGTTGGAGACCTTTTAGTTTCACGAAATACAATCAACTATCCTAAATATGAGGTTAGAGTACCGGATCTGATACACTAACACATTTTATTTTATTTCGTGACACTGAAAGGTCGTCAATCGACAAAACAATTGAACATGCCTGAGAAAATACATTCTACACTTGAGAAATATTACTATTCGTATATTTCTGACTTACTTTTACGTTTAGAATATTTTCTCCAAAAAGTTGTCTGCATTCCCATGACGTCATGCTAAAATACTCAATTCAAACCAACGAGGGCTTCTCGCTCTTCGGGCCGTTTTTTAATTGGCCAGCTACTGACGCGGAGGAGAGCGTTCAGGGACCATGGTGGGAGGTGACGGAACTGCGCAATTTCAAATAACCGTGCATGGGGGATTTCAAATAGGTGACATTTCACTGTACTTGAATTTTCTACCAAATGATCAAATTTTTAATAAAAAAGATTAAACTTGATATTTCAACAACAACAAAAAAAACGAATTTTTAACAAAGCTTTTAAATTTTTAACAAAATGATTAAGTGTTCAACAAAATAGAAAACAATTTCAAATTAAAATAACAAATTTCTGATTTATTATCCTTGACAGTTATTTAAATTGCCTCTTATATAAATTCCCTGACTTCTGCAAGATTTTTTTTCAAAATCCCTAACTTTCCCCGGCCAGCAAAGTTCCCTGACTTTGCCCGATTTTCAGGTTTTCCCTGACCTACGGCCACACTATACAAATAGTCACTCAGTCAAAGTTCAACTAATTCTAATCAATAAAGGCTTTAAACGCAGCATTAAACTTATTTTCAATATATTGACAGCAAAAAATGATTAGATTTGAAAAATTTCAATGACATTTTTTTTAAAGTTGAAAAAAGTCGGGAATAAATGAGAAACTTTGAAATATTTTCGACTGTACCTTCATGAATTTGTAACCGTGATAAAACGAACAAATTTTTGTTAAAAAAGTGTGTTTTTCTACTTTCAAACTTTGTCTTTTTTCTTTGAGCAGATAACACCCTGCTGGAAGTAGAAAGATTGAAAAAGAGAGAAATTGGGGGATAGGAAAAGATAGAACTATTCTATATCTCTCAATGTGTCACTTTGCATCCCAAAAACGCTATCTTTTCCTATCCCCAATCTCAATCATTTTCTATCTCTTTCTCTGCCTTTCGTGAGCGAGGACTCTTATCTTTTTCTATCCCTTCTATCTATTTATTACGAATTTCATTCTCTTTCTCTATATTTCGTAACCGAGGACCCTTATCCTTTTTCTTTACTTCACTCTGTTTCTTTAATATAAATTTGAATCTTCGTCTATCTCTTTTTTTATCATCCGCGATTGTGTAAACTTATCATCGTCTATCCGTCATCATTCGGGAATCCATTGAAAAGTCAGGGAATTTATTTAAAAAAGACACTCAAAATTTAATGCCATACCTTAGACGACAACTGTGTTGAACTTGGCAAAACGGTTTGCCGGGCCTATACTTATAGGCCGGAAGACTGATTTCACTTGTTGGTTACTTTTACCGTCAGCCACCTAGCGGTAAAACCTTCAGGTTGACGGAGGATAGCATTAGATAGAGAAGAGGGGATTAAAAAAGATAGACGGAAATTTATATTGGCAGAGAGATAGTAAAGGATTGACGTAGATAGATGAAGAATAGGATGAGATGGGGAAATGGGGATTGAAAAAGATAGACGTGAATTTGGGTTAACAAAGAGATAGAAAAAATAGACAATGATAGACGTAGATTAGGATCAGATAAAGAAAAGGAGATTGAAAAAGATAGATGTGAATTTAGATTGACAAAGACATACTCAAAGATTGACATGGATAGAATGATAGAATGAGATGGAGAAATGGGGATTGAAAAATATAGACGTGAATGCAGATTGACAGAGAGATGAAAAAGATTTACGTGGATAGATAAATGATAGGATGAGATAGAAAGAGGGGATTGGAAAAGATAAACGTGGATTTAGATTACAAAGAAATAGAAAAAGATAGACCTTGATAACGTATGATAGGATGAGATAAAAAAGAGGAGATTGAAAAAGATAAGACGGGAATTTAGATTGACGGAGAGATAGAAAAAGATTGACGTGGATAGATAAAAGATTGAATGAGATAGAAAAAAAGAGATTGAAAAAGATAGACGGAAATTTAGATTGACCGAGAGGTAGTAAAACACTGACGTGGATAGATGAAGAATATAATCAGATAGAGAAGAGAGGGTTGAAAAAAGTAGACGTGAATTTAGATTCACATAGAGATAGAAAAAGATAGACGTTGATAGACATAAGGTTGAATGGGATAAAGAAGAGGAGATTGAAAAAGATACACGGGAATTTAGATTGACAGAGATATAAAAAAATTGACGTAGATAGATAAAGAATAGGATGAGATAGAAAAGACGGTATTGAAAAAGATAGACGTGAATTTGGAGTTTTTTTCCTGTCCTATTGGAAGTAAACAGAGAGAGACCATATCTTTTTGAATAATTATGAATCTTTATGATAGAAAGAGATAGAGAAAGTATATCCCATAATTATTATTATGATGACCCATCTTCCACCCACAGGTTATCATGACCTGGTACTTCGCTACTAAACACTGTGGCGAAACGCGGCAAGTGATTAGCAGATTCGTTAGTGTCAGTCGTTGTTTCGGAACTCTATATTCTGCTTGCGCATTCGTCATAATTCGCGAGTATACACACTGGAGAGCCCGTCTATAAGGATCCGACAATCACACTGGAGAGCCCTATAGGGATCCAACATTCATCCTGAAGAGCCGGTTTATAGGGTTCCAACATTTATCGTGAAGAGCCGGTTTTTGGGATACAACATTCATCCTGGAGAGTCAGTTTATATGAATACAAACATTTATCCTGGAGAGCCCTATAGGGATCCAAAATTCATACTGGAGAGCACATTTATAGGGATCCATCTTTCTTACAAACGCTAGTTCCAATGCCAACGACTGAGACCAATTATTCAAAATATTATTTTTATTTACATTCAACGGCGAGAGACAAGCACAACTTTACACACGCACACAGACATACACATATACAGAAATGTCAAAAATTAAAAATGTGATTATCACAATCATCTGCCGTGTACGCAGGATGGCTACAGAAAACGATTGTAGCCGCTATCATTGCTTACGCCCGGAAAACTCCGGATTATGCGGCCCAGAGGACATCTGGACGATTGTGTCTGACTAGGTGGTGAGTCAGAATAGTCTTGTTCCAGTAAAGGAAACGGTGTTCGTTCTCGAGTACTTTAACTGGGCTATTTTTGTAGTAAGGCTCAAATCTTTTTAGTGAACCAGTGTTCAGGGCAATTTGTTGGTGAATGATCCCAGCAACATCATTATGTCTGCGCGTGTATTCTTGCAAGGCGAACATCGTACAGACATCAATGATGCGCTCGATGTTCTCATTCGGATCTCCACAAAGGCAGCATCTGTCAATGAATGCCGCTATACTGAGGACGTATTTTTGGTAATTCCTCGTCTTCACTACCCTGACCTGGATGGCAATGACAAATCCTTTCGTTTGCGGAAAGAGTTCTCCCCGCCTTAACCAAAGGTTTGAAACATCACTATCCAGGCAAGGAAAATCTAATGTTCGGGGGTGTTGCTTGTACAGCTGTTTACCTCGCCACTGATCAGCTAGCTGTTCAGCATTAAGGTGTCTGATGTTCTGAAAATCAACAGCTGCAAGTTTTAAGGGGGTATACAGGTCAAATCTACAGATGTATTTGTAGAGTGAGATGTTAGTCCTGTTTTGGAAATAATAGCGCAATTGCGTAGCCTAAGAGTCACACAATTGACGAACATCAAAGATCCCTCTGCCCCGAGGTTGTGTGGCTAAACTATTCTCTCTACAGCTGTCCTTTTATGGTGTATTCGATGCTCAGACATTTTCACGCGGATGATTCTGTTAAGCCTCTCGAGGTCAGTCATGGACCAGGTCACCAGACCAAAGAAGTATGTTCGAAGAGGAATGGCATAGGTGTTAATTGCTTTTGTGGTTTCTTCGCACTGAGGCCAGACGCAAGAACCAGACTAAGGCGACCCAAAAAAGAAGTCTTAAGCGCCTTTTTAATTACAGAGTGGAGCGGACCCCTCGTCTGCAATATGCCAAGGTACCTGTACGATCCTTCATCAGTCATAACCTCAATCAGAGCGCGGTCTTCCAGTATCAGTGAAGCATTTATCTCTCCACGGGACAAATGCAGCTTTTTGCATTTGTCCAAACCCAGAGACATCCTGATGTCATAGGAGAAATGCAGGAAAATTTTAACTAAGCTGTTGAGTTTCGACTCTGAGCTTGCAAAAAGCGTTATGCCGTCCATGTACAGGAGGTGAGTGAGTTGAGACTCAGCCACTCCCACCTTAATTTTGAACCCATAGAACGTGTTGTTCAATGTCCAACTTAGTGGGTTCAATGATAAACAAAACCATAGTGCGCTGAATGAATCACCTTGGAAGATTCCTCGTTTAATGGGCAAAGACTGTGTATCCCTCATCACCCCACGACTGAAACATTTAATCCTTGTGCACCACGTATGCATAGCGTGCTCCAGAAATTGGATAACGCGCGAACGGATATATGTCTTAAGGACCTCAAGTAAATAATCGTGGGGTGTTGGGGGAAACGCCTGTTAGTAGTCAATGTAGGCCATGTGCAAATTTCGTTGGTGGTATTTCTCATGCAACAGAACCACACTGTCAATGTAGACAACGTCAGGAATGATAGCCGTGAAACACTTATACAGGGTCGAGGGGCAGGTGATTGGTCGACCATCACTAGCACTACCAGCAGCTACCTTTTTGGGTATCATATACGTTACGCCCCGTCTTGAAGAGGGCAAGTGATAGACTATTCAACCCAGGCCACCATGCAACCCTGTCCTTTTCTAGACCGAGCCACGCCGTATCCAGTTGACTTGACCTATGAGTACCCTGATTCTCGACTAATATTTGGCCATTTCCTTGGCTCTAGGTGGTTCACAATAATTTTGATTCTGTTTTTTGCCATCTGAAAGTCCGCGATAGGAACGTTTTTGGTCTGCGAAAAAAGTCCTATTGACATTTCTTCTCGAGGTCGCTCTCTTGAACCGTCGCAGTCGCGCTAAGAGGACAATGAGCCTCTGTTTAAGATGGCCAATCACTTCGTCCAGGTTCGTAGATGTTCTTGAACTGATATTATGTGGGCGAAGAATCTCTTTTTCTTAAAGTCAGAACTTCCATGGAGGGTCTGACACCTTTCTTGGGGCATAGTTTTTAGTAGCACGGCCTTTGAGTTTTATGCTCATCATCCTGGCACACGCGACCGCAGCACAATATACAAGAGTCTGCACTTGCACCAAGCTCATATCCTGCTACGAGGACAGATGCAGTATCTCGATTTTCAAGCCGCCAACCAACCGGAGAAGGTTTTACATTGACCCTAAATTTCGGCAGACCGTTTCTCATTGATGGTTCTTGATCTGCGAACTCTAGGGTGGAATCAGTGAAGCACACCATGAGACGCAGGCTTTCCTCATTGAGCTCTTTAATGAGTTCAGCAGGAGCAGGGGCAGACTCCGGCGGCTGCAAGCCTAACGACTGTCGACCATGAGACAGTCGCCCTGCTACATCCCCCAGACCCAGCCCCCGCTCGTCCATAGCGTTTCGTGTCACGGCTACATGAACCTCTTCTTCCACCGCATCTGCGGGGTGCGCTTCAGGTGCTGCTAGTTGTTGTTGCACCTGCTTTTTGATGTTACTTTATCGACCTCGGATATAAGGTGGTGCCGCCTAATGGATCTTATTTGATCAGCAAGATGTTGTTCAGTCACTCTATGGGCCAGCTCGCGATAAAGACCCACGAGGAGACGATGTTGCTCGCCATTGACGGGTCTTCCCCCTGCCATTGCCCGAAAGTGACATCTGATCACGTCTCCATTCATTTCCGGTGTCCACTTGATCCTGCTTTTGGCCTGCGCACCCTGGAGTTGCTGGCGGAATGCATTTCCAACCTCAGAACTTATTCGGTTGATGGTCTTCTAAGGAGGAGGTTCTCGTCTATAATTTGTCGCCTTTGTTGTTCAAAGTCCTCTTCGGTTACTGTTTTTATTTCCATCAAGCACTCATCATGAAGGGTTTGAAAATGTATGCGTTGCCATGGCATTCCTGTGGAAGTGGTTGGCTGGGGGCTCCCAACCGAAACACCCTCCACAGGCGCAGCTGATGTTCTGCTGCTTACCAATTTATGCCGATTTTAGTAGCCCTTTCTGGTATCCCGGTGAGAACTACCTGTCCATCACATAACTCACCACCCAGCAAAAAAGAATGTATTGATACGAATTGAATTGAAAAGACTAAGGCACCCTGCAAATCCCGCTTTGCGACAATGACGCATTGGACCTATGTGTCAATGCGTGTAAATTCGTGAAGACGGTACTTCAATTTTGAATCTTTTTATACGTGCAAATATGGTGCCAAAGACTAAAGTCAGCGAATACACTTCAATGCGTCAGCACGCAAATGCCTTAACATTGGTCAATGCGTCTGAATTCGCGAGAGTAAAATACGCACTTGAATTCGCCCCAATGCGTCACGGCGAATTTCAGCAAGTGTTGATTTATACAATTTAATCCGTAACAGGAAAACCAACGTGCGGGACATATAGAATTTATTGTAAATGTTTAGTAAATTGTCTCGTAGCTCAGTGGCGGGTACTCTGGACTGATGTACGGGGGATCGCTGTTTCAAGTCTCGGCGCATGAACTTTTTATTAATTTTTTTTACAATTGACCTTGACCACGCATTCATATGAAAACACACGCATTCAATTCGCGCTGTCTCAACTCATCTGAATGCGTCTCAATGCGTTTAAACGAATCAGAAAACGGGATTCACGCGCATTACAAAAATGTTAATTCGCCCCAATATGTATCAATCCTTTTTTTTTTTTGCTGGGCACCACCGGCTTCCATGCTGCTACCCCTAGCGGTGGCACCAGGGGCGCCCCGACGATCCTCGGGGAGCGAGCAGCGACGATATATATTCAAAAGCTTCTCCATGGATTTATGGGTTTTTCGTGCTCTTCTTAGTCCCTTTTCTCTTCGTTATCTGCCTTTCTGGCATGGAAAGCAGAGCCAGTTTATTCTATATTATCCCAGAAAGCATACAAAATTCGGTGAAGATTTCCTAAAACTGGCAATGCAAAGTTCGGAATATTGCACTGAAAGGTTAAGGAAGGTTCGTTCAAGCAAGAAAATGTCCGCATGTCAGGGAATTTTGCACCACAATGTTCAGGCTAGTTTGGAAGATTAATTTAACTTAATTCGATGCGCAGTAGTATTATATGGTACCTACGGGTGCGCAGAAGTTTTTTTGATCCTCCAGGAACACCCGGGAAAAGACTAGTACATATCATGATTTTTGTCCATATTAACGAAAAAAATCAAATTAAACAAAAATTAAAAATTTTGTTTGCTTCTAATTTTTTTTGTAGGTATGGAAAATAGTCATGTTACGTATGTCCTGTCGTGCAATATTCTCTGACAAGCGGCCATTTTCTTGGATGAACGAACCTTGCGTAAACCTTTTAATGCAATATTCCGAACCTTGCATTGCCAGCAGTTTCAGGAAATCTTCACCGAATTTGTTGTGCCATCTGAGATCCTATCCTTTATCTATCTACGTCAATCTTTTTCTATTTCTTTGCCAATCTAATTTCCCTTCTATCTTTTTCAATCCCCTCTTTTGTATCTTATCCTATCCTTTATCTATCCACATCCATAATTTTCATAATTAATTCCCAATCTAATTTCCAATCTAAATTCCCATCTGTCATTTTGAACCTCCTCTTCTATATCTCATTGTATCCTACATCTATCAACGTCTATCTTTTTCTATCTCTTTGTCAATCTAAATCCAATTTTATCTTTTTCAATACATTCTTCTCTATCTCATCCCATCCTCTGTCTATCCACGTTAATCTTTCTATATATCTTTGTCAATCTAAACTCGGGTCCATCTTTTTCAATATCCTCTTCTCTATCTCATCGTATCATACACTTATATTTTTCTATTTATTTTTCAATCTAAATTCACGTCTATCTTTTTAAATCCCCTCTTCTCTATCTCATCCTATTATTCATTTTCCACGTCAATCTTTTATTATCTCTCTGTCAATCTAAATTCGCTTCAACCTTTCTTATCCCCTCTTTTCTATCTCACCCTGGCCTGTCCACATCAATCTTTTAGTATCTCTTTCCTCAGTCTTAATTCACATCTATCTTTTACAATCTCTTCTTCTTTATTTCATCTTATCCTACGTCTATCAATGTCTATCTTTTCCTATCTCTTTGTTAATCTAAATTCACGTTTATCTTTTTCAATCCCTTCTTCTCCATCTTATCCCATTCTTCATCTTTCCACGTCAATCTTTTACTATCTCTCTGTCAATATAAATTCCCAACTATCCTTTCTAGTCTCCTCCTCTTTATCTTGTCCTATCCTACATCTATGAACGTTTATCTTTTTCTATCTCTTTGTCAATCTAAATTTACGTCTATGTTTTTCAATCCTCTATTCTATACCCTGCAGGATGTAGAAAGATTGAAAAAAAGTATTATTCTATCTCTCAATGGGTCACTTTGCATCCCTAAAACGCTATCTTTGACTTTTCCCAATCTCAATAATTTTCTACCTCTTTTTCTACCTTTCGTTACCGAGGATTCTTATCTTTTTCTTTCCCTTATAGTCTATCGATCTATTACGAATTTCATTTTTTTTCAATCTCTTTTTCTATCTTCCACGATTTAGTTACCATTTTATATTCCTTGAAATTAGGGTACCCATCGAAAAGTTAGAGAATTTATTGAAAAAATTAATTTAACGTTCTGAAAACGTTTCATGTTCCAAATACGTCCTTAAAACGTCTCTGGTACATTGTATGTTTAAGGAACGTTATTCGGACTGACTTAGGACGTTTTTGAGCCGTTCCAATAACGTTCTTTAACGTTTGTGCCCACTGGGGGACTACCAAATGATTCTGCTTCTGAAAATAACTCAATTTTTTGGAATTTAAAATTTTTTTGTCATAGCGTATATATTTCTTTTTTAATTATTTAAACAATTATCTACTCTCTAACATCAACACATGACAACCAACCCTCACAATGCAACCACTAAACGGTGTGAAAAAGAACATTTGACGATTTATCATTTTTGAGCCTTACCCCACCACTTTTCGAAAAACTGCTGTAAATCAAAAAGTTTTTGGGCCACTGAACTACCAAACATAGAAATGGGACTACCAAACGTCTAAGTACAACCACCAAACGATTTAAAAAATAAAAATTGATGATGATTCAATTTTTTATGTTTTCCTCCACCCCTATTCAAAAAACATCTGTAAATCGAAAATTTTTTGGGCCATTGCACTACCAAACGTAGAAATGGGCCTACCAAACGATTCTGCTTCAGACTGCATTTTCATTTTTTGGATATTGTTATTATTTTGAGTTTCACCTTGAGGATTTGTTTTTCGTTTATTTAAAAAACTATCAACTCTCTAACGTTGAGAGATGACTACCAAACGCTACCAAACGAAGACCAAACAGCCCAACAAAGAAAAATGTAGAAATTTTGACCTTTTGGGGCAGTGTGAAGTTAGCCCCCCGAATTTTGTTTTGTTGAAAAATGGGGAAGGAACAACAACTAAACGATAAGATATGACTACCAAACCCTCTTTAACGACCACCAAACGTTTAACGACATAAAATTTTCAAATTTTTTATTTGGGGGGGGGGCCAACTTCACACCGCTACATTTAACTAATTTAACTGCTTTGTTGAAAATTCGTTGTTTTTTTTTGGTTGAATATTAATTTTTCAACTAAAATTTAGACTATTCTAATTAGAGATTCATTATTTTGGTTGAAAATTCGTCTCTGTGGTTGAAAATTAGATTTTCTGGTTAAAAATTGATTTGTGTACAATTGAAAATTTCACTATTCTAATTGAAGATTTATCCTCTCAACTGAAAATTCATCTCTTTGGTTAAAAAATTAACTATTATGTTAAAAATTCATCTCTTTGGTTGAAAATTTAACTTATTTATTGAAATTCTTTTTTTTTTGTTAAAAATTAATTTTTTAACTAAAATTTAACTATTCTAATTAAAGATTCATCATTTGTGTTGAAAATTCGTCTCTGTGGTTGAAAATTGAACTATTTTGTTGAAA
>CAKNYM010050026.1:191648-223409 GCA_932195095.1 Andricus curvator | reverse complement strand
TTGAACAATTACAAAAAACCTTCTCAAAAATCGAATTTTTAATTAAAAATTTTTTTTGTTAATTTTGAGGTAAATGGGACGACTGAAAAATATAAAAATCCTGACTTGGAAAATTCTCGAATAATAAAATTCCCGAACAATTTATAATATTAGCGAATTTGAAAATTCCCGAATAATAAAAGTCCCAAATTATATAATATTACCGAATAGTAAAATTACCAACAGAAAAATGCGGAATTATAAAATATCTCATGTTGCATAATTCCCGACACTAGAAAATTATCGAATTTAAGCAATTAGAAATATTTTTTTCAATTAATCATATTTATTCATTAAAAATACAATAATGAAGTCTTTTTGTCAAAAATATTTTTTTCTATATTCAGTGCGTTTTTTAAAAATTATTGTTTGAATTTGAAATAAAAATAATTGAACAAAAAAAAATATATTTCTCAATGCAAAAGAACAATACAATAACAAGATTTTTATTACAAGAGCAATAATTTAAAAAAACTGCTATGCTCATTTTCAAAAAAAGCTTTTCACATCAATTTTTGTTTCAATTAGTGTTATTTTAAGTGTAAAAAATAATTTTAAAAATTACATGAACATTTAAAAAAAATTTCTTCGATCAAAATATTTCATTATTTTATTTTTTTAAATAAATAATATTGATTACAAATTAATTTTTTTAATTGTTTATAGATTCGGCAATTTTCTGTCGCGAATTTTTTTATCCGAAAATTTTCAAATTCGGTAATATTATAAACTGTCAGGAATTTTCAAATTCGGGATTTTTATATTTTATCAATTTTATTTATTATTATATTATTATATTAAATTTATTAACACTTTTTAAGTTAGAATTTAAATTATTTTTATTTTAAGTCGTTTTGAGCATTCAAATAATTATAAATATTAAAAGTTGTTCTTTTTTAAGTGAAAATTTTGAATTATGAATCTATTAATTTGAAGTTATTTTAAATTTGAAAATAATTGATAAAGTTTCAATCGGACGTATAAATTTGTTTGACTACCAAGCCTTACAAATTGAAACAGTTAAATTTTTGACGTTAAAATCTGTAAATTCTTTAATTGTGAACAAATTGAGAATTTTCTTGTAAAATCAATTATTGCTCAATTTTTAATACTTGTACTACAGTACAATTTTAAAATTTAATAATTAATTTATATTTAGAGTTGTTTAGCATAAAACGTTTCTAATTTAAAAAATTTAATTTTAAACGATTTTAGTTTTTAATTATTTAACCAGGAGATAAGAGCTGGATTTTTTTTTAAATCTCATAAATTGAATCGTTCATTAAGTTCTTATCTCAGACTATGTAAATATAATATTTTTTACACTTTTTTAAATACAAAATTCGCTTTTATCTTAAATTTTCATCAGTTAAAAATTGGAGAAGAAATTGAAAATTGAAAGTTAAAAATTCAAGAAGAAAGCGAATTTTGTATTAAAAATCAAGTTTCTAACATTTTATATTTACATAATTTTACATGCGAATTTGATAAGTATTAATAAACAATATTTGCCATTGGAAAATAATGTATTAGCAAATTATGAGTCATCTAATGGAATCTCAGTAGGGTATTTATGAAATTTAAAAAAATTCAAACTCTGATCATCTCCTTGTGAGTCTTCAAAACTGCATTTCAAAATTCTTTAAATTGAAAATGTACACTTGAAAATAAAGACCCAAAATGGACAATTTTTAAAGTAAATTTTTTTAGAAATAACAGTTTTAAACTGAATGATTTCATAATTGAAAAAGTTAAAAATTGAACTTAACGTTGAAAAAAAGTTAAAATCAAACTTATTTTAAATTGCGTTATGTTATTTGATTGTATAGATTTCTCTTCTGAAAATTTTTAAAATTTCAAGAAAAATTTTCTCAAAATAGGGGAAAAGGGGATTTTTTTCACAAAAATAGGGAAAAAACAATTGAAAGAAAAACTAATGTTTTAAGTGCTTTAAGCGTCCTCAACTGTATTTTTTCAGATTTTTTAACAAGTATATAGAGGTCGCTAAAGTTTTTAATTTTTCATGAAAACTAAAGATGCTACTTCTTGACAAAGATGTGAAATTTCTTCAAAATTGTTGGTGTGAGAAAAGAAAAATTTTTAAGGTGGCTTTAAGATTCATAAAGTATCAATTTTATGATAAATTTTAGTTTTGGTTTACCAATTTGCCCCTAAAATTTTTTAAAATATGAAACTCATGAGAAATATACATCTCTTAATTAATAATAGTTTCGTGTATCCAATTCAACAAATTATTTTCTAGTACACTAAATTTTTTTTTTAATCAATAAAATCGCTCAAACGTGAAAAATAGTAATGGAGTAAATAGAAAAAATTAAATTTTTGTTAACAAACATTGTTGATTGAATGAAAAATAATTTTCGTGTGTTTTATATTTAAAACAATCTTTCAGGGCTAAATTGTCAAACCAAAAATTTGGAAGAAATTTCACATCTTTTTGAAGAAGTAATACGTTTAGTTATAATAAAAAAATGTTATCTGTAAAAAAATAAAAATTATTAACTCATAAAAGTTGCATATCTGCCACAAAAACAACTGTAAATATATTTTTTTAATCTGAAAAAATACAGAATAACTTTCTCATCACGTGAAAGAATTTTTCACTTCAAAGTTTTCGAAAATCAAAAAATTAGGATTTGACTTTGCACCCTAGGGTACATACATTTTTTCCAAGAATTATTTTTGAATTAAGTGATAAGGAAGTACGTAATTATAAAAAATAGAGGAAATATCTTGAAAATAGGGAAAAAAGGGGAAATTTCTCGAAAAAGGAGAGAAAAGGGGAACTTTTTGAAAAGTAGGGGAATAGGGATCCTCTAGATTTCTACTTATCTTTTTTTATTTTTATTTAATTTAGAAGAGATATGTTATTGAATAAAATTTTTGTATTCAATAAAAAAAAATATTTTTTTTAATTTCTTTAATTTCACTGTTAATGATTCAAAGAGATTACTTTGCCTTAGAGATTATCGAGTTCTCAATGAGACTATTCTAAATGCAGACTTGTTAATGGAATTATCCAATCTCAACAACCCAACACATTTGCGTTCGTAGTTTGAATTAATTAAATCCTGAAAGAGGTCATGGAGCTTTCCACCCGCGAATGGAAAAGTTTATAATAATAATTAAGTCAAATTAATGTAATAAATAAAAAAATAATTCTTAAAATAATTTAAGAAAATTATTATATTAATTAGGAGCCATCTATACATTACGTAACTGAGGGGGGGGGGGGGGTATTTTTATTTTTCCAAAATTCCATAGAAAAATATCCATAAAAACAAAGCTTTTTCACAATTTTTGAAATTATTATTACCCCCAGAATTATTCAGTATTTTTCAAGTTATTTTTATTTCAAATTGTATATAATAAGGCGATGAATTCCACTTTATTTTTTTTTTAATTATATTATTCATATTCACAAAAAACCTGAAAGCAGGCTGAAAATTCAACTGCTTGGTTGAAAGTTGAACTAATTTATTAAAAATTCATTTGTTTGGTTAAGATTCATAATTTTAATTGAAAATTCAACTGTTTGGTTAAAAATTAACTTTTTTGTTGATGAAAATTCAGATTTTCGGGTTGAATATTCAACTTTTTTGTAGAAAATGCGTCTTTTTGGCTTGAAAATTCAACTATTTGGTCTAAAATTCACATTTTGTTGTGGAAAATTCCACTATTTTGTAAATAATTCGCTTTTTTAAATTGAAAATTATTGTTTTTCGAAGAAAATTTAATTATTCCATTTTTGATTGAAAACCGATCTTTTTTAGACTGAAAATTTAACTATTTGGTTGAAAATTCGTCTTTTTTGGTAAAAACTTAATCTTTATGGTTAAAAATCCAACTATTAGGTTAAAAATTTATGTATTTTGTTGAAAATTAATCTTCTTCGGTAGTAAATCAATTTTTTTGGCTAAAAATGCAACTGTTTGGTTAAAAATGATTCTGTTTTGTTAAATTGCAGTGTGTTTTATTTAAAATTCAATTTTGTTTTGTTTTTTAAATATCAAGTATTATATTTTTTATTGAAAATTCATCTTTTTAGTTTGAAAATTCAACTCCTTGGTTGAAAGTTGAACTACTTTCTTAAAAATTCATTCTTATGGTTGAGGTGTCATAATTTTAATAGAAAATTCATCTTTTGGGTTGAAAATTCAACTAATTTGTCGAAACTTCTCTTTTTTAGGGTAAAAATTGATTTTTTTTAAAGGAAAATTTATCTAATAGATTGAAAATGAACTTTTTTGTTGCAATTTCATATTTTTGGATTAAAAATTCAACTGTTTAGTAGAAGATTCGTTTTTTTTTAATTACAATTTTTGTTGTAAATGGGACTGTTTAGTTAAAAATTAATTCTTTTGTTGAAAATTCAACTACTTGGTTAAAAATTTAATTATTTTGTTGTAAACTTAGTTATTTTGTTGAATATTCAATTATTTGGCTAAAACGTCCTATTTTTTTGTCAAAAGTAAACTATTTTGTTGAAAAGTCAAGTAATTTGTTAAAAAGTCATCTTTTTTTTGAAAATTCATTTTCCTTCTAAACAATTTAACTATTTGGTTGAAAATGTACTTTTTTGTTGCAATTTCTTATTTTTGGGTTGAAAAGTTAACTGTTATGTATAAAAAAAATCGTCTTTTTCTCTTGGAAATTCAACAATTTAATAGAAAATTCAACTTTTCAGTAGAAGATTCGATTTTTTTCATTGGAAATTTTGTTGTAAATGGAACTGTTTAGTTAAAAATTAATTTATTGTTGAATATTCAATTAATTGGTTAAAAAGTCCTATTTTGTTGTGGAAAATTCAACTGTTTTCTTAAAAATTCAAGTATCCTATCTTTGAAAGTTGGTATTCGTCGTTTAGTTACCGTTACCGTTACTTAGTTAACCATAAGGCGATCTCATCGACGATGGGCGAAGCTGTGTTTATTTGAACTCGAGATGTTTGTTTTCATAAGAAGCTTAGTGGAAGTATATGCATTTATACTTCGGTATATATACGATTCCTTTCACGCATTTTTTAAAAATAAGGCTTTTAATTAACATTTTAAATATTTTATTCGTATTTTGAAAGATTCATTTTCGATTTAACGTTTTAGTCATAGTTCATTTATATTTCAAAATGTTTGAAACTTTCGAAATTTTGAGTACCATTTATTTTTAAATGTGTTTGGATTTTTTATAATAAATTTTGTTAATTTTTTTATTTAAAAACCAACTTTACATTTTTGTTTAACTTTTCAGAAGGACCTTGGCCTTTTTTCAATGAATAGGATAAATTAGTTTAGGGTATCAAGAAAGAATGTATTTCCAATAATTCGTTTCTACGATAGCTTGCAAATATATAATAATTATTAATTATTTTAAAAATTTTCATAAACATATTTAGAGTTTGGCTATTTTTCAAGGAATAGGTACAGTTTGTTTACAAAGTCAACTACGAATGTCTTTCTGATGAAACTTTTATATGTTGCTTCGTAAATTTGAAATAATTATTAATAATTGAAACAATTTGCATAAACAAAGAGTTTGGCTATTTTTCAACGAATACGGTAAATTTCTTTTATAGAATTCACTAAGAATATCCTTCCGATGACTCTTTTCTATGAAGCTTTGCAAACTTACAAGAATTATCAATTATTTCAACAAATTAAGAGTTTGGCCACTTTCCATCGAATAAGCCCAATTTGTTTACGGAATCACCAATAATGTATTGCCAATAACTCTGTTCTACGATACTTTGCACAGTTACAATAATTATTAATTATTTAAACAGTCTTCATAAACATATTCAGAGTTTGGGTATTTTTCAAGGAATAGGCACAATTTGTTTACGGAGTCAACTAAGAATATCTTTCCGATTAATCTTTTCTATGTTGCTTTATAAATTTACAAGAATTATTAATTATTTAAACAATTTTGATTAAAAAATTAAGAGTTTGGCTATTTCTCAACGAATAGGCTCAATTTTTTTACAGAATTAAGTAAGGATATCTTTCAGATTACTTTTTTCTATAATGATGTGTAAATTTTCAAGAATTATTAATTATTTAAAGAATTTTCATAAACAAATTAAGCGCCCGGTCATTTTTCAACGAATAGGAACAATTAGTTTAGGGAATCAAGAAACAATGTATTCCCAATAAATCTTTTCTACGATACTTTGCAAATATACAATAATTATTAATTATTTTAACAATTTTTCTAAAAATATTCAGAGTTGGTCTATTTTTCAAGGAATAGGCAGAATTTGTTTACGGAATCAACTAGGAATGTCTTTTCGCTGACTATTTTATATGCTGCTTTGTAAATTTACAAGAATTATTATTTGTAATATCATTATTTTTAACGAATTGGCTCAATTGGTTTCCAGAACCAAAAAGAATGTATTAAAAATAAGTCTTTCCTATGTTACTTTGCAAATTTACAATAATAGTTAATTATTTTAACAATTTTCATACACATATTCAGAGTTTGGCTGTTTTTCAACAAATAGGCTCACTTTGTTTACAAATTCAACTAAGAATATCTTTTCGATGACTGTTATCTATGTTGCTTTCTAAACTTACAATAATTTTCAATTATTTAAACAATTTTAATTTAAAAACTGAGAGTTTGGCTATTTTTTAACGAATAGGCTCCATTTTTTATAGAATTAAGTAAGAATATCTTTGCAGTGACTTTTTGCTATAATGCTCTGCAAATTTCAAAGAATGAATAATTATTTAAACAATTTTGATAAACAAAAACAAGAGTTTGGCTATTTTTTAAAGAATAGGCTCAATTCGTTTACGGACTCAATAAAGAATGTTTTTCAAATACCTCTTTCCTATGATACTTTGAAAATTTACAATAATTATTAATTATTTAAACAATTTTCATGAACACATTCAGAACAATTTGTTTGCGTAGTCAACTAAGATTATCTTTCCGGTGACTCTTTACTATGTTTTGTAAATTTACAAGAATTATTAATTATTTAAACAATTTCGATTACAAAATTTAGAGTCTGGCTATTTTTCAACGAATAGGCTCAATTTTTTACAGAATTATTTATTCTGCATCGTGAGATGGTATCCATGCGAAGCCGTGTACAAATCAAAATTATTGAAGTAAAAGTTAATTTCATGGTATTTTATTGAAATTCATTTCCAAATAAAATAAATACATGTAAATAAATTGGTCGCGAGGCTCTAGTTTTGTCAAAAATTCATCTATTTTTGTTGAAAAATCAACTGTCTTCTAAAAAATTAACTATTTAGTTGAAAATTAACAATTTTTTTGTTGCAATTTCATATTTTTGGGTTGAAAAGTCAAAAAATCGTCTTTTTGTCTTGGAAATTCAACAATTTAATAGAAAATTTCACTGTTTAGTAGAGGATTCGATTTTTTTCATTGAAAATTTTGTTGTGAATGGAATTTTTTAGTTCAAAATTAATTTTTTGTTGAATATTCAATTACTTGGTTAAAAAGTCCCATTTTTTCGTGGGAAATTCAACTGTTTTCTTAAAAATTCAAGTATTTTGTCAAAAAGTCATCTTTTTTTGTTGAAAAATCAACTGTCTTCTAAAAAATTAACTATTTGGTTAAAAAATTAACTTTTTTTGTTGCAATTTCATATTTCGGGGTTGAAAAGTCTTAAAGTTAAGTTATAAATATATAAAGTTTTGTATAAAAAAAATTCATCTTTTTGTCTTGGAAATTCAAAAATTCAATAGAAAATTCATCTCTGTGGTAGAAAATTCAACTGTTTAGTTGAAGATTTTTTTTTTTATTGAAAATTAATATTTTTAAATGAAAATTATCCTATTCCATTTGTTGTTAAAAATTGATTTTTTAGTTTAGAAATTCTACTATTGGTTGAAGAATTATGTAGTTTCTTGAAAATTCTTCTTTTTTTACAGAAAATTAATCTTCTTGGTTGAAAATTCAACTATTTTGTAGAAAGCTAGTCATTTTAGATTGAAAATTCCACTATTTGGTTCAAAATTGATGTATTTTGTTGAAAACACGTCTTTTTGGCTCAATTCAACTGTTTTTGATTTAAAATAAAAAAATTTCCTTGTTTAAAATATCAAATTTAATATTTTTTGTTGTGAATTTAGATTTTTTGGTTGAAAATTAGAAACTATTTGTTTTAAAGTTGAACTACTTTGTTCATCCATAAGAAACAGTAAGAGTAGAATTTTAAATTTAGTTTCCTGATTCTCAGAGGGGGGCCTCTCCGGATCCGTCCTTGTTATATATTTTAGATTAAATAACAAAATTTATTGTGTATTATGTCACAGATTCATTGGAGAAGAAACTACGGCAGAAACAAAGAAAAAAGTTACATTAACAGACGATCCAACATGGATTATCGATCCCGTGGATGGAACCATGAATTTCGTTCATAGTCTACCCCACACCTGTATTTCAATTGCGCTTTGGATAGATAAAATAGCAGAAATAGGAATTGTTTACAATCCAGTTTTGGAACAATTCTTTACAGCCCGGAAAGGAAAAGGAGCTTTCCTGAATGGAAAACCTATTCATGTTTCGCAGGAGACAGGTAACTTCTATCACCAATAATTAATATATTTCTGCATCTAAATAAAAAATCAGAGCCGAAGGCCCTAAAAATGCAAATAGCGCCGTAAATCAAAATTTAGCGCGGGCAAGTATTTAAAAAATTTCGAGGTTGAAATATCAGGCCTCAAACTAATTTTATAATTGAAATATTAGTGTAGTAAATATTTATATTTCATTCATTCCCTAAAGTTCTCTAGAAATCGGTAGGGATACCTTGCCATCTTTCAAATATCACTGATATCCTTGATACCTTTTGACAATCCTTTGCAATTTTTTGAAATTCTACGAAATTCTCTGCGAACCCTTAAAAAATTTTTAATCTCGTTATATTTCTTGGAATTACAATTTTTTTTCAAAATCAGGTAAAGCCCTTAAAATCTCTGATATTTTTTTAAATTCCTTAAAAGCCTTGAAACTATCATCTAAGTTTTGAAATCTCTTGAAATTCCTGAAATCCCTGAAATCTATCGAAATCCCTTGAAATTTTATTTAATTTCATTTATTCCCAAAAGTTCTCTAAAAATCCATAGGAATCCCTTGCAAGCTTTCAAATATCAATGATATCCTGGATATCTTTTTAAAATCCTTTGAAATTCTCTGACATTCAACGAAATTCTTTAAAAACCCTTAAAAAAATTTTAATCTCGTTATATTCCTTGGAATTTGATAAAAATTTATTAGATAAAATACTTTAGAATCGCTTGAAATCTCTGATACTTTTTTTAGTTTCTCTAAATCCTTTAAAATACTGTGCAAGTTTTGAAATCCCTTGAAATCTCTTAAATCCGTGGAAATCCCTTGAAATTTTATTTCGTTTCATTTATTTCCTAAATTTCTCTAGAAATAATTTCGAATCCCTTGCAATCTTTCAAATATCACTGATATCCTAGATACCTTTTTAATATTCTTTGAAATTTTCTAAACTCCTGCGAAATTCTTTGAAAACACTTTAAAAATTTTTAATCTACAATTTAAAAAAAAATTTAATCGAATAGAGCACTTTAGAAACCCTTGAAATATCTGAAATACCTGAAATCTATCGAAATCCCTTGAAATGTTATTTCATTTAATTTATTCTCTAAAGTTCTCCAGAAATCCGTTGGAATCCCTCGCAATCTTTCAAATATCACTGATATCCCGGATACTTTTTTCAAATCCTTTGAAAATTTCTAAAATCCTATGAAATTCTTTGTAAAACCTTAAAAAAAATTTTATCTCGTTATATTCCTTGGAATTTAAAAAATTTTGTTTTCAAAGACAAATAAATCACTTTAGAATGATTTGAAATCTCTTATATTTTTTGAAATTCTTTTTAAACGCTTTAAAATATCCGTTAAGTTTTGACATCTCTGAAATCCCTTGAATATTTATTTTATTTCATTTATTCCCTAATGTTCTCTAAAAATCCGTTGGAATCCCTCGCAATCTTTCAAATATCAATCATATCCTGGATATCTTTTTAAAATCCTTTGAAATTTTCTGAAATTCAACGAAATTCTTTAAAACCCCTAGAAAAATTTTAATCTCGTTATATTCCTTGGAATTTGAAAACAAAATTTAATTAGATAAAACACTTTAGAATCGCTTGAAATCTCGGATATTTTTTTAACATTCTCTAAATCCTTTAAAATACCGTGCAAGTTTTTAAATCTCTGAAATCTGTGGAAATCCCTTGAAATTTTATTTCATTTTATTTAGTTCCTAAAGTTCTCTAGAAATCATTTCGAATCCCGTGCAATCTTTTAAATAGCACTGATATCCTGGATACCTTTTTAATATTCTTTGAAATCTTCTAAACTCCTGCGAAATTCTTTGAAAACACTTTAAAAATTTTAAATCTCGAATTAAAAAAAAAATTTAATCGAATAGATCACTTTAGAATCCCTTGAAATCTCTGAAATACCTGAAAATCTTTCGAAATCCCTTAAAATTTTATTTCATTTCATTTATTCTCTAAAGTTCTCCAGAAATCCGTTGGGATCCCTCACAATCTTTTAAATATCACTGATAACCCGGATACTTTTTTCAAATCCTTTGAAAATTTCTAAAATCCTACGAAATTTTTTGAAAACCCTTTAAAAAATTTAAATCTTGTTATATTCCTTGGAATTTAAAAAAATTTTGTTTTCAAAGTCAAATAAAGCACTTTAGAATCATTTGAAATCTCTTATATTTTTTGAAACTCTTTATAAACCCTTTAAAATATCCGGCAAGTTTTGAAATCTCTGAAATCTGTGGAAATCCCTTGAAATTTTATTTCATTTCACTTATTTCCTAAAGTTCTCTAGAAATAACTTCGAATCCCTTGTAATCTTTCAAATATCACTGATATCCTGGATACCTTTTTAATATTCTTTGAAATTTTCTAAACTCCTGCGAAATTATTTGAAAAAACTTTAAAAAATTTAAATCTCGAATTAAAAAAAAAATTAATCGAATAGAGCACTTTAGAATCCCTTGAAATCTCTGAAAAATCTGAAATCCGCAGAAATCCCTTGAAATTTTATTTCATTTCATTTATTCTCTAAAGTTCTCTAAAAATCCATTTGAATCCCTTGCAATCTTTCAAATATAACCGATATCCTGGGTATCTTTTTAAAATCCTTTGAAATTTTCTGAAATCCAACGAAATTCTTTAAAAACCCTTAAAAATTTTTTAATCTCGTTATATTTCTTGGAATTTGAAAAAAAATTGATTAGATAAAATACTTTAGAATCGCTTGAAATCTCTGATTTTTTTTTAATTTCTCTAAATCCTTTAAAATACTGTGCAAGTTTTGAAATCCCTTGAAATCTCTGAAATCCGTGGAAATCCCATGAAATTTTATTTCGTTTCATTTATTTCCTAAATTTCTCTAGAAATAATTTCGAATCCCTTGCAATCTTTCAAATATTACTGATATCCTGGATACCTTTTTAATATTCTTTGAAATTTTCTAAACTCCTGCGAAATTCTTTGAAAACACTTTAAAAATTTTTAATCTCGATTAAAAAAAAAAAATTAATCGAATTTAGAATTCACACTTTAGAATTCCTTGAAATATCTGAAATCCGCAGAAATCCCTTGAAATTTTATTACATTTCATTTATTCTCTAAAGTTCTCCAGAAATCCGTTAGAATCCCTCGCAATCTTTTAAATATCACTGATATCCTGGATATCTTTTTAAAATCCTTTGAAATTTTCTGAAATCCAACGAAATTCTTTAAAAACCCTTTAAAAAATTTAAATCTCGTTATATTCCTTGGAATTGGGGAAACAAATTTAATTAGATAAAATACTTTAGAATCGTTTGAAATCTTTGATATATTTTTTAATTTCTCTAAATCCTTCTAAATACTCTGCAAGTTTTTAAATCCCTTGAAATCTCTGAAAAATCTGAAATCCACAGAAATCCCTTGAAATTTTATTTCATTTCATTTATTCTCTAAAGTTCTCTAGAAATCCGTTGGAATCCCCCGAAAATTTTTAAATATCACTGATATCCCGGATACTTTTTTCAAATCCTTTGAAAATTTCTAACATCCTACGAAATTCTTTGAAAACCCTTTAAAAAATTTTTATCTCGTTATATTCCTTGGAATTTAAAAAATTTTGTTTTCAAAGTCAAATAAAGCACTTTAGAATCATTTGAAATCTCGTATATTTTTTGAAATTCTTTTTAAACCCTTTGAAATATACGGCAAGTTTTGAAATCTCTGAAATCCCTTGAAATTTTATTTTATTTCATTTATTTCCTAAAGTTCTCTAAAAATCCGTTGGAATCCCTTGCAATCTTTCAAATATCAATGATATCCTGGATATCTTTTTAAAATCCTTTGAAATTTTCTGAAATCCTACGAAATTCTTTGAAAACCCCTAGAATGTTGAAATCTCGTTCTATTCCTTTGAATTTTAAAATTTTTTGTTTTCAAAATCAGATAAAGCACTTTAGAATCCCTTGAAATCTCCGATATTTTTTTAATTCCTTAAAATCCATTAAAATACCCTTCAAGTTTTGAAATCCCTTAAAATCTCTGAAATCCCTTGAAATTTTATTTGATTTCATTTATTCCTTAAAGTTCTTTAGAAATTCGTTGAGATCCCTTGTAATCTTTTAAATATCACTGATACCGCGGATACCTTTTTAAAATCCTTTGAAATTTTCTGAAATCCTACGAAAATCTTTGAAAACCCATAACAAAATTTAAATCTCGTTATATTCCTTGGAATTTTAAAAATGTCGTTTTCAAAATTAGATAAAGCGTTTGAGAATCCTTTGAAATCTCTTATACTTTTTGAAATTCCTTCAAAGCCTTTAAAATACCCTGCAAGTTTTGAAATCTCTGAAATCCGTTGAAATTTACCTAAATCTATTAGAAACCCTTGAATTCTGTTGAAATACTCTGAAATCCCTAGCAAACTCTATATATTTTAAAAATCTTACAGAATCTTATAAAATATTTTAATTTCTTTTGAAATCCTTGAAATTCCTTAAATATTGTAAAATTCTTTGAAATATTCGAAACCTTTTAAAATTCTGAAACCTTACGAAATCATTTGAACTTCCTTAGACATTTTTTAATCTCTTGAATTTTTCTATAAACAGGGTAGCCGTTTCAGTCAAGGAAAAAAAATATCTGTCATTTCTCGGTTCGTTAAAATTTTTCACGATCATTTAAAGTAATCAAAACTAAACTGCAAATTAAAGCAGTCAAGTTGAACTTTTTTTTAAATTTTAAGCTTTTAAATTTGAAGTTTAAAACATTTTCTATTTAAACGCTAAACAGTTTACGCGTATAACATGGAAGCTTTCAACACTTTCCGATTGAATAATTTAAAATTAAATTCCGTTAAACTGCATACTTTTAAATTCTAAATTTATAAACATTAAACATTTTCTTTAAGCTGAGCTCTTTTTAAATTAGAAGTTAAATTATTGTTATTTTAGGTCATTTTAAATTAATAATAATAATTATTATTATACTCTTTAATTTTCACGATTCAAGGCTTTCTATTTCAAACAATTCAGTTCATATGTTTAGTTTTGAATATTTGATTCATAATTTCTCATTTTAAATGAAAAGTCAAATTTGCTAAATATTACAAAATTGTTCTTTTTTAAATTACAAAATTTTGAATTCAATGGGTTAAAAATAGAATATTTTAGATTGCAACACTACTTGAATGTAATTTGAAATTTAATAAAAGCGTTCAATTTAATATTTTGAAAATTGAAAATAATTTATATAGTTTGAATCGCACGTTTACAATTTTTTAACTACTGCGGGTTTCGAATTGAAATAGTTCATTGTTTAACGTTAAAATCTGTAAATTGTTTAATTTTGAACAGTTTCAGAATCTTCTTGTAGAATGAATTATCGTTCAATTTCAAACACTTTTAATTATTTAGGTCTTAAAAATGAAGACCTAAAATGGAAAATTTATAATTTAAAATATTTTAGAATTACGTATTGTGAACGAAATGATTTCATAATTTAAAAAGTTAACAACTAAAATTAACATGGAAAAACGCCAAAAAATAAATTCACTGTCATTTCCCGGTTTAGTGGTATTTTTTAAAATACACTGTATTCTTTAAAATCCTTTTATATTTTTAAAATTTCTCAAATCTTGTGAAATCCCGTACAACATCTTGAAATGTTTAAGATCTTTGAAAATTCCTTTAAAAATGTTAAATCCTCTGAGACCCCATAAAATTCCTAGAAGTCCCTTAAAATTTTATTCAATTTCATTTACTCCTCAAAGTTCTTTAAATATTCTTTGAAATTCCCTAAAATCCTTTGAAGTCTTTGAAATCCTTTGATATCCTTGATATCATTTTTGAATCCCTTAAAATTTTAAAAATATTGAAATTTCTCGGAATCTTGTGAAATATCTTACAATTATTAAAATCCCTTGAAATCTGTGTTGAAATTTGTAATATCTCTTAAAATTTCTTTAAAACTTTTGAAAACTTGTGAAATTTCCATTTTTGAGATGGCGGATATGTTATTTTAGCCAATCAAAATAGTAGTCAAATAGTTACATCATTGAAAAAAGTGCCAAAAAGTGTCGTGAGTCCGAGGCCTAAAATTGTAATATTTAAGCCCATTTAAGTCCCGTAGCACTGCGGTTAAAACCCTATTGCCCTGCGCCTTTATTTTAAAACCCCGGTGAAACGGAAGTCTATATTCGCATGTGCCTGGACGTTTGGCCAGGGGAGAGGAAAACTGCAGAAAACCACCTCCCGAGTTCAGCCAGTTTTTCGACAGACGAGTTTGAAGGCAGACCAACGGCACCACCCTAGTTTCGGCTCTGATCAAAATAGGTGTACGATTTTCATAATATTATTCAACAAACTTTTTTTATATTTCAGAATTGCAAAAGGCATTGATAATGAATGAAATCGGCACTAGTAGAGACCCAGAAAAGCTGAAGATTACTATAGACAACCTATCTACGTTGACGCCCCTCATTCATGGGTAAATTAATCCGGTCGAGACCTTTTTTGAAAGTTCGAAAAATGGTCAATTTTTTTCCTTGTTTATCTGGGCAGATGACAATTCCGCCCCAGCTACCTGCGACCGGTTCCCCTACTACACGGCTTCCCCTCACTCAGTCGAACTGTTGCCATCGAGTCTGGTCAGCGGGAGTCCGTTGTACCTAATGAGGACTAAAATGCGGAATATAACATTTTTTAAATTTAGTTTTTGAAAATTTATAAATATAATCTTCGAAATCTGCGAATTATAACGATTCCAACGATATTTTATTTGACTTGAAAAGTTGAGAATTAAAGAATAAATGTTCAAGTTTATGTGAAATTTTATAGAAAATTTTTCAGTATATTTTACTCAAATCCACTGCAGTAGCTTTGATGTATTGGTACAATATTTTGCTTTGGAAAATTCTGGAAGGTAAACTTTGGGAAAAAAATGAAAAAAAAATTCAAAAACTTATTAACTAACATCATAAATTTGGTTCATTTCTCAAACAATCGCATTTCTCAAAATTATCCTTAAATAATTTTGCCATCTCAGTCCAAAATTATGAATAGTCTCATTCCTAGCTTAATTTGGAAACTATTTAACAAACATCATAATTTTTGTATTGCTTAACCAATTTGTTTATGAAAGATAATTAAAAATACAGACACTAAAACGGAAAATTGCATTTGCTTAAGTGCCGAAAAATATTTGAAAACTAAATACGGCAAATTTTGAAAATAATTAGTCTTCCTTCGAAAAATAATTTGTTTGATATTACTGGCTCCAGGCGTTTCACTATTGGCTCTTATTTTTTCCTTTTATTATAAAAAGGAATAATTTTCAAACCAAAAAGAGGAATTTTTAACAAAATATTTGAATTTTTAGCCGAGAAAGATTTTTCAGTCAATGAAGAAAAAAAATCTCAGCCAAAATGTTGCATTTTGAATAAAAAAAGAAGAATTTTCTGCAAAACAGTTTAGTTTTCAACCCAAAGATATGAATTTATTTTCATGAAGTTTAATTTTCTACCAAAATATTTAAATTTTCAACTAAAATATACAAATTATCAAGCAAAAATTAAATAGTTACATTTGCAGTTCAAAAATTGATTTTCAACTGAATAAAAACGATTTTTGAACAGAACAGTAAAACTTTGAACTATAGAAATGATTTCTTTTACTAAAATAATGAGACTTCAACCAAAAAGATGTATTTTTAATAAAAAAGATTTTTACAACCAAACAGTTGAATTTTCAACCGAAAAGAATAATTTTCGACCCAAAAAGATTCAATTTTAACCAAACAGTTGAATTTTCACAAAAATATTAAAATTAAGAAATTTTTAACCAAAGAAATGAATTTTCAGCCAAACATGGAATATTTAAATTTTCGATGGAAAAAAAATATTTTTCTACCAAAAAACGTAATTTTCAATTTAAAAAAATGTTTAATCAATTATTAATATGGAAAAAATTCGAGTAAGTTTAAGATATGTTTAGACGTTTTGAAAAGATTTGAAAATAATTTCAAAAGAATAAAAAAATCTTATCCAAATATTTCTTAAATTTATAAAATTTTAAAATCTGGAAAAATTTTAAGCAATTTTTTAATTTTGCCGGATTTTCAAAAAATTGTAGGAAAAATTCGAGTTCCAAGATAATAACAAAATTTGTAGATTCCTGGAAATTTTGTAATAATGTTTTTATAAAAGTTTTAAAGCGAATATTTAAAAAGATTTTAGAACAAATTTTGATGCATATATACTAGCTAAAAATAGTTTAAAATTATATAATTTAAAAAATGAGATTTTTTTTCTTTATTGACTCAAAAATCTTTCTCAGATAAAAATTGAACTCTTTTCTTGAAAATTAGAAGTAAAACGTCTGGTCCTGCTAATATGAAACATACTATTTTTGAAAGGAAGATTAATTATTTTCAATATTTGCCGAATTCCGTTTTTAAATTTTTTTCGACAATTACTGAATGCAAATTCAATTTTCTGTTTTGTTCCCTGTTCAAAGTTTCTAAATTTAGATTTTAAAAACGACACTTTTGAGATTGTCTTCACGAAAATCCTTTATATTTTTCTTTTTATGTGTTAAAATAGTATTTTTAATTAACGTTCATAAACAAATTGGTTAAGCAGTGAAAAAAAAATTACGATGTTTGTTAATCAGTTAATCTGTTCTCTTTTTATTAACTTAAGCCTCAACCAAAAAAGACTAATTTTCAAACCAAAAAAGAAAGGAATTTTTATAAAAGGAGTTGAATTTTTAACCAAGAAAGATTTTTCAGTCGATAAAGAAAAAAAGTCTGACCCAAAATGTTTAAATTCAGCATTAAGAATCAATCAAAAAATGTATCAATTTCTAAATTTATATAAGTTTAGGCAATTTTAAGCTAGAAACATTAATTTATACATCGAAATTTGTTCTAAAATCGTTTCTAATATTCGCTTAAAAATCTGTTTTAAAAAATCATGAAAACATTTTCCAAGAATCTAATGCAAATTTTGTTATTTATTATTTTGAAACTTGAATTTGTCCTACAATTTTTTGAAAATCCGGCAAAATAAAAGAAAAAATGGCTTCGAAACCTTCCAGATTCTATTTCGAAAATTTTTAAAAATATTTAAAAAAATTCATTTTTAGTTTTCCTAGGAATTTTAATTAAAAAATTTTATTCTATTGAAACCTTTCAGAATGCTTGGAAAGCTTTCAAATGTTGTGTTCAGAATCTTCAAAAATGTACGTTTTGTTTTAAATGTTTTGAAATCTTTTCAAGTTTTAAATTATTTTGGAATCTTTTCAAAATTTCTAAATGTATCTTAAACTTACTCGAATTTTTTCCAAATTAATAATTCACTCAATATTTTTTTAAGTTTTTAATGATAATCATTTTTCTTTGGTTGAAAATTAATTATTTTTGACCGAAAATTCAACTATTGCATGTTTGGTTGAAAATTCATTTCTTTGGTTGAAAATTCCTTAATTTTAAATAGCTTTTTGATCATACATGTATTTTGTTACAAATTAATGTTTTTGGCTAGAAAATTAATCTTTTCGGTTGAAAATTCAACTGTTTGTTTAAAAATTTTTTGTTTGTCAAAAATACATTTTTGTGGTCGAAGACTCATTATTTTATTAGAAAATTACATTCTTTGGTTGAAATTTTTACGGTTCTGTTGAAAATTCGTGTTTATTTAGTTAAAAATAACTTTTTAAACTGCAAATGTAACTATTCAATTTTTCCTTGATAATTATCTTTTTCATTTGAAAATTCATATTTTTTTGTTGGAAATTAAACTTTTTTGTTCAAAATTCATATCTTTGGGTTGAAAACTAAACCGTTTTGCCAGAAATTCGTCTTTTTGGATTGAAAATTTAACATTTTGGCTGAGATTTTTTTTCTTTGATGACTGAAAAATTATTCTTGGTTAAAAATTCAACTCCTTTTTTGAAAATTCCTTTTTCTTTGGTTTGAAAATTAGGTTTGGAAATTTTTGAAATGAAGAATAATTATTTTGAAAATTGGCCGAATTCAGTTCTTAAATTTTTTTCGACACTCAGGCAAATACAATTTACTGTTTTGGTAACGTTTAAAATGTCTAAAGTTAGATTTTAGAGACGAGACTTTTGAGATTGACTCCACGAAAATCCTTTATATTCTGCTTTTATGTATTAAAATAGTATTTTTAATTAACTTTCATGAACAAATTGGTTAGGCAGTAAAAAAAATGTATGATGTTTTTTAATGAGTTTCCAAATTAAGCAAGGGATGACACTATTCATACTTTTGGACTGGGAGTGCCATATTATTTAAGGATAATTTTGAGAAATGCGACTGTTTGAGAAATAAACTAAATTTATGATGTTCGTTCATAAGTTTTCAAATGTGACCAAATTTCAGCCAACCAATAAATTAAAGCTACTGCAGTGGATTTGATAAAAATACTGAAAAATTTGTTCATAAAATTTCACATAAACTTGAACATTTCTTCTTTAATTTTCAATTTTTTAAATTCAAATAACATATCGTTGGAATAGTTATAATTAGCAGATTTCGAATATTATATTTATAAATTACCAAGTGCTAAATTAAAAAAATGTTATATTCCGCATTTTAGTCCTCATTAGGTACAAAGGACACCCGCTGACCAGGCTCGACGGCAGCAGTTCGGCTGAGTGAGGGGAAGCCGTGTAGTGGGGAAACCGTACACAGGTACCCAGGGCGGAATTGAACATGGCCCATTTATCTAATATAGGTTTTGTTTATTAATAGAACCCGATCACTGGGATCAGCAGCATTAAATATGTGCATGGTTGCAATGGGAGGAGCAGATGTTAATTACGAATTTGGAATTCACGCCTGGGACGTTGCAGCTGGAGACCTCATTGTCAGGGAAGCTGGCGGAGTCTGCATCGATCCTGCTGGTATTTACTTCTCAAATTAATAATAGATCAAACCAAAAATTTAATAACAGAATTATCTGCTGCAAAGTTTGTCCAATATATCTATCCAAGTCTATCAGCGTCATCCGTAGTTGAAAATTGAAAGAAAGGAAAAACAGGGTGTCCTTGAATTTTATATGAACCTTGAAAACCTGGAAATCTCCTTGAATTTTTCACGAGAACCTTGAATTTATTCTTTTTATTTTAAAACAGTTATTTTATTGTAATGCGAAAAGTAATTAAAATCTTTGAGTCTATTATGAAAGAAATATCTCGTTTAGAAGAAATCTTGCTACTGAAAAGTTTTTTATTTATCAAGGTATTATTTACCTTTTACTCATTGCAAAATAAAGAGATTTCTAGGCATTTTTTGTAGACTTTACCAATTATTTTATAGATTGCAATGAACAGACTTTAATATTGTGAATAATTCTAAAAGTTTTAATTTCGTATCCGCTAATATTAAATGTTGTAGCCTACATTTTTTGTGATATTCAATTTACAAATTATAAAAATTATTAGTTGAAAATGTCAATGTTAATTCAGTTTCAGAATTAGAATGAGCCATGGCCATATAACGGATTTTCCAAGGGTTTCACCATTCGGGTTTTGAGTGTACACCAGATTACAAAACATTACTAAAGGTTTCAAAAGGTTTCCAAATATTTCAAAATTTTTTAAATATTTAAAAGAATTTTGAACATTTTACAAAGATCTCACGGATTTCAAAGATTTAAAAAAGGCCTGTACACCAGATTTCAAATATTTCACAGCAATTTCACAAAGCTTTTAAAACTTTCAAAAGATTTAAGGGATTTCAAAGATTTGAAAAAGGGTACAGTATACCAAAAATTATTTTTCTTTCAAGAAAAAAAAAGTTCATACAAACGGTTGATCTTGCAAGCCAAAAGAGGAATTTTCTGTAAAAAAGTTGAATTTTCAAATAAAAAAGGTCAATTTGAAAAAAAATAGTTAAAATTTCAACCAAAAAGACGAATTTTCAACTAAAATGATGAATCTGCAAATTGAATAGTTAAATTTTCAGTTAAAAAATAATAAATTTCAACAAGAATATAAGAGTTTTCAACAAAACAGTCAAACTTTCAAACAAATAGATGAATTTTCCAATTAAAAAGAGAATTTTCAACGAATAAAGATTTTTCAGTCAAGAAAAAAAAGTTCATACAAATTGCTGAACTTTCAAGCCAAAAGAGGAATTTTCTGTAAAGAAGTTGAATTTTCAAACTGAAAATATGAATTTTCAAATAAAAAAGATCAATTTTCAAACAAAATAGTTCAAATTTCAACCAAAAAGACGAATTTTCAACTAAAATGATGAATCTGCAAATTGAATAGTTAAATTTTCAGTTTAAAAATAATACATTTCAACAAGAAAATAAGAATTTTCAACAAAACAGTCAAACTTTCAAACAAATAGATGAATTTTCCAATTAAAAAGAGTATTTTCAACGAATAAAGATTTTTCAGTCAAGAAAAAAAAAGTTCATACAAATTGATGAACTTTCAAGCCAAAAGAGGAATTTTCTGTAAAGCAGTTGAATTTTCAAACTGAAAATATGAATTTTCAAATAAAAAAGGTCAATTTTCAAACAAAAAAGTTAAAATTTTAACCAAAAAGATGAATTTTCAACTAAAATGATGAATCTGCAAATCCAATAGTTACATTTTCAGTTAAAAAATAATAAATTTCAACAAGAAAATAAGAATTTTCAACAAAACAGTCAAACTTTCAAACAAATAGATGAATTTTCCAATTAAAAAGAGTATTTTCAACGAATAAAGATTTTTCAGTCAAGAAAAAAAAAGTTCATACAAATTGCTGAACTTTCAAGCCAAAAGAGGAATTTTCTGTAAAGCAGATGAATTTTCAAATAAAAAAGGTCAATTTTCAAACAAAATAGTTAAAATTTCAACCAAAAAGACGATAAAATCAAAAGGTTTAAAAATCAAAATTTCAAAAGGTTTCAAAACATTTTGGAAGGTTTTAAAAGATTTCACTAAGATTTCAAATAATTGAATGATTTCAAAGAAGAAAAAAGATTTCAGAAAAATTTCACAAATATTTCAAAAGATTTGACAAAGATTTCACAAACATTTCCCAAAGATTTGAAAAATCTGAAATTTGAAAACGGCTTGTACACCAGATTACCAAGATTTCAAAAAGGGTACAGTACACCAGATTTCAAAGATTTCAAAACATTCCAAAGATTCTAAACGATTTCAAATATTTCAATGATTTCAAACAAATAGGAAAGATTTCACAAATATTTCAAAGATGTTAAACTACTTTAAAAGGTTTCACCAAATTCGACACAATTTAAAAAGATTTCAATGATTCCAAACGAACACAAAATATTTCACAAACAAAGATTAAAGAAAGCTTTCACAAATATTTCAAAGATTTCATACAAATTTCAAAAGATTTCAAAACATTTCAAAGATTTAAAATATTTTACAAAAATTTAAAAAAATTTCACAGAAATTTTAATATTTCACAAAGATTTTAAGTACTTCAAGAGATTTCAAGGATTTCATAGACGACTTATGTTCGCAAAAAAATAATAATTTGTTTAATTATGGTTCTGCTTTCTTTAAAAATTGTTGGCCAAAAAAAAATGAAATGGCTCATTTTTTACACCTATAACTATCGGTTATTTCATTATTTGATGTAAAGAAAGCAGACCTGGAAAATACCTTGAATTTTGTTCCTAAGAATCGCTGGACACCCTGATACTATATATACAGATTATTATTTTTTATGTTACTTTGCCATAGAACGCGTCGTTTTCGTTTTAATCGCAAAAATAGCTTTGAAACTAAAAAATTTAATTTTTGGAAAAAACCTCACAAGCGTGGACGCAAACTCTTCTAAATTCTCTTCTAAAAAAAAAATCTAAATAATATAACCATTAATATTTAAAGAGCAAAATTCTATTTTTGTAACATCTTTAATATAGAATCTTCTATAAATAGAATAAAAAAGTTAAACATTTTAATTTATCAATTTTTAATTTATTATTATCAGGGCCACAGCCTAATTTACTTGAAAAAGTGAACGAAAGTCATCGAAAGTGACAAATGTTCTTTTGAATTTAATAGAATTCAGTAAAATTTATAAGGATTTCAGGTCACTTAAGGAATTCAGGGTATATTCGTAAGACTTCAAAATAATTCAAGTTCAATTTAAATAAATTCAAATGAACTAAAAAATAAATTTAAAAAATTACATCGATTTCAGTAAATTTAAAATGAAGTAAAAAATAAGTTTGAAATGAATTTAGACAGATTTAAGGGAATTTAAAAGAATTGACTGAAATTCCTAAGAATTGAAGGTGAGTTTAAAAGCCTTTAGGGTGAATTAAACAAAAACCAAAAAAAAAAATTCAAAAGAATCCATTGAATTGAGTAGAATTCAGTGAATTAAAAAAAATGCAGGGTACATTTTTATGAATTCAGGGTGACTTCTAAATGAAATCAAATGAATTGCAAAAAATATTTAAAAATCTCTTCTAATCTTCAAAACACTACGAACTCCCTCACTTCTTGTGAATAAATTTTTTGAAATCCATCAAATATTATAAATACCCGTGAAATTCTATGAAATTTTATATTTCCTGAAATCCTGGACAATTTATTAATTTTATTAATTTATTATCCCTTGGAATTTTTCAAAACCTTATAGTTCCTATAAAATCGTTCCATATCTCTCGAAATTCTTTACCACGTGAAAAAATGTTTAAATCCCTTAAAATCCTTGGAATTTTTAAAAATACCCTCTCATCTTTAAAATCTTTGAAATCACTCTAAATTATTTAAAATTCCTTCGAATCTTTTAAAATATCCTAAAATCTTTGAAATTCTTTTAAATCTTTGGAAATAACTTGAAATATTTGAAAATCTTTGAAATCTTACGAAATCTCTTCAACATATTGAAATCAATGAGTCTTTTAAAATTCCTTCAAATTTTTTTAATCTTTTGAAATCCGTGGAAATTTTTTAAAGCTCTTGAAAATTACTTGTAATCTTTTAAGATATCCAAAAATCTGTTGGAATCACTTCAAATTATTGAAATATGTTAATAACACTTTTAAGATATTTCAAATCCTGTAAAATATTTTGAAATCCTTTAAAATTTTTTAAAGCTCTTGAGAATTTCTTGGAAGTTTAAAAAATACCCTATAATCTTTAAAAAAACTTTAAAATCCCTTCAAATTATTGAAATCAATTGAAAATTCCTTTGATTCTTTCAAAGTATCATAAAATCTTTGAAATCCTTTGGAATCCTTTCTAAATACACTACAAATGTTTAAATCCCTTCAAATTATTCAAATCAATTGAAAATCCCTTGGAATCTTTTTAAATATTCTACAATCTTTGAAATTCTTTAGAATCTTTAGAAATAATTCGAAATATTTGAAAATCTTTGAAATCTTACGAAATCTCTTCAACATATTGAAATCAATGAGTCTTTTTGAAATCCGTGGAAATTTTTTAAAGCTCTTGAAAATTACTTGTAATCTTTTAAGATACCCAAAAATCTGTGGGAATCACTTCAAATTATTGAAATATGTTTAAAACACTTTTAAGATATTTAAAATCCTGTAAAATATTTTGAAATCCTTTACAATTTTTTAAAGCTCTTGAGAATTTCTTCGAAGTTTAAAAAATACCCTATAATCTTTCCAAAACTTTAAAATCCCTTCAAATTATTGAAATCAATTGAAAATTCCTTTGAATCTTTTAAAATATCATAAAATCTTTGAAATCCTTTGGAATCCTTTCAAAATACCCTAAAAATATTCAAATCCTTTTAAATCTCTTTAAAAAATCCCTTGAAGTTTTTTTAAGCTCTTGAAAATTCGTTGGAATTCTTAAAAATACCCTATAATCTTTAAAAATCTTTGAAATCCCTTCAAATTATTCAAATCAATTGAAAATTCCTTGAAATCTTTTTAAATATTCTCCAATCTTTGAAATTCTTTAAAATCGTTGGACACACCTTTAAATATTTGAAAATCTTTGAAATCCTAAGAAATCCCTCAATTCTTGTGAATTCCTGTAAAATCGTTCCATATCTTCCGAAATCCTAGGAAATTCTTTACAGCCACGTGAAAAATTTGTTAAATCCCTTCAAATCATTAAAATACTGGAAAGTTTTTAAAGCCCTCAAAAATGCATTGGAATCTTTTTAAATCTTTTAAAATATTTCAAATCCCTTTAAATGATTGAAATCAATTAAAAACTCCTTGGAATTTTTTTAAATACCCTGACATTTTTCAAATCCATTAAAATCTTTTGAAATTCCTTGAAATTTTTTAAAGCTCTTGAAAACTACTTGGATTTTTTAAAAATATCTTAAAATCCCTTGAAATCATTTCAAATTATTGAAATCTATTAAAAATAAACTAAAATATTTCAAATCCTTAAAAATATTTTAAAATCCCTGGACATTTTTTAAAGCTCTTGAAAATTCTTTAGCATTTTTAAAAATAACTTATAATCCTTTAAGATATCCCAAAATCTTTTAAATTATTTGAAATCTTTGCAAATACCTAGAAATATTTGAAAATCTTTTAAATCCCTCAATTTTTGTGAATCCATATAAAATCGTTCCATATCTTCCGAAATTCTAGGAAATTCTTTATAACCACATGCAAATTTGTTTAAATTCCTTAAAATCATTAAAATCCTTGGAAATCCCTTGAAATGTTTTCAATCCTTAAAATGCCTTGGAAGCTTTTTAAATGAATATGTTAAACCCTTTAGAATCTTTTCAAATTATTGAAATCAATTAATATTTTGAAATCCCTTGAAATGTTTTAAAGCTCTGAATAATTCCTTGGAATTTTTTAAAATACCTTATAATCTTTACAAATCTTTGAAATCCCGTCAAATTATTGAAAAATCTTTGGAATCTTTTAAAATACCCGAAAATATTTCAAATCCTTTAAAACCTCTTGAAACTTTTAAAGCTTTTGAAAATTCCTGAAAATTTAAAAAAATACCCTAAAATCTTTTAAATCCTTTGGAATCCCTTCCAATTATTGAAATCTATTCAGAATTTTTTGGAATCTAGTAAAGTGCCCTGAAATATTTAAAATCTTTTGAAATCCCTTGGAACTTTTTGAAGCTCTTAAAAATTCCTTTGCATTTTTAAAAATACTCTAAAATCATAATACTCTTTTGAAATCCCTTAAAATTATTGAAATATGTTTAATTTTCGGAATCTTTTAAAATACCCTAAAATATTACAAAATAATTCAAGACAATTCAGAAAAAGATAATCCCATGGATTAAACTATTGAAAGAAAAGCGATCTTTTTATTTTAAAAAGTGACTTGATTTGAAAAGTGATTTGAGAAAAACGTGATTAAAAAGTGACTGTGTGTCTTTTATCATTTTTTTCAAACTCCCTGATTTTCAGGTTTTCCCTGACTTGCGTCCACCCTGCTATATAATAAAACAGTTAGACGCTGATAGACTTGTAAATTCTATTTAAAAAAAAAATTTATTTTTCTCTTCAGGTGGAGATTTTGACATCATGAGCAGAAGAGTATTGTGCGCATCGACGACTTCCCTCGCACAACAAGTTGCCAAAGTCTTGACACAGTATTACCCCGAACGAGATTAATTATAAAGTTGAATTAATATCCAGAGTTAAAAACAACTATCATTACTGAATCAACATCCACGAGAGGACGTTAGAAATATTTTTTGAACCAACATATCTAAAAAAATTTACTTTTAACTCCAAAGAACTGTTTCAATAAATGACTTTTCATGGGGAAAAAAAGCTAATTCATTATTTTTGTAAATTTCAAACGGAGTTTGAGGAAAGGACTGGTAGAAAATTCCCATTTAATTTCTCGCCTGCAGAAATTTTATTCAAAAATAGATCAAATTGTCATACTAAATCATTCGATATTCCACTTCTCTTCTTTTCCGAATATTCCCGCTGATCCAGTTTCGATCCGTCCCAATCTGAAAGCTCATAAGCAGGTGGTTAAATCACATTCAAGTAAGGTGAAAGTTTGTTCTATTTTCAATTTAAATAATTTTCGAGAATACAGTGTGTCTACTCAAATCCTGGCAAAAAATCCCCTGACAATTTCAAGTTTTTTCCAGGTATAATTTTTCATAGTATGGAGCCATTTAAATATTTCGCGTTTTTAAAAACAATCGACTCGGAGTATGTATGTTTCGCGAGTTTATTATAAATAATTTTTTTTTCAGTTTCTAGGGATTCAATGAATATGTTTAATTCAGAAAGCACCATAAATATATTAGCACCATCGATTAATAAAATAATTAAATAATAACAACTGAAAATATAATTAATCATTGCATGAATACTAATTCAAACAAATTTTTATTTTATCTTTATACTTAAATGTCAGTGCATATTTAGATAAATTAATATAGGTACCATATTAAATTCAATTTAAAGCGCTTCAAATTCACAACTTTTCAAGTAAAAATATTGCATTTTCAACAAGATAGATGAATTTTTAACCAAATAGTTGAATTTTCAACCAAAAGACAATTTTCCAACAAAATACATGAATTCTCAACCAAATAGTTAAATTTTCAACTAAAAAAGATCAATTTTCAACAAAAAATGGAATAGTTATATTCTCAGTTACAAAAATTAAATTTTCAAACAAACAAACAAATTTTCAACCAAAGTGATGAATTTTCAACTAATATGATGAATCTTCAATTGAAATAGATCAATTTTAAACCAATAAGATGAATTTTCAACTAAAACGATGAATATTGGACTGGAATACTTAAATTTGCAACCAAAAATATTATTTTTCTACCAAAAAAAGACGATTTTTCAACGAACTGCATGAATTTTCCATGAAATTGTTAAATTTTTGACCAAAAAAGACAAATTTTTAACCAAATAGTTGAATTTTGAACTAAAAAAGATCAACATTCAACAAAAAATTGAATATATAGTTAAATTTTCAGTTAAAAAAATTAATTTTCAACGAAAACGAGTTTTCAGCAAAATAATTAAATTTTCAACCAAAGCGATGAATTTTCAACTAAAATTATTAATATTCAACTGAAATTGTTTTCAACCCAAAAGAAGAATTTTCAACTCAAATCATGAATTTTGAACAGGAATAGTTGAATTTTCAACCCAAAAGGTACATTTTCAACCAGGAAGATAAATTTCTACCAAAACTGAAGAATTTTCAACAAAATACGTACATTTTCAAGTAAAAAAGATAAATTGTCAACCAAAAATTAAATAGTTAAATTTTCAGTTAAAAAAATTAATTTTCAACCAACGAGATGAATTTTTAACTGATATTATGGAATATTCAATTGAAATAGTTACATTTTCAGTTTAAAAAATTACATTTTCAGTTACATTTTCAAACAAAGTGATGAATTTTCAACTATAAAGTGATGAATCTTATACTGGAATACTTGAATTTGCAACCAAAAAATGAATTTTCAACTAAAATGATGAACCTTAAACTAGAATAGTTGAATTTTTAACCAAAAAGGTGAATTTTCCACTAAGAACATTCATTTCTACCAAAACAGATGAATTTTTTACAAAATACAAGAATTTTTAATTAAAAACGATAAATTTTCTACCAAAAACTTGAAGTTAAATTTTCAGTAAAAAAATTAATGTTCAACTAAAGAGATGAATTACAACTATGATGATGGAATATTCAATTGAAATATGTAGTTGTATTTTCAGTTTAAAAAAAAATCATTCTCAACCAAAAAAAAAAACTAATTTTCAACGTTTCATCTGGAATAGTTAAATTTTCAGTTAAGACATTAATATTCAACCAAACTGATGAATTTTCAACTAAAATGATGAATTTTTAACTATAATGATGAATTTTTAAATGGAATAGTATAATTTTCAACCAAAAAGATGAATTTTCAACCAGGGAGATTAAATTCTACGAAAAACTATGAACTTTCAATACAATAAATGAACTTTCAATCAAAAAAGATAAATTGTCAACCAAAAATTGACTAGTTAAATTTTAAGTTAAAAAAATTAATGTTCAATCGAAGAGATGAATTTTTAATCAAGATGATGGAATATTCTTCTACTGGAATAGTTGAATTTTAAACCATAAAGTTGAAGTATCAACTGAAATGATGAACCTTTAATTAGAATAATTGAATTTTCGACTAAAAATATGAATTTTCAACCAAGAAGATTAATTTCTCCAACAAAAAAAAACGAATTTTCGGCTAAAAAACATCATTGTTCAACCTAAAATTGAATAGTTAAATTTTTAGGTAAAAAAATTAATGTTCAAGCAAAGAGATGAATTTTTAAGTTAAATGATGGAATATTCAACTATAATCGTTACATTTTCATTTCAAACAAAAATTAATTTTTAAACAAAACAAAAAATTTAAGAAAATAGATAACGTTTTAACTGAAACAGTTCAATTTTCAGTTTAAAAAATCAATGTTCAGTCAAAGAAAAAACGAATTTTCAACAAAATAGCTCATTTTTAACCCAAAGAGATTAATTTTCAATTAAAATAGTGAATCTTCAACCAATAAATTAACTTTTGAAAAGTAGTTTGACTTTTAATCAAGTAATTTAATTTTCATTCCAAAAAATATGAATTCGAAACGAAAAAATAATGTAGCAGTTGATATATCAACCAAAAAAGATTTTATTTTTTAATCAAAAACAGTTGAATTCAACCAAAAAATACGAATTTTCAACATGAGTTTTTTTCAGATAGGAAAGATTTTTAAGAAAAGAGATAGAAAAAATTCAAAACAAACTGTTGAATTTTCAACAAGGTACATATATTTTCAACCCGATACTTGAATTTTCAGCTAAAAATAATAAATTTTTAACCAAAAATAGAATAGCTAAATTTTCAGTTAAAAAAATTAACTTCAAAACAAACAAAAAACTAATTTTCAACGAAATAGTTAAATACAGCAACATAAAGCTACTTTTACCAATTGCGAATCATTGTTACAAAATGTGATATGGCAATTAAAAAAAAAATTACGCACGCTCTCGAAAAAATTCCCTTTAAAAAAAAATCCCTGACATTTCCAGGTTTTTCCAGGTATATAAAAATTCTCTCACAATTCCAGGTTTTCCGGGTTTTCCAGGTAGAGTAGACACCCTGGAATAAGATATGGAACAAACTTTTAGTATTTAAAAAACCACAATTGAGATTAAAAGACAATAGTTGAAAATCTATTTATTATTTTCTTTTCTTTAGTGACATCACCTTACCTGTTTAGTCGCATACTTACTCTTCTCGACGTAAAACTTGAGACTAAAAAAACCTTCGAGCTGACATCAATTTAGTAAAATCTCTGAGGACTCACTCGAAGCTGTAGGTGACAAGACGTAGTCGCAGACTTGAGATTTCACCACAATCCTTCATCTCTTCCATCGCCTCCCCTCCTCACTAGGAGGGCTACAAGTGAAACATTACCAAATTGCAAATTAGAAAAATGATGCACCAATTGAACTACATTGATACTTTACTTTCTGTATCGAAATCCGAATGATTACTTTTACGTATAAATGTTTCTAAGACAAAATGAATTCGTGCACCGCATCAATTCAAAACAAATCTAATTGTAAATAAGAAACTTTTCTTTATATCCATTTCTATGTGTAGCGAAAGCAATTATTAACAGGGTGGCCGTTTTAATCGAGGACAAATTTTTTTTTTTAATAGACACTTTTTAAATTAAAAGTTAAATTATTTTAATTTTAAGTCGTTTTAAATTAATAATTGTTCAATTGTCATTTATAGGTGCATTTAAATTAACAGTAAAATATTTCTAAATATTAAAAAATTGTTCTTTTTTTTAAATTAAATATTTTTTAATTCAATCGGTTCAAAATGGATAATTTTAGACTAAACCATATTTGAAATTAAGTCAAAGCGTTTAATTATGAATCTATTAATTTAAAGTTGTTTTAAAATTTTATTTAAAACAAAGTTTCCGTCGGAAATTTACTTTTACTTTAAACTTTTAACATTAAAATCTGTAAATTGTTTAATTTTTAACCAATTCAGAATTGTCTTGTAAAATCAATTATTGTTCAATTTTTGAGATGACTGGAAAATCCCGAAAAATAAAATATTCGAAATAGAAAATTGCCGAAATAATAAAATTGCCGAAATATTACCGAATTTGAAAATTTTCGAACAATAATATTCCCGTCCGAAAACTTCCGAATTACAAAATATCGGAATTTAAAGAATTCAAGAAATTATTTTTTAATCAATATAATTTACTTATTAAAAATACAATAATGAAACAATTTAATGAAAGAACAAAATTTTAATTGTTTGAATATTTCATTATTGTATTCTTAATAAATAAATAATATTTATTAAACGTCATTTTTTTAATTCTTAAAATTCGGATATTTTCTAGTTTCGGGAATTTTACATTGTCGCATATTTTGTAATTTGGGGCAATTTTTTGTCGGGAATTTTTAAATTCGGTAGTACCATAAACTCTCGGGAATTTTCAAATTCGGTAGTACCATAAACTCTCGGGAATTTTCAAATTCGGTAATATATATATTTTTATATTTCGGCCATATTGTCATTTCGGAAATTTTCTGTTTCAAAAATGCTCTGTTTCGGGAATTTGACAGCGAGGGGAATTTTATTTTTTAGGATTTTTCAGTCCTTATATTTGCATAATTTGACATGAGAATTTAATAAATAAATATTTGAATCCATAAAAAATTTGTCTTGAATTTTCAGTAGTTAAAAATTGAAGAAAATTCAATTTTTAACAGTGGAATATTGAAGAAAAAGGCGAATTTTTCATTAAAAACAAGTGTCAAAAATTTTTTATGTACACAATTTTACATGAGAATTTAATAAATAAGTATTTCAAATTTAACTGCTAAAAATTAAATTTTCTCACATTTTTAACAGTGGAAATTCAAGAAAAAAGAGAATTTTGTATTAAAAACAAGTGCTAAAAATTTTATATTTACATAATTTCATATGAGAGTTTAATAAATATTTCATTTCATAAACATTTCTTCGTGATTTTTCAACAGTTAAAAATTGAAGAAAATTGAATATTGAGTTTTCAACAGTTGAAAATTGAAAATTTAATTCAATTTTCAATTTTTCAACAGTCGAAATTCAATTTTCTTAAATTTTCAACAGTAGAAA
>CAKNYM010050026.1:135885-184221 GCA_932195095.1 Andricus curvator | reverse complement strand
TAAAAAGAATCCCAAAAAGATGACTGATTCATTTTTAACCAAAGAGTGGAATTTTCTACCAAACTGTTGACGTTTCAAGACAAAATAGGCGAATTTTCTACAAAACATTTTCAAACCCCAAAAAGATGAATCTTCAAGAAAAAAGTACATTTTCAATCAAGGAAGATGAATTTCTATCCAAATAGTTAAATTTTCAAACACTAAAGATTTTTCAATCATGAAATAAAAGTTCAAGCTGGATGTTCAATCCAAAAATATGAATTTTCAACAAAAAATGAATTATTAACTAAACACTTGAATTTTTAACGAAATAGTTGAATTTTCCACCAAACTGTTGAAATTTCAAATCAACAAGACAAATTTTCTACAGAAGATATGAATTTTTAACCCGAAAATATGAGTTTTTAAGAAAACAATTGATTTTCAACCAAACAGTTCAATTTTTAACAAAATAGTTAAATTTTCTACCAAATTGTTGAATTTTCAAGAAAAAAAGACGAATTTTCTACAAAATAGTGGAATTTTCAAGCCCAAAATATGAATTTTCAACAAAAATGTTAATCTTTAACCAAAGAGTTGAATTGTCTACCAAACTGTTGACATTTCAAGACAAAATAGATGCATTTTCTACAAAATAATATAATTTTTAACCCATAAAGATGAATCTTCAAGAAAAAAGTAAATTTTCAAACAAGAATGATGAATTTTCAACCAAATAGTTGAATTTTAAACCAAGAAAGAATTCCTAATCAAGAAAAAATAAAATTCAATCAAATTGTGGAATTTTCAAGCAAAAAAGACGAATTTTCTACAAAACAGTTGAATTTGCGACCCTAAAATATGAATCTTGAACAAAAAAGTTAATTTTCAAAAAAAAAATATTTGAAGTTTCCATAAAATTGTTGAACTTTTAAGAGTAAAAGACGACTTTTTTTTACAAAACAGTTGAATTTTAAACCCGAAAATATGAATTTTCATCAAATATATTCAACCAAACAGTAACATTTTCAAGCAAATTGTTGAATTTTCTGTAAAATAATTGAAATTTTAACTCGAAAATATCAATTCTAAACTTGTCTACCAAAGATAGATTTTCAACCCAAAAGAACGAATTTTCTATCGAGAAAGACGAATGTTCAACTAAACAGTTGAATTTTTGACCATAAAATATGAATTCTCAAGGGAAAATGTAATATTTGATCATTCAACCAATAAAGATTTTTATTTTAAATCAGACTCAATTAAATTGAACCAGAAGATATAAATTTTCAACAAAACAGTTGAATCGTCAAGCAAAACGGATTCATTTTCAACCAAACTGTTACATTTTAACGAAAAAAAATTGTAATTGCTAACAAGAGATGAATTTTCTGTCCAAAACGATGAATAATTTCTATCCAAAAAGACGAATTTTCAATAAAACATTTGAATTTTTGACTAAAAGAAAGACTTTAACAAAATAGTTCAATTTCCAAGCAAACAAGATAAATTTTCAAAGAAAAATGTAATAGTTGATATTTCAACAAAACAGATTTATATTTTAAATCAAAAAGAGTTGAATTCATCCAAAAGATGAATTTTGAATCCAAAAGGACGAATTTTTTATCAAAAAGACGGATTTTCAACAAAACTGTTGAATTTCCGGGAAAAATGTAATAGCAGATATTTCAACCAAAAAAGATTTTTCAGTTCCGAAAGAAAAAAAATGTTAATCACATTGCTGAATTTACAAGCGAAAAAGATGAATTTTCAACCAAGAAAGATTTTTCAGTCCCGAAAGAAAAAAAAATGTCAACCTCACGTTGAATTTTCAAGTGAAAACGACGAATTTGCTACAAAACTGTTTAATTTTCAAAAAAATAATAAAATTTATAACCAAAAGATGAATAATTCTGTACCAAAAATATAAAAGTAAAATTTTCAACTAAAAATAATTAACTTTTAAGTAAAAATAGTGCAATTTTCTTATTGGGTTCTAATTAATTCAGTTCGCATTTAAATGGGGAAAAAAACCATAAAAAGGGGGAACTTTCTTGAAAACAGGAAAAAAGAGGAATTTAAATACAGGGGGAAACCGGTGAATGGAAGAAAGAGTGTGAAGTCTGATTAGTTTAAGACTCGGGTCATGAATAAAACGGCACTTACCGCTAAGCGAGGACTGGGCCAAAAAAAATGAGATAAAGTAACTTACCCGCTCAGTAACTTTATCGACTTCGTGGTAGAGGAAATTGCAGTTAGTGTCAAAATGCTGCTCCTTGAAGGAGCCTTTTCTAATTAGTTTATTAGGCATCTTTCCCTTGAGGTCCATGAAGAATTTCAGCATTTGGTTGTTCGTTTTCCCCGAGAACATGATTTTTCCGGTGTACAATTCGTATATGGTACATCCCACGGACCACATATCAATACCAAAATCGTATGGTATACCAAGAACTAGAAAATGGTTGCATTATTTCTCTTCATTGTTTAATTCTCGCAGTTCTACTTTGGTTAAATCAGGGACCGTTACCAGAAAATTAAAGCCAGTTTTCAAGATAAAGGTTATTTTGTTTCGGTGAGGGTCCCTAAATGCCGAGTTCGCGTAATTTTATAAAGCAAATTTTGAAATGATTAAATAGCAGGATGGCCGCAGAACTTCATTTTCAAAAATCCCTCACTTTTTCGCTGACCAGTTTTTCATTTTCCCCAACCAAAAATATTTACAAAAGAGAATTCGAGTTTAAAAATACCCAGGAAACCTGGCCGGGTTTTGATATTTCATTAGTCTCAATTTGTTGAATCAGGAAACAATTCTTTTTTAATATTTTAAAATCTTTAAAGTCTTTGAAATGTTGAAATCCGGTGTACACTCAAGTTCGTAAATTAGTATTTATCTGAAGTTGGGTATATATGTTTTTAATCAAAGAGAGAAAGATTTACATTTTAAAATAAAAATATAAAAATTGTAATCCTGATTTGGATCAGAGAATTAAAAAAAAAAAGTATAATACAGATCTGGAACAAGGAATTTCCCAAAATAATTATAATTCTGACTTGAAAGAGGAAATTTTCTAGAAGAATTATGATTCTTATTTGCGATAGGAAATTTTCGAAGAGAACTATAATTTTGAGTTGGAACGAGAAATTTTCGAAAAGAATTACGATTTTGATTTTGAATAGGGAATTTTTGAAAAGAATTATCATTCTATCATGGAACAAGGAATTTTCCAAAAGCAATACCGTTTTAAGATGAAACAAGGAATTTTCCAAAAGAATTATAATTCTGACTTTCTAACTTGGAGCAGGGAAATAGTGTAATTCTTTTTAAAAAATGGAGAAATATTCAAAATTGATTTTTACATGTTGAAAAGAAGAAACAATCTTTTTATAAGAAATTTTATATTTATAAATATTGTTATATGATTTTTAATGACTTCTGCCATTAAAGCATACATTTTTAAAAATTTGATATACTTAGGTCGTTGGAAATCCATTCACAGCGATATAAAAAAGTCCGACAACAAATAAAATGGTTTATCTAAAGAATTTTTACAAGTTTAAAAACGTTCTCATAATAAAGAATATTTTCTCTTTTAAAAAATATTTGTCATTTCGTCCTTGCTATTTAACACTACGAGTATGAATGTAAATTTGTAAAAGAGTCTTTTCAATCCTTTGAAACTCACATTAGAAATAATTAAAATTTAAGCTACAATATTTTACATTTCAAAAATATTTAATTTGTATAGATTCAGCGAAAAAAATGTTTTAGCTTTAAATTTTTATTTAAATCCTAAATAGTTTAGTTTAAAATCGGTCAAATAAACATTTGTATTTTGTATTGGTAAGATTTAAAAATAAAATTTGGGACTACTCAACACTCCTGCAGAGATTTAAAATTCAAGTGGCTCAATATCGAACATTTGGCTTTAAATTGCTCAAGATAGAACATTTAACCTTCTAATACTTCTTTTTAAAATTACTATACATTTTTCAACTGTTCCAATTTTTTATATTGTATATCTGCGGTTTTCATATTTTCAACATGTTTTAAAATGTTTCAGCTTCAAGTTTTTTCTTTGAGATAGACGAACACGGAAATCTTGAAAAGAATTATAATTTTGACTTGGAACGGGGAATTTGCGAAATGAATGATTCTCATAGGGAATAGGGTACTTTTTTAAAGAATTATCATTCTGACTTGCAAGAGAAAATTTTCGAAAAGAATTATAATTTTGAGTTGGAAAGGGGAATTTTTGAAAATAATTATGATTTTGATTTGGAACAGAGAATTTTCGAAAAGAATTACACTTTTGAGTTCGAACAGGAAATTAAAAAAAAATTCGGATTCTGATTTGTAACAGTAAATTTTCGAAAAGAAGTATAATTCTGATATGCGACAAGAAATTTTCAAAAAGAATTACAATTTTGAGTTGGAACAGAACATTTTCAAAAAAAAATTATGATTTTGATTTGTAACAGATAATTTTCGAAAAGAATATCATAATTTTAAGTTGGAACGGGGAATTTTTGATAAGAATTATGATTCTGATTTAAAACAGGAAACTTTCGAAAAGAACTACAATTCAGACATGGGACAAGAAATTTTCCAAAAGAATTACAAACTTGAGTTAGAACAAGGAATTTTCGAAAAGAATTATAATTTTGATATAGGACAAAAAATTTTCCGAAAGAATTACAATTTTGAGTTGGAACAAGGAATTTTCGAAAAGAATTATAATTTTGATACGGAAGAGGGAATTTTTTCAAAGAATTATAATTCTGATTTGAAACAGTGAATTTTCCAAAACAATTACAATTTTGAGTTGGAACAGGGAATTTTCAAAAAGAATTATGATTCTGATTTGGAAGAGGAAATTTTCCCGTAAAATTATAATTTTTAGTTGGAACGAGGAATGTTTGAAGATAATCATATTTCTGATTTGGAACAGGAAATTTTCGAAAAGAACTATAATTCTGACTTGGAACAGTGAATTTTCCAAAATAATTACAATTTTTAGTTGGAATAGGAAATTTACAAAAAGAATTATGATTCTGATTTGGAAGAGGAAATTTTCCCGTACAATTATAATTTTTAGTTGGAACGGGGAATGTTTTAAAAAATAATTATATTTCTGATTTGGAACAGAAAATTTTCGAAAAGAACTATAATTTTGACTTGGAACAGTCAATTTTCCAAAAGAATTACAATTTAGAGTTGGAACAGGGAATTTTCAAAAAGAATTATGATTTTGATTTGGAAGAGGAAATTTTTCAATATAATTATAATTTTTATTTGGAACGGGGAATGTTCGAAAAAAATTACAATTCAGATTTGGTACAGGGATTTTAAAAAAAAAATATATAATATTAGGTTGGAATTGTGAATTTTCGAAAATAATTATGATTCTGATTTGGAACAGGAAATTTTCGAAAGGACTATCATAATTTTGAGTTCTAACGTAGAATTTACGAAAAGAATTATGATTTTGATTTGGAACAGGAAATTTTCGAAAATAACTATAATTCTGAAATGGAACAGTGAATTTTCCAAAATAATTACAATTTTGAGTTGGAACGGAAAATGTCCTAAAAGAATCATGATTCTGAATTGGAAAAGGACATTTTCGAGTACAATTATAATTTTTCTTTGGAGAATGATTGAAAAAATTCTGATTCTGATTTGGAACAAGAAATTTTCGAAAAGAATTACATTTTTGAGTTGGAACGGAAAATGTTCTAAAAGAATTATGATTCTGAATTGGAAAAGGACATTTTCGAGTACAATTATAATTTTTCTTTGGAACGGGGAATGATTGAAATAATTCTGATTCTGATTTGCAACAGGAAATTTTCGAAAAGAACTATAATTCTGACATGGAACAGTGAATTTTTCAAAATAATTACAATTTTTAGTTGGAACGGAAAATGTTCTAAAAGAATCATGATTCTGAATTGGAAAAGTACATTTTCGAGAACAATTATAATTTTTCTTTGGAACGGGGAATGATTGAAAAAATTATGATTCTGATTTGTAACAGGAAATTTTCGAAAATAATTACAATTTTGAGTTGGAACGGAAAATGTTCGAAAAGAATCATGATTCTGAATTGGAAAAGGACATGTTCGAGAACAATGATAATTTTTCTTTGGAACGGGGAATGTTTGAAAAAATGATGATTCTAATTTGGAACAGGAGATTTTGAAAAGAATTATAATCTTGAGTTGGAACGGAGAATTCACGAAAAAAATATGATGAATTTTCCGAAAGAATTACAATTCTGAGCTAGGGCATGGAAATTTTAAAAACAAATATAATCACCAGACAGGGAAAATAAAAAATGGACTCAGGGAAAACTGGAAAATGACCGAGACTTTAAAATCAACTGTCTGGTAGACACTATCAGGCCTCACAGTCCCTATGGGATAAAATATAGGGACCAAAGGGTACTTTTTGTCACAGTCATAGGGTAATTTTTTCGCGCTCAAAGGGTAACAAATTCACGATAAATTTATAAAACTTCAAAACAATTTAGTTAAATTCAAAGTGATTCAAATGAATTGGAAAAATTTTAAAAATAAAAAAAATTCGATTCATTTTCGTAAAATTAGAATGAATTTAGAGGAATTTAAGGTAAACGAGAAGAATTCTATGTAATTCATAAAAATTCAAGGTGAATTCAAACAAAAATTCAAATGAATTGAAAACAATTTGAAAATGTGAAAAAACTTCACTGCATTCAATAAATTTGAAATAAGCTTAGAAAAATGTATGGGAATTCAAAAGAATTTGATGAAATGCCTAAGAATTCAAGATGAGGTTAAAAGACTCCAAGGATCAATTAAAAAAAACTTTTAAACATTCAAAAAAGCTATTGATAAAGCCAAAGTAGAATTGAGTAAATCTAGAAAAATACAAGTGAATTAAGAATTAAGGGTGAATTCCAAAAAATAATTTTAAATCTCTTAAAATCTTTAACACCCTACTAATTTCCAACAAAAAAGTGACTAATGACTACAAAACCATTCAAAAGAATTGGAAATAATTCAAAAAATCGAAAAAATTCCATTGATTTCAGTAAAATTTCAGCGTATTTGAAGGAAGAATTCAAAAGGATTTAAAAGAATTCAGGATACATAATTCTTGAAATTTTTGAAACCCTACGAAATCCCTCACTTCTTGTGAATAAATTCTTTGAAATTCATCAAAATATTAAAATCCCTTAAAATTATTAAACCCATTGGAAATCCCCTGAAATTGTGCAAATTTCTTGAAAATGCCTTGAAATCTTTTTAAATACCCTAAAATATTTCAAAGTCTTTGAAATCCCTTCAAACTATTGAAATAAAAAAAAATCCTAAAATATTTCAAATCCTTTGATATCTTTTGAAATCCCTTGAAACTTTTTAAAGTCCTTGAAAACGCCTGGAAATCTTTTACAATACCCTAAAATATTGCAAACCCTTTGAAATACCATTAAATTACTAGAATCAATTAAAAATTACTTCTAATATTTTAAAATAACCTAAAATTTTTAAAATCCCTTGAAATTTTTTTAAACTCTTGAAAATGCTAAGGAATTTGAAAAAAATCCATTAAAATAATTCAAATCTTTCGATCATTTTATCAATTGATCATCATGATCAATTAAATAAAAACTTTTAAAAATAAAAAAAAAATCCATTGAATAAGTAGAATTGAGTAAATTTAGAAGAATTCAAGTGAATTAAAACATTAAAAATAATTTCAAAGAATTTAAAAGATTTCAGGATAAATTAATGAGAATGCAGGGTGAATTCCAAAAAAATATTTTCAAATATCTTCAAATCTTTGAAACCCTACAAAATACCTCACTTCTCGTGAATAAATTCTTTAAATTCCAGTAAAATATTATAAAATTCCTTGACATTCTATGAAATTTGATAATAATTCCCGAAATCCTGGAAAATTTATTAAAATAGCTTGAGAGCCTTAAGAACCCTTACAATCATTGAAATATTCGGAAACCATATAAGTAAGTATAACATTAAGCCATTTCCCTTTCAGGGTAGGCGTGACACTACCCGATTCGGGTAGTGTTTCTAGGTGGATAGTTTCTTGTAGTAAATAACTACAAGTGTGGGAAAACCATATAAAATCCCGTTAAATCTTTTAAAATATGTATCTTAAAACAGTATAGGTCCTGTAAAATCGTTCGATATCTTCCGAAATTCTAGAAAATCCTTTATCCTAAAATATTTCAAATGCTTTGAAATCCCTTCAAATTAATGAAATTAATAAAAAAAATCCTTGTAATCTTTTAAAAATCCCTAAAATTCTTTGAAATCCCTTGAAACTTTTAAAAGCTCTTGAAAATTCCTTAGATTTAAAAATACTTTAACGCATCTTAAAAATCTCTTTAGATTATTGAAATCTATTACAAATTTCCTGGAATATTTAAAAATACCCTGACATATTTCAAAATAATTCAAGAAAATTCAGAAATAAGTATAGAATATATTCTGAAGAGATTAACCCATGGGTTAATTTATTAAGAGAAAAGTGACTAAAGTGATCATTCTATTTACAAAAGTGACTACAATGAATTTATCTTTAAAAAATAACTAAAAAGTGATTTGAGAAAAAAGTGACTAACAGTGACTGTGTGACAGTCCTGATTATTTTTTACAGTTACTTCTTACAGAAATTCCCTGATTTGCGACTTTTTCCAAAATCCCTGACTCTTGAAAGATTTGATCTTATTATACATTTTTTTAAAGATACATTATGGACTGCAAATAGGGTACCATAGGGACCAAATCTTGAAAATAGGGTACTTTAGGGACCTGAACTGAATATAGGGTACAATAGGGGATATAGGGACCGGTCTGTGAGGCCTGCACTCTGTTCCCTTTATCAAAATTTCCTGACTTTTCCACGACTTTCGGGTTTTCCCTGACCTGCGGCCACCCTGAATAAAGATTAAAGAAATAAAATAAAAAATACGTACTAATTTCAGGGGCACGGTAGAATCTGGATACAAGGTAGGGCGTTATCTCATTCTCGTGAGCGTGGGACGCAGAGCCAAAGTCGCAAAGCTTCAACACTAACTTGCTTTCACTGACTAGAATATTGTCTGGCTTAATGTCCGCATGCAAAATGTTCGCCCGTTTTAACAACTTCAATGCTAAGAACAACTGTTGTGTGTAGGATCTTACCGCTTTTACATGCAATCCAACGTCCTTACCATACTTTTTCAAGACCTGAAATAAAAATCATTCTTTATTAATATAATTATTTAATTATAATTTACCGTATTTACAGGGCTGCCACAGATTAACGTACTTGAGAAAAGTGACTAATCTAAGCTAAAAAGTGACTAAAAGTGACTACTACTGCCGTATTTATATTGCGATGCTTTACAATAAGAACTAGAAAAACAGAAAATTATCAATTAAATAATTTAAATTTTAATACTGCAGACTTCACATCCTAAAATACTCTCAAAGCAGAATAAGTAGAGTGATTTTTCATGAAAATAGGGGATTAAATTATTTTAAATGACATTAATGTAAACAACATATTGAATTAAATATGAAACGCTTTAAATTCCTAAACTTTCAAGTAAAAATATTGTAATTTCAATAAATTGATGAATTTTTAACCAAATAATGAACTTTCAATCAAGAAGATTAATTTTCCACTAAAAACACGAATTTTCGACAAAATACATGAATTATGAACCAAGTAGTTGAAGCTTATTCTACAAAAAAAAACAATTTTCAATAAAATAGTTCAATTTTTAAACAAAGAAATGAAATTTAAATTTAAATTATGAATCTTCAAGCAAATAAATTAATTTCTAACAAAATATTTCAATTTTCAACCAAAAAAGATGAATTCTAAACAAAAAACGTAATAGTTAATATTTCAAACAATAGTTAAATTCTCAACCAAGTCAGATTATTAATATTCAACCAGTTGGATTTATAACCAAAAACATGAATTTTCAACCAAGATCCATTTTTTTATTTAAAAAAATGAATTTTCAACCAAACAGTTGCATTTGTCAAACAAAGAGATGAATTTATAACTAAAATTATGAATCTTTAACCAAAAAAATTAATTTTTAATAAAATATTTGAATCCACAAGCAAAACAGATGATAATTTTTAAGCAAACAGTTGCATTCTTAACCAAAAAAGATGAAATTTTTACCAACAAAGACATGAATTCTCCACACAAGAAAAGAATTTTCAATAAAATATATGAATTTTCAACCTAAAGGATCAATAATTTTCAACCAAAAAGATGAAATATCTACCGAGAAAGACTAATTTTCAACCAACTACATGAATTTTAGAACCAAATAATTGATGTTTCTACTAAAAAAAATACATTTTCAATAAAGATGAAATAGTTAAATTTACAGTTTAAAAAATTTATTTTCAACCAAAAACAAGACGAGTTTTCAACAAAGTACTTAAATTTTCCACCAAAGAGATTAATTTACAACAAAAATAACGAATCTTGAACCAAAAAATGGATGTTTAACAAAATAGTTGAATCCTCAACCAAAACACATTATTAATTATCAACCAAACATTTCCACTTTAACCAAATAAATTTTCGACCGTTAGGATTAATTTTTACCGAAAAAGACGGATTCTCAACCAAAGAGATTAATTCATAATTGAAATGACAAGTCCTAAACCAAAAAAAATGAATGTTTAAAAAAATAGTTGAATCGTCAACCAAAAAAGATTATAATTTTTAAACAAACAGTTGCATTTTTAACCAAAAAGATGAAATTTTTACAAAAAAATATATGAATGTTCAATAAAAAGATGAATTATTAACCAAATATATGCATTTTCCACCAAATAGTTGCATTTTCAACGAAAAATAAAAATTTTCAACCAAAAAAATTAGACTTCTATCGAAGAAGACGAATTTTCAAAAAAAGACATGAATTTTCAATAAAAATGAAATAGTTAAATTTTCAATTCCAAAAATTAATTTTTAACACAAAAAAAAAAATTTTCAACAAAATAGTTAAATTTTCAACCGAAGAGATAAATTTTCAACTAAAGTGGTGAATCTTCAACCAAAAAAATTAATTTTTAACAAAATAGTTGAATTTTCAACCAAAAAAGTTGAGCTTTCAAACTGAAAAATCGAATGTTTTAGAAAAATTGGACTTTTAATCCCGAAAAGATGAATTTTCAAAAAAATAAGTAATGTTCAACCAAGACAGCTGAATTTTCAACGAAATAGATGCATTTTAAACTCAAAAATACGTATTTTCTACCGAATAAGATTCATTTCAATCAACAAAATTCATTTTCGACCAAGAAAGCTAAATTTTTAGCTAGAGTTGAATTTTCAATAAAAAAAGGATAATTTTCTACCAAAAGAGATACATTTTCATCAAAAGAATTGAGTTTTTAAGTTAAAAAGTCGAATGCTTTCGAAAACCTTGAACTCTTACAAATAACTCACCAAATAGTTGCATAGTTTTATAAAAAATTTGACTTTTAACCCCGCAAAAATAAGTTTTGAACAAAAAACTTAATTTTCAACCAAGAAAGATGCATTATCCACCAAATAGTTGATTTTTCAACTAAATGTTTCTATTAATTCATTTCGCATTTGAGCAAAAAAAAATGGAAGTTTCTTGAAAATAAGAGCAATTTTATTCAAAAAGGCGAAAAGAGGAGAATAGGGAGTTAGAATATTCTAGAGTGACTATACTGACTTTTTTTTAATGTTACTAAAAAGTGATTCAAACAAAAAAAAAAGTAATTAAAACTGACTTAAGTGACTGTGTGGCGCATCCCTGCGTATTTAACAAAGGCTAGTCAGAAAATATTAACGTACCTCTCTTAAATTCATAGCTAATGGTTCGAAAACCATACACAAGTGGTTCTTGTGGAAGAAATGCCTAAACAAACGTAAACAATGAAATCGGTCTTCTGGGTCAGCGTCATTGAGTTTCCTCAAGATCTCCAACTCTTTCAGGCCCGTCCTGTGCCTGTAAAATTGCATTAATTTAAAAATATAAGTAGCTGACAACAATATCAATTGAAAATAAAAGTTAGTTAAAAATTTAAAACTTACATTATTTCATTATTCCTAATAATTTTCACAGCTACATCGAGGCCTCCTCTAGCATTATCTCTTGCCCTCACGACATTACTGAAAACACCTTGGCCTGTATAACCATAAACAACGTAGCGAGAATCTAAAGTCTCTCCCACACGAACTCTGCAAAAAAGCAATCAATCAATTACAATATTTTTCAACATCAAGTGATTTCTTTGCAGAAGTAAAAAATGATCTTTACTAACCGATAATAACCCTCGGCATCGTCCCAGTTGTCCGTGAGGCTGGGATTGTCCGGTCCACCATGGCGTTTTCCTTCAACAGTAGGACTCTGAAATAAAAAACATATTAGACTTCACTGTCCAAAATGATCTGAAAACAGGGGAAAGTAGGGTGATTTTTTACGAAAATGGGGGAAGAAATTCTGTTAAATATTGTATTTTCAACAAAAGAGTGGAATTTTTAACTAAAAAAAGATTTATCTTCAACCTAAGAAGGCGCATTTTCAATAGAAGAATTGAGTTTTCTAGCCGAAAAGTCGAATGTTTTAGAAAAAAATATGACTTTTAAACCTGAAAAGTTGAATTTTTAATCCAAAAAATTAATTTTCAACCAAACAGTTACATTTACTACCAGATCGTTGAACTTTCAAGTATAAGAGACGAATTTTCTAAAAAAAATTTGCTTTTTTTAACCAAATATTGAATTTTCAACCTACGAAGATGAATCTTCAAGCAAATAGTAGAATTTTCTAACAAAAAAGATTAAACTTCAACCAAAAATGAAATAGTTAAATTTTTCGTTAAAAAAATAATGTTTAATAAAAGAAGGGATTTTCAAAAAAATAGTTACATTTTTAACCAAAGAGATGAATTTTCAACTAAAATGATGAATTTTCCACCAAGATGAAGTTTCTAAAAAAAAGACGAATCTTCAACAAAATACATGGATTTTCAATAAAAAAAGATGAAATTTCAACCATATAGTTGAATCTTTCAAGTAACAAATATAAATTTTAAACCCACAATGAAATAGTTAAAGTTTCAGTTTAAATAATACACGAATTTTAAAGAAACAGTTGAATTTTCAACAACAACAGAAAATTACTTTTTAGCAGAGGAGTTCAATTTTCAGCCAAATAGTTGAATTTTCAACTGAAAAAGATAAATTTTCCAAAAATAAAATACTTGAATTTTCAGTTAAAAGAAATAATGTTAACCAAAAAAAAACACAAATTTTCAACTAAAAAGACGAATTTTCAACAAAAGAGTTGAATTTTCAACAGGGAAAGATTTTTCAGTTGAGAGAAAAATGATTTCAACCAAATTGTTAATTTTTCAAACCAAAAAGGCCAATTCTCTTTAAAAAAAAGTTGAATTTTCAACCCAAAAATATGAATTATCAACCAAAAAGGTAATTTTCAACCAAATAGTTGAATTTTCTATGAAAATAATAGAATTTATAAAGTAGCTCAACTGCCAAACAAGTAGTTAAATTTTCAATGAAAAAGATTAATTTCTTACCAAAAAAAGAAGAAAAATGAATTTACAACAAAATACATACATTTTCAACCAAATTGCTGAATTTTCAACAAAATAATTGAATTTTCAACCAAATTTTCAATGAAAAATAAGTAATTTTTAAACATAAAAGATAACTTTTTATCCAAAACAGATTTATTTTCTATGTAAAAAGACGAATGTTAAAAAAATAGTTGAATTTTCGACAAAAAAAAAATACTTTTTAACAAAACAGTAACATTGTCCACCAAAAAGTTCAGTTTTCATGCCCAAAAGACAAATTTTTCAAAAGACAGTTAAATTTTGAACAAAAAAGGTTCATTTTTAACAAAATACAAGAATTTTCAACCAATCAGTTGAATTACGATATCAAAAATATTAATTTTGAACAAAAAAGTTAAATTTTCAATAAAATAAATTAATCTTCGATCAAAAAAGATGAATTATCCACAAAAAATATAATAGTAGACTTCAACTAAGAAGAAGACTAAGAGTACAATTTGGAAAATTTTCAAATCCCAAAAGACGATTTTTTTAGAAGACAGTGGTGTTCTCTCAACCCGAAAAGTTGAATTTTCAACTAAGTAAATTTTTAACAAAATAGTTGAATTTTCAACATATAAAGATGAATTTTCAAGCAAAAAAGGTTAAACTTCAACTAAAAACAGTTCCATTTTCAACCAAATAGTTAAATTTTCAACAAAAATAGTTCATTCTTGATCCAGAAAGATGATTTTTCTACCAAAAAGATGATTTTTTAATACAAAAGTACGAATTTTCTATCAAAAAGACGAATGTTCAGCAAAACATTCAAATTTTCGATAAAACGAGATGAGTTTAACAAAATAATTGAATTTTCTACGAAATGGAAATTAATTTGTTTACCAAATAGTAGAATTGTTAACCAAATAGGTACATTTCCAACCAAAGAGACGAATTAAAAAAAAAAGATGAATTTTTAACTTAAACGGTTAATTTGAACCAAAAAGACTATTTTTCCACCAAAAGAGACGAATTTTCAACCCAAGAGATGAATTTTCAACTAAAATTATGAATCTTCAATCAATATAATGAATTTCTGACAAATTAGTTCAACTTTGAACGAAGTAGTTAAATTTTCAACCAAAAAAGTTGAATTCTCAGCGAAAAATGTAATAGTTTTGATATTTCAAGCAAATAAGATTTTAATTTTTAATGTAAAACAGTTTAATTCATTGAAGAAAGACGAAAAGACGAATATTTGAACAAAACGTTGAATTTTCAATCCAAAAAGATGAATTTTCAACAAAATAAGAAAATTTTTAATCGAAGAGATGAATTTTCAAATAAAATTATGAATCTTCAACCAAAAAAATCAATTTTAAACAAATTAGTTCAACTTTGAAACATGTAGTTTAATTTTTAACTAAAGAGAGGTGAATTCTCAACGAAAAGTGTAATACTTTTGATATTTTAAGGGAGCGAAGTCTGATATTAAAATTCAAATTCCAATGGAATAAGAAAAAATATACAAAAAAAAGCTTACATTAAAGTCTCCTATATTATCCACTTCAGCAAACATGTCCCATTCATTCGACTTCTTTGAATTCTGTTTATCGTCCGTCTTAGTTTTCTCCGCAGCCTCCTCCTGCTTCTCATCCTCATTGTCGAATCTGGACTTCCTTTTCTTCACAGTTTCTGGAGACTTTGATTTTTGTGGCAGTGGTGGAGTGTGACTCTCTGAGGCCGATCCATTATTATTAGACGTCACGTCGACGGATTTTGGGGAAATATTGGACTGAACTTCCGACCTAGGAGACACTGTCGCTGTATTCATCTCGGCAGAAAGGTTTGAGTCTTCGTTTGGTCCTCCTAATCTCTGTAATGAATGAGAAAACAATTAATAATAAAAATAACAAGTCAAATCAGAAACAGGGTTCTTACAAAATCCCAATTTCGAAATTCCCTCACTTTTCCCGGACAATTTTTCATTTTCCCTGATCGAGAAGATTAATTTTCCACCAAGAAAGACAAATTTGCAACAAAATACATGAATTTTCAACTAAAAAAGATACATTTTAATTTAAAACAATTAATTTTTATTAAAAAAAGACACTTTCTACAGAATAGTTAAATTTTCAACCAAATAAATGAATTAGCAATCAAAGAAACGAATTCTAAGCAAACAGTGTAATATTTCATATTTACAGCAAAAAACATTTTAATTTTCAATCAGAAACAGTTGAATTAAGCCAAAGAAAACGAATTTTCAACAAACTAGTTGAATCCTCTACCAAAATAGATTAATTTTCAAACCAAATAGAGGAATTTTCAACAGGAGAGTTGAATTTTCGACTAAGAAATATTTAGGTCAATAAAAATGGAATTTTCAACCCAAAACCATGAATTTTCTACCAAAATAATTGGATTTTCAACCGAAAAAGACGAGTTTTCAATCAAAGAAATGAAAATTCCAACCAAACCAAAGAAATTAAAAAAAAAAGATAAATCTTGAGCAAAAAAAAAGTTAATCAAATAGTAGAACTTTCAACCAAAAAGACGAATTTTCTACCAAAAAGGACAAATTTTCAACAAAATACATGAATTTTTAACTGAAAAAGATCAATTTTCAACTAAAAATAAAATAAACAAATTTTTAATTGAAAAATATAAATTTTCAATGAAAAATAATTAAATTTAATCAAAACAAAATTAATTTTTAACCATGCAGTTGCATTTTGAACAAAAAAATATGAAATGTCTATGATAAGAGATAAAATATTAAACCAAAAAGACGAATTTTCAACAAACTAATTGAATCCTCAACGAAAACAGATTAACTTTCAAACTAAGAAGAGAAATTTTCATCAGAAGAGATGAATTTTCAGCCAAGAAAGATTTCGCAGTCCATACAAAAATTTCATAAAAAATGTTAAATTTTCAAGCCTAAAATATGAATTTTCTAGAGAACTAATTAGATTTTTCAGTTAAAAAAATTAATTTATACAAACAAATTTTCAACAAAATAGTTCAAATTTTAAACAAACAAAAGAAATTTTTAACTAAAATTATGAATCTTAAACAAAACAAAAAAAATGAATTTTTGAGCAAATAGTAGAATTTTGAACCAACAAGATGAATTACCTACCAAAAAGGAGAAATTTTCAACCAAAAAAGATAAATTTTAAACCAAAAATAGAATATTCGAATTTTCAGTTGAAAAAATAAATAAATTATCAATGAAAAGCAGCTGAATTCAACCAAAAAAATTAATTTTCAATCCAACAGTTGCATTTTTAACAAAACAAAAACAAAAGACGAAATTTTTACGATAAGAAATAAACTATTAAACCAAAAAGACGAATTTTCAATTGAAAAATTGAATTTTCTACCAAGATAGACGAATTAGTCACCAGCAAGATTTATATTCTACTACGGAAGACGAATTTTTAACAAAATACATAAAGTTTAACTGAACAAAAATTTAATTAAAAAACAATTAATTTTCATTTAAAAAAAGGAATTATCAACAAAATAGATAAATTATCAATCAAACAAAATTAATTCTCAACAAACAGTGTAATCGTTGATATTTCAGCAAAAAATATTTTAATTTTCATTCAAAAATAGTTGAATTAAACCAAAGAATACGACTGTTCAACAAACTAGTTGAATTCTCAACCAAAACAGATTAATTTTCAAACTAAAATGAGAAATTTCAATAGAAGAGTTTGAATTTTCAACCAAGAAAGATTTCAATCAATAAAAAAAAATGTATCAGAAATGTTGAATTTTCAAGCCAAAAAGAAGAATTTTCTACAATAAAATTGAATCTTCAGCCCAAAACTATGAATTTGCTACCCAAATAATTGGATTTCCAACCCAAAAATACGAGTTTTCAATCAAATAAATGAATTTTTAACTAAAGAGAAATGGAAACGTCACATTTTCAGTTTGAAAAAATATTTAAAAAAAAGAATTTTCAACAAAATAGTTAAACTTGCAACAACACAAAATTCCATTAAGATGAATTTTCTACCAAAAAAGACAAATTTGCAACAAAATACATGAATTTTCAATCAAAAAAGATAAATTTTCAACCGAAAATAGAATAATTAAATTTTCAGTTAAATAGATAAATTTTCAATCGCAAATAATTGAGTTCAACTGAAAAAATTAATTTTCAACCATACAGTTGCATTTTTAACAAAAAAAAAAGATTACATTTCTGCGATAAGAGATTAACTGTTAAACCAAAAAGACGAATTTTCAAGAAAATATTTGAATTTTGGACTAAAAGAAATACTAACAAAATGGTTCAATTTTCAAGCACACAAGATAAATTCTCAAAGAAAAATGTAATAGTTGATATTTCAACAAAACAGATTTATATTTTAAATAAAAAATAGTTGAATTCATCCATAAGATGAATTTTGAATCCAAAAGGACGAATTTTTTTATAAAAAACAAACGGATTTTCAACAAAACTGTTGAATTTTCGACCAAAAAAGATGAATTTTCTATCAAAATAGATGAATTTTCAACCCAAAAAGAATAATTTTTAACAATGCAGTTACATTTTCAACACAATAATAAAATTTGTAACAAAAAGATCAATCAAATTCTGAACCAAAAATATAAAAGTAGAATTTTTAACCTAAAAGAAGTAACTTTCAACTAAAAATAGTTGCATTTTCTGATTGGGTACTATTAATTCAGTTCGAATTTAAGCGAAAAAACGAGTGAAACGGGAAAAGGTTAAGTGTCTTGAAAACGAGGAGAAAAAGAGGAATTCATTAAACATGGAAAAAAGGGAATTAGGGGAAAGAGAATCAAGCCTGTAATTGAATTTCAAATTAATCCATTTCAAATGTTTTCTACTTAAAAATGTCCAACCGAATAGTAATTCATGCAATTAAAAATTGTTCAATGTTAAACGCTATTAGTTGATAAATTTCTAGTTATCAAGCTTTAATGAGAAATTATTCAATTTTTAATGTTCACAATTAAAACACTAGGATTTTTACTAGTTTTCGATTTAAATTTTAGAAGTTTCATTCTGATTAAAGTTGAAATTTTTCTTCAAAAAGGGTCGCAAAAGCAGCCTTTTTCAAAAAAGACTTAGAAAGAGCACGATCCGAGGCTTAAAATGATGATTCGTCAAACAACAAGAAAATTAATTTTTAACAAAATAGATGCACTTTCAACTAAGTAGTTCAATTTTCAATCAAAAAAGGTGAATTCTCAACGACAGTTGAATTCAACCAAAAAGACGAATATTTTGGTAAAAAATTAATCTTCTTTGTTAAAAATGCAACTATTTGGTTAAAAACTTATGTATTTTGTTCAGAATTCATCTTTTTTTGGTAGAAAATTAATCTTTTTGGTTAAAAATGTATGTATTTTGTTGAGAATTCATCTTTTTGGTAGAAAATTAATCTAAAATAATAATTAATTAAAATGGTTGAGGATTCAATCATTTCGTTGGAAACACCCCTAAATAAATTTACGGAAAGAATGTAGTGTCTTTAGTGTCATTTTTTAGAAATAGTAGCACAATAGTGTCATCGCTCAAAAAAAGTGTTAAATAGTGTGGTGAGTCCCAGGCTTGCTTTTTCACAAAATTGTTGAATTTTCAACAAAATAATAAAATTAAACTCAACTTCAGTTTATCGAAAATTACTTGACTCTTTAAGGTTTTCCCTGGTATTCCCTGGCCACTTTTGAATTCCCTGACCTATAAAAGCCCTGAGAAAACAGTAATTTGAACATCCCTGAATTACCTTTAACAATTCCTCCCTCTGCTTCCTTCTTCGCTCAATAATCGCTTCCTCGTCCTCCTCTTCCTCAATGTCAATATCCTTGATCTCTTCTTCACTGGAACTCTCTGAGCGTTCAACTTTAAGTCCTTCCGACAGGGAATCCTTGAATTTATCACTTCGTTCCTTCTTTCCATTTTTGTCCCTGTCCCTGTCGTAATCCCTTCCATGACGATCACCCCTACGTCCCCTCGACGTAGACCTCGATCTTCTGTAGCGATCATTACGATCTCGATCCATACGACTTCTAAAGGGACTACGAGATCTTCTCATACTTCTCGAACGATCCCTGGTTCGATCGAGATTTCGATTGTCCCTTCGATCGCGATTATCCAATCTTTCTCGACCCCGATTCAGAAAGCGGTCTCTGCTGTCCCTTTTTTCACGGTCTCTGCTCGTAGGTCTGTCCCTGCTTCGATGTTCACGACTGTCCTGCTTAAGTGAACGATGTCTGGAATCATCCCTCGTGTCCCGCGATTTCGAATCGTGTCTCGGTCTTGCATTATGATGATCCACATCTCGTTTCCGCTCTTCTTCTCTGAAAAGGGAAATAATATCATTAGTCTACAAATTAAATGTAATCAGGACCAGAGTCATAACAGACCGCAAATGGGCGCAATTAGACAAATAAATAGGGTAAGAAATAAGAAAGTAGAGTGATTTTTCAAGAAAATAGGGGAATACATTTTTTTCAATAAAAGAAATTTAAATACAATACTGAATTCAATATGAAACACTTTGAATTCCTAAGATTTCAAATCGAAATATATTGCATTATCAAGAAAATAGTTGAATTTACAATCTAAAAAAATTTCTACCAAAAGAGATGTATTTTCAACCCAGAAGCACCAACTTTCAACAACAGCAAATTAATTTTTAACCAAACAGTTGCATTAACAACCAAATACTTTAGATTTCAAACGAAAGAGATGAAATTTTAACAAAATAGTTCAACTTTTAACCAAAAAAGATGACTTTTTAAATTCACAAAGATTCATTTTCAACAAAATTTTGGAATTTTCAAACAAAAGGGATTGAAATTTAACCAAAAGTAGTTGAATTTTGAAGCCAAAAAGACCAATTTTTTAGAATACAGTTGAATTTTCAACCCGTGAATACGAATTTTAATTTAAAAAGTTCATTTTCAACTAAGAATTTTAAGAATTTAAAAAAAAAAGTTGAATCCTCAACCCAATAAATGAATTTTCGATAAAGAAAGATGAATTGTAAGCCAAATAGTTGAACTTTTAACTAAAAAAGATATTTTTAACCAAAAATAAAATCGTCAAATTTTCAGTTTGAAAAATTAATTTTCAACAAAAAAAATTGCAATCAGTTTAATTCAGCCAAAAAGACGAAATTTTTACCAAATAATTGAAGCCTCAATCGAAAAGATGAATTTTCAATAAAAAAGATTAATTTTCTATCCAAAAAGTCGAATTTTCAACAAAATACATGAATTTTCTACCAAATAGTTGAATGTTCAACTTATCAAGGATAAATTTTCTACCAAACATTATATAGTTAAATTTTCAGATAAAAAAATTATTTTACAGAAAAAACACGAATTTTCAAAAATAAAATTACATTTTCAACCAAAGAGGTTAACCAAAAAAAAAATAATTTTTAACCAAGTTCGTATTTTACCAAAAAGCTTAATTTTCACAAAAATATGAATTATCAACAAAAATTTAATTTTCAACCGAACACTTTGATTTTTTACCAAATTGTTGAATTTTCAAGCCAAAAAGATGAATTTTCTACAAAACAGTTCAATTTTTAACCCCAAATCATAAATTTTGTACACAAAATGACGAATCTTTAACAAACAAAAAAATGAATTTTTTAAAAAGTAGTTTAACTTTAAACCAAGTAATTGATTTTTCAACCAAAAAGTTGAATTCTTAACAAAATATGTAATAGTTAATACTTAAATCAAAACAGATTTTAATCAAACATAAAAAACAGTTGAATTTAAACAAAAAAAATAACGATTTTTCGAAAAAACCGTTCAATTTTTAACCCTAAATTATGAATTTTCAACTAAAATGACGAATCTGTAACAACAAAAAAGAATTTTTAACAAATTAGTTCAACTTTCAACCAAGCAGTTGAATTTTCAGCCCAAAAATACGATTTTTTAACAAAAAAATTCTATTTGAATTGTCATCCAAATATTTTTATTTTTTGCCAAATTTTTGAATTTTAAAAATTGTTTAACTTTAAACCAAGTTGGTGATTTTTTAACCAAAAAAGATGAATTCTTAACAAAACATGCAATAGTTGATATTTCAACCAAAAAAGATTTTAATGTAAAATAAGAAACATTTGAATTTAACCAAAAACGACGAATTTTCAACAAAATAGTTGAATCATCAACCAAAACAGATTGATTTTCAACCAAACATTTGCAGTTTCACTAAAAAGGATAAATTTTCAAACAAGAAGATTAATTTTTTACCAAAAATGATGAAGTATTCAATTGAAATAGTTACATTTTCAGTTAAAAACTAATTTTCAAATAAAAAATAATAATTGTCAAAAAAATATTTACATGTTCAAACAAAGTCATGAGTTTATAACTAAAAAAATGATCAAGCTTTAACTAGAATAATTGAATTTTCAACCAAAAAGATGAACTTTCGACCAAGACGATTAATTTCTACCAAAAAATACGAATTTTCAATTAAAAAAGAGAATTTTTCAACTAAAAATTGAATAGTTAAATTTTTTGTTAAAAAATTAATGTTCAACCAAAGAGATGAATTATCAACTCAAATGATTGAATATTCAATTGGAATACTAGTTACTCGTACATTTTTTGTTAAGAAAACTAATTTTCGAACAAAAAATATAATAATAGTTTTCCAAAAAAATAGATAGATTTTCAAATAAAGTTATGAATTTTCAACTAAAATGATGAATCCTCAACTGGAATAGTTGAATATTAAACCAAAAAGATGAATTGAATTTTCAAACAAACAAATGAATTTTTAACCAAGAAGATTAATTTCTACCAAACATACGAATTTTCAACTAAAAAAAAAAACTAATTTAAAAAAAAAAAGATACATTTTCAAATAAATTGATGAATTTGCAACTAGAATGATGAATCTTCAACTGCAATAGTTGGATATTAAACCCAAAAGATCAATTTTCAATTAAAATGATACATCTTGAACTAGAATAATTGAATTTTCAACCAAACAGATGAATTTTCAACCAAGAAGATGAATTTCTACCAAAAAAGACGAATTTTCAACTAAAAAAAACAACTAATTTTCCAAAAATAGATTCATTTTCAAATAAAGTGATAAATTTTCAACTGCAATAGTTGAATATTAAACCAGAAAGATCAATTTTCAATTAAAATGATAAATCTTGAACTAGAATAATTGAATTTTCAACAAAACAGACGAAATTTAACTAAAAAAGATAATTCTTCAACATTTTCAGTTAAAAAATTAATTTTAAATCAAAACAAACAATAATTTTCAACAAAATAGGTTAATACAGTAATATAAATCTACGTTTTAAAATGAAGAAGCATTGTTATACAATTTTATAATGCAATTGAAAAAAAAATTAAACACGCTCTCTAAAAAATTTCCTGACTTGAAACAAAATTCCCTGACATTTCCAGATATGAGGGCCTACCCTGCTTGGCTTTTTGCCAATTTTCTGTATTTCAGTATTAATACCTCTTATAAATATTCTCTGAAGAATGAAAAAACTTAATACCTTTTTTCTAGTTCCCTCTTGCGTAGTTCCTCCTTCTTCAGAGCCTCCTTACGTCTATCCTCGTCGATTCGTTTCCTCAGGTCATCTTTTCTGTCATCCTTTACTTTATCGACAACTTTACGTACCGACTTATCATCCTTTCTCAAATCCTCCCTCTTCAAATCTTCCCTCATTCGAGTCTTGTCGTCTCTCCTTCTATCGAGGTCTCTTCTCTTATCCTTCAGATCATCTCTGCCTCTTCTGTCTCTTGTCATGTCGACAACAACCCGCCTTTCGGTTCTCATGATCTTTTTGCGCTCTCTGCTGCCCGATCTACTTCTGTGACGTTTTTTAGAAATGCCCTCGTCTTCACTGTCATCCTCTACAAGAATTACATCTGGTGTTTCAGCAATTTTTCCCTTATCGGACTCGTCGGACAAATATTGCACTAAACACGCCTGCAGACGCTCCTACGGAAGTAGGAAAGAATTAAAATCAAATTAAACTTCAATAAAAGAGGATTATTAGCAGGGCTGCCACAGACTAATTTACTTGAAAAAAATGGAAAAAGTAACGAATTTAAGCTGAAAAGAGATTAAAAGTAACTACTGCTCACACAAAAAGTGGCCTGTACTCAACAATTTCGATTCCATTACACATTTCATTTATTAACTTTCATTTACTATTTATTTATTAAAATGTTCAGAAAAATTGTAATTCATTTTACTATAAGATAAATAAAGCTTTGAAACTTAACTGCAGTCTTTATATGTCGATGCTAATTACAATATGAACTAGAAAACCAGAAAATTATTAATTTAAATAATTGAAATTTTAATATTGCAGACTTCACAGACTCAAATTTTCTCAAAACAGGGTAAATAGGATGATTTTTCAAGAAAACAGGGAAATAAATTCTTTTAAGTAAAATAATATAGATACCATATTGAATTCAATATAAAACCTTTAAATTTCCTAAGCTTTTTAGTAAAAACATTGCAATTTCAACAATATAGATGAACCTTGAACCAAATAGATGAATTTTGAACCAAAAAGATAAATTTTTAACCAAGAAGATTAATTTTCTTCTAAAAAACACGAACTTTCGACAAAATATATTAATTCTCAACCGAAAAGTTGAATTTTATACTAAAAGAGATAATTTTAAACCAAAAATGGAAGTTAAATTTTCAGTTAAAACCATTGATTTTCAAACAAACAAAAAAAGGAATTTAAAAAAAAAAAATAATTTTCGACAAAATAGCTACATTTTCAAACAAAGTGATAAATTTTCAACCAAAGCGATGAATCTTTAACTGAAATAGTTGAATTTTTAACCAAAAAGATTAATTTTCAACTAAAATTATAAATCTTTAACTAGAATAAATGAATTGTCAACCAAGAAGATTTATTTCTACCAAAAAAGACGAATTTTTAACGAAAAAATATATTTTTCAACCAAAGAGATGAATTTTTAACTAATATGATGGAATATTCAACTGGAATAGTTACATTATCATAAAAAAATTAATTAAAAAACAAAAAATTCACAAAATAGTTGAAGCTTCAACTGGATAAATTTTCAAGTAAAATTATGAATTCTCAAAGAAACAAATGTATGTTTTACAAAAGAGTTTAACATAACCAAGTAATTAAATTTTCGTTCCAGAAAAGATGTATCACTAAAAAAGATAAATTTTCTACAAAAGAACGAATTTTCAACAAAATACATGAATTTTAAACCAGATACTTGAATTTTCTATTAAAAACGATCAATTTTCAACCAAAAATAGAATAGTTAAACTTTCCCTTTAAAAAATTAATTTAAAACTGAAAAATTAATTTTCAACAAAATTGTTAAATATAGTAATATAAAGCTATTTTTACAAATGAAGAATCATTGTTATTACATTTTATATTCCGATTAACAAAAATTCCCTGACTTTAAAAATAATGTCCTGAAAGTTACAGGTTTTCCAGGTTTTTAGACACCCCGATTATGAACTAAAAAAAATTTAGCTAATGAGCTAAATAAATTAATTTTCAACTAAAATGATGGAATATTGAACTCGATTAGTTAAATTCTCAGTTAAAAAAATGTATTTTTGAAAAGAAAAAAAATATTTTTTTTTAACAAAATAGTTCAATTTTGAACGAGAAAGATGCATTTTCATTTTAAATGATTCATCTTCGACCAAAAAATAAATTACAACAAAATAATTTAACTTTCAACGAAAAAGATGAATTTTAAACTAAGACGGTGGATCTTCAACTAGAATTGTTGAATTTTTAACCAAAAAGTTGAATTTCCAGCCAAAAGACGAAATTTCAACAAAACAGTTGAATTTTTCAATCAAAACGATCAATTTTGAACCAAAAATTGAATAGATAAATTTACAGCTGGAAAAATTAATTTTCAACTGAAGATATGAATTTTTAACTAAAATGAGGGAAAATTTCACTGGATTAATTACATTTTCAGTTTAAAATTAATTTCAATTTAAAAAAAAAAAAAAATTTTCAACTGGTATAGTTAAATTTTCAGTTTAAAAAATTAATGTTCAAATAAAGAAAAACGAATATTTAGCAAAATAGTTACATTTTCAACCAAAAAGATTAATTTTAAAATTGAATGATGAATCTTCAACCAAGAAAAATATTTTTAACGAGTGTTAAACTTTCAACTAAGTGGTTGAATTTTCAACCAAAAATATGAATTTTCAACTAAAAAGATGAATATTTTACGAAAATGATGGAATATGGAATTTGAATAGTTCAATTTTCAACAAAATTCTTAACAAAAGAGTTAATTTTCAAACAAGTTTGTTTTTGTTTTAAAAAAAATTTCATACATAGCTTATATTTCAACCAAAAAAGATTTTAATTTTTAAACAAGAGTGAAAAAAATTGCAACCAAACTGTTGAATTTTCAAGCCAAGAAGATTAATTAATTTTCTACTAAAAAAAAGGAATTTCCAACAAAATAAATAAATTTTCAACTAAAAAAGACAACTTTTTCAGCAAAAATTAAATAGGTAAATTATGAGTTTGAAAAAATTAATTTTGAACTAAAGAGATACATTTTTTACGAAAATGATGGAATATGGAACTGGATTAACTCAATTTTACGACAAAACAAAAATTTTAGACTAAAAAACAAATTTTCAACAAAATAGTTAAACTTCCAACTAGAATAGTTCAATTTTTAGTTAAAAAATTGATCTTCAACCAAAAAAAAACACGAATTTTGAACCAAAATAAATTTTTAATTAAAATAACGAACCTCCAACCGAAAAAAATGAATTTTTAACAGGAGTTTAATTTTCAAACAAGTAATTGAACTTTTAAATAAAAAAGATGAATTTTCAACAAAAAATATAATAGTTGATATTACTACCAAAAAAGATTTTAATTTTTAATCTATAGAGAAAAAAAAATGGAACCAAACTGTTAAATTTTCAAGCAAAAAGATTAATTTTCTGCCAAAAAGGACGAAGTTTCAACTAAATGCATGAATTTTCAACGAAATAGTTGAAGTTTTAACCAAAATATAAAGATAATTTTACGAACGAAATAACATTGTTATATAATTTTATAGTGCGATTTCAAACAAATTTAAGCAGGGTCACGAATAAAAATTCCCCGGCATTTTCAGGTTTTTCCAGCTATATAAAAATTCCCGGATAATTCCAGGTAGGGTAGACACCCTAAGGGTGTCTAGCGATTCTTAGGAACAAAATTCCAGGTCTTTTCCAGGTTAAGAAATTAAATTTTTCCAGGTCCCCTTTTTTTACATCAAATAATGAAATAAACGTTTTTCATACATGTAAAAAAAAGAGCCATTTCATTTTTTTTTTGCCAACAATTTCTAAAGAAAGCCGCATCATAAATAAACAAATTCTTAATTTTTTGCGAACATGAGTCGTCTTTGTGAAATCTTTGGGAATATTTTTAAATCCTTGTAATGTTTTTGAAATCATTGAAATCTTTGTGAAATCTGTGAAATCTTTGTGAATTCGTTGAAATTTTTTGAAGTATTACAAACCTTAGTGAAAGCTTGAAATTTCGGTGAAATCTTTTGGAATTTTTTTAAGTTTTTGTAAAATCTTTAAAATCTTTGAATTTTTTTTTTGAAATTTTCTCAAATGTGTCGAAACCTTTTGAAATTGCTTAGAATCTTTGAAATGTTTTGAAATCTTTGAAATCTGGTGTACCATACGCCTGTTGAAATCTTTAAAATTCATGAAATCTTTTGAAATCCTTATGAATTCTTTGAAATATTTGTGAAATCTTTCGTAAATCTTTTGTAATCGTTTCAAATCACTCGAATATTTAAAATCTTCTCAAAAATTTTTAAATTGTTAAAAATGTTTGAGATGTTTTGAAATCCTTGAAATCTGTTGTACTGCACCCTTGTTGAAATCTTTGAAATTCTCGGATTCTTTTGAAATCTTTATGAATTTTTTATGAAATCTTTGAAACTTTTGTGAAATCTTTTGATATCTCCTAAAAAATTTTGAAATTGTTTAAAATCTTTGAAATATTTTTTAAATCTTAGAAATATAGTTAAATATACCCTTTTTAAAATCTTTGTGAAATGTTCGAAATCATTGTGGAATTTTTTGAAGTATTACAAAACGATATTTAAAATCTTGAAATCTTTGTGAAATCTATTGAAATGTTTATGAAATCTTTGTTTGGAAAATCTTTTGTATTCCTTGAAATCGTTGAATTAATTGAAATCTTTTGAAATGTTCTAAAATGTTTTAAAACCTCTTGAAATTGTTTCAAATTTTTGAAATCTGGTTTACTGTACCCTTTTTCAAACCTTTGAAATCCTTTAAATCTTTAAAATATTTGTGAAATCTTTATGGAAATCTGGTGTGCGCGCCTTTTTTAAATCGTTCACATCCGTGAAATCTTTATGAAATGTTAAAAATATTTAAAATATATTGAGATATTTGAAATGTTTTGAAATATTTGGTAACCTTTTGAAATCTGGTGTACACTCAAAAACCGAGTCGTCAACCCCTCAAAAAATCTGTTGTATAACCATGGCTTATTCTAATTCTGAAACAATTAACATCGGAATTTTAAACTTTGCAATCTATAAAATAATTGGTACAGTCTAGAAAAAGTGCTTTGAAATCTCTATTTATTCTGTAATAAACAAAAGATAAATTATATCTTGATGAATAAAACACTTTTCAGTAGCAAGATTTTTTTCTAAGCGAGATATTTCTTTCATAATAGGTTAATAAATTCAAATTACTCTTTGCATTTCATTAAAATTACTATTTAAAAAGCGAACAAAAAATAATTAAAGTTCAAGGTTCTCGTAAAAAATTCAAGGAGATTTCCAGGTTTTCAAGGTTTAAAAAAAATTCAAGGAGAATTCCAGGTTTTCAAGGTCGCTAGACACCCTGACCCTGTAAAATCTAAAATGAGATGGATTCAAGTGACTAAACTGGCCTTTTCCTTAAAAAAGTGACTGTGTGGCAGCCCTGATTATTAGACTTTCAAGAGTATCAAATAAGAACCTTTTGCTTCATTAATTCTTCTAGGTCAATATCGTCTTCTATAATCGTGCAATCAACCTCGTCCGAATCCAAGTCTACAAGCTTTTCCTCATCGCTTTCTTCTGTAGTTAATACCTCCAAACAAGCACCATCCACTTTTCCGTTCACATCCGAAACTTTTTGACCTAACCGATGCGCTACTTTCTTCACATCTGTGCCGTTTTCAATTTCTTTTACCTTCTTCGAGTGCTTGTGCTTCTTATGTTTCTTTCTGCAAGAGAAAATCAATTATTAAAAAAAATTAATTTCCAGGCCTCGGACTCACTTTAAGAGATAAAAAATAGTGTAAATAGTGTCGAAAATTGTTAAAAATAGTGTCATAAAATTTTTCAAGTGTTAAAAATGAACTTCAATGTTTATTTTAAATGTTTTTATTCAGTCTATAAATTATCAAAATTTTCGTTAAGAATTCATCTTTTTTATTTAAAATTTTATTCTTTTTTTGTTGAAAATTCAATAATTTTGTTAAAAAGTCATACTTCTTGGTTGACAATTCAACGATTTTGTTGGAAAGTCGTCTTTTCGGCTTGATAATTCAACAGTTTGATTGACATTTTTTTATTTTTATTAAAAAATTCTTTTTTTTTATGAAAATTCATTTATTTTGTTGAACATTCATCTTTTTGGTTTGATAATGTATCTGTTTCTGTAGAAATTTAATCTTTTTTTAGTTAAAAATGCAACTGTCTGGTTAAAAATTGATGTTTCGGTTGAAAATTAACTTTTTTATTGAAAATTCACATTTTCGGGTTAAAAAATAAACTGTTTTGTAAATAATTCATATTTTCGGCTCGAACATTAACTAATTTGTTAGAAAATTTAACTATTTGGATGCAAATGGATGTACATTGCTGAAAATTCGTCGTTTTGAAAGAAAATCAATTTTTTGGTTAAAAATGCAATTGTTTAGTTGAAAATTACTCTTTGTTAAATAAGGATTCAAGTGTTCTGTTGAAAATTTGGCTTTGTTGGTAAATTTCAACTCTTTTTTATTTTATATTAAAATCTTTTTTGTTGAAATAACTATTACATTTTTTATTGAAAATGCATATTCTCAGGTTGAAAGTTCAATTGTTTTATAGAAAAATCGTCTTTTGACTTGAAAGTTTCACAATTTGGTAAAAAATTCAACTATTCAGTACAAAATTAAACTGCTTTGTAGAAAATTCGATTTTTTTTATTTAAAATTAATTTTCCGCAATAAAAATTACACTACATCATTTTTGGTTAAAAATTCTACTATCTAGTTCAACATTTTTAGAAACGCAAAAAAATTTAGAATGAAAATTAATAAAATAAAATTAGGACTAAAATCACATCAATTATTCGAAATATTTAGTTGAAATTTTATGTAATTTGTTAAAAATTAGCATTTTTTGGTAGAAAATTCAACTATATGGTTAAAAAATAATTTATTTTGTTAAAAGTTCATCTCTTCTGGCAGAAGATTAATCTTCTTAGTTAAAAGTTGAACTATTTGGTAAAAAATATATGTATTTGGTTTACAAATTGGTATTTCTTGTAAAAATCAATTTTTTGTTGAAAAATGCAATGTATGGTAGAAAATTAATCTTTGTTAGTTGAGGATTCAAGTATTTTGTTGAAAATTCGTCTTTTTTTATATATTCAACTGTTTTTTATTTAAAACTAAAATCTTTTGTGGTTTAAATATTAACTATTAAATTTTTTGTTGAAAATTCATATTCTCAGGTTGAAAGTTCAACTGTTTTATAGAAAAATCGTCTTTTTGACTTGAAAGTTTCACAATTTGGTAAAAAATTCAACTATTCAGCACAAAACTAAACTGTTTTGTAGAAAATTCGATTTTTTTATTTAAAATTAATTTTCCGCAATAAAAATTACACATCATTTTTGGTTAAAAATTCGACTGTTTAGTTCAAAATTTTTAGAAACGAAAAAAATATAGAAGAAAAATTAATCAAATAAAATCTGGACTAAAATCACATCAATTATTCCAAATATTTAGTTGAAATTTTATGTAATTTGTTAAAAATTCGCATTTTTTGGTAGAAAATTCAACTATTTGGTTAAAAAATAATTTATTTTGTTAAAAGTTCATCTCTTCTGGCAGAAGATTAATCTTCCTAGTTAAAAGTTGAACTATTTGGTAAAAAATATATTTATTTGGTTTACAATTCGTATTTTTTGTAGAAAATCAATTTTTTGTTGAAAAATGCAATGTATGGTAGAAAATTAATCTTTTTTAGTTGAGGATTCAAGTATTTTCTTGAAAATGCGTCTTTTTTTATAAATTCAACTGTTTTTTACTTAAAATTAAAATCATTTGAGGTTTAAATATCAACTATTACATTTTTGGTTGAAAATTAATATTTCCAGGTTAAAAATGCAACTGTTTTGTTGAGAATTCGTCTCTTTGGCTTGAAAATTCAACTACTAGGTTGAAAGTGGAACTACTTTGTCGAAAACTAATCATTTTAGTTCAAAATTCATCTCTTCGTTTGAAAACTTTACTATTTTGTTGAAAATTCTCCTTTTTCTGTTTTGAAATTAATGGTTATAACTGAAAATTTAACTATTACATTTTTTGTTGAAAATTTATCTTTTTTAGTAGAAAATTCAACTATTTGGTTGAAAATCATGTATTTTGTCGAAAATTCGTGTTTTTAGTAGAAAATTAGTCCTCTTGGTTTAAAATTTAACTATTTGGTGGGAAATATACGTACTTTGTTAACAATTTGTATTTTTTTCTAGAAAATTAATTTTTTATGTTAAAAATGTAATTGTATGGTTGAAAATTAATCTGCTTTAGTTCAGGATTCAAATATTTTGTTGAAAATTCGTCTTTTTTGGTTGTATTCAACTGTTTTTAATTTAAAATTAACATCTTTTTTTGTTTAAATATTAACCATTACATTTTTTGATGAAAATTCAAATGTTTTGTAGAGGATTCGTCTGTTTGGCTTAAAAATTGAACAATTTATCAGAAAATTCAACGGTTTTGTTCAAAATTTATGTAATTTGTTGTGAATTAATCTTTTTGGAAGACCCCTAATCAGCCATCGAGACAATTTGTAGCCAATTATCGAAGAAGTTCAAAACTATTTTTCAAGCAAAATATAAAAAAATAGTGGTATTAGCAGATAATTGTGAGAAAATAGTGTCCTTGGTGTAATATTTTTCGAAATAGTAGTAAAATAGTGTCATCGTTCAAGAAAAGTGTAAGATTTTGGGTAAAATAAATGCGAAATAGACAAAAAACGAACCTTTCTTGCTTGTCCACTTTTCCATCTACCTTATCCAAAACTTTGTCCCTTTTGTGTTTGTGATGCTTGTGCTTCCTTTTCTTCTTTTTCTTTTGTTCATTAAATACCTCCAATTCAGAGTTTACTGCCATTACTTCTCCCTTCGTTTCTGCACCTTCTACGTCTGATGTACTGTAATTAAAATGCGCAGAAAATAAAGAAATGTATGAACACTTTAACCAGAGTCTGTAATTTTTCACATTCTTTTGTTCCAAAATTGTGATAACAATTCATTACTTTCGAGTCAATTTTCGAAACTAAAATGTCACTAAATAAATAAAATGACACGCAATAATACAGTTGTCCCAAAAAAGAACTGAATTTACGAAGCAGATGCATTTAAATTCCGATACGTATCATACATAAAACGATCTTTATGATGCTCCAAAATTTCCAGGGTTAGGTTATTAGTAAATTTATGATTCGCTGAAAATAATTTGTTCCACTTGTCCAATTTATTTGGCAATCAATATAATATATTACCGAATAATGAAATGCGTTCTTATTTGGTGAATTATTGACGAATTTTATATTCTTTAAGCTGTTGTAAGATTGAATCCGAAAGATGTAAATAGGGCGAACGACTCCCAATAATTCCAGATTAGTCATTACGGATGTAAATTGTTAGTAGAAAATTAATATCACTGATTTAAAATATATATACACTGTTACTTACCCCATGTTGAATAAAATGCTACGGATATATTTGTAAATATAACAAATTCACTGCTTAAAATATGACACACTTTGTAAGTTTTTTCCTGTCGTCAACGAGCCGCCATTTTGTATGTGCTGAAGAAACAACCATGACAGTCGAGGTATCGAATCGAAATCGAATTCGCGAACCGCGCATTTTTAAATTAAAAAAAAAAAGGTTCATAAATATCCACAAAAATAGTATTAAAATATATGATATAGTAGTTTATATTATTGTATACTTTGAAATTTATATTTATTTGGGAAAATAATCATAATCAGTCATTAAAATTATTTATGAGGCGTCAGGGGTAGGGTTGTAAAATTTCATGAAACTTTGGTCCAATGAAAAGTTTCATGAAACTTTCAAGGTCTCGTGAAACATTGCAATGTTTCAAAGATGGTGGCGGGAAAATTCAAACCGCATATAAGGAAAATGAAAAAATTTGTTATTTTTACTTTCAAAGACTCTTTTAGAAAAGTGATTATGCACACAGTGCCATAATTTTTAATATTTTCACCAATAACACAATTTTACTGTAGTAACACTGAGAAACACTACATTATATTTCAAAACAAGTTTAAACTTGCGGCAAAGCGGCATACCAGTACACCAGTACCTAACTTGATCTAATTTCCGCGCATGCGCATATAGAAGTTCTCTCCTTTCCCCCCAATGTTTCAAGAAACGATGAAACTTTGACTGTGAAACATTTGAAAGTTTCAAGTGAAAGTTTCAATGTTTCAATGAAACGTTTCACTGCTCACAACCCTAGTCAGGGGCACCAACATTTGAAAACAATAAAACGGGCAGTCAGCAGGCAGTTTTCGTCGCTTTCGGTTGACTGTCGCCTGTCGCGTTTCTGCTTTTTCTGTTCATCCACGTGTTTCAATTTATTTCATTTATTTCTAAAACAATCAAAGTAAGTAAATAATTATACTCTAGTTAATTGGAGTGTTTTCTACAGTAACTAATTAATTGTGTGCGTAATTAATATTATAGCAGTCCATAAAAGTGGTATTTTTGGAGTTGTACATAACCAAACCGTCACAAACAAACTTAATTTCCATTACGAAAAGTGTTGGATTTCTCTTTTTTTTAGAATTTGAAGACAAATTTTATTGCTTCTGTAATATTTTTCAAGATTCTTATCATTCTCGATTAATACTGTAACGGAATAACGTGTAAAATAGATTCAAACAATACACATTTATAGGTTATGTTTTGTTACTCATGTTGCCAATGTTGAACCGGGTTTTAATAGAATTAGAGGATTTTATTATAAATGTGATTTTATGTGAATCGTAAATAACAAGTATAATTTATATCCAATTATATCTTGAAGTTAAAATACTATACATTTTTACATTTTGATTTTTTTTTACTAAACGCATACAATCGTCTTGTTTATTCTTTAAAAAAATAGACGAAACTGGACTTTCAGGGTATAATAATTATATTATATTTATTAATTAATTATATAGAATAATATTAAATTTAATTATGTTGTTGAAAATTCAACAATTTTATTTTTTTTCTCACATTTGTTTACATTGTTCGTTGAGAATTAATCTTTTTTGGTTGAAAGTAAAACTATTTTTTTTTTAAATTTTATTTCTTTGTTTGGAAATTTAACTGATTGGTTATCAATTGTTTTTTCTCTGATTTAAATTTAATTTTTTAACTGAAAATGAAACTAATTCCTTTTTGGTTAAAAATATATCTTTTTCTAGTTAAAAATTCAACTATTTGATTCAAAATTCATGTATTTTGTTGTAAAACCGCCTTTTTTGGTAGAATGTTAATGGACTTAGTTGGAATTTCATCTTATGGGTTAAAATTGAATTATTTTGTTACAAATTCGCCTTTTTAGGCTGGAAATTCAACTATTTTGGTAGAAAATAAACGATTTCGTTGAAAATGTACTTTTTTATTCAGAATTAATATTTTCGGGTTTAAAAGCCAACTGTTTTGTAGAGAATACAACAACTTTTCGTTGTTTTCGTTTTCTTGATTGAAAAATCTTTCTTGTTGAAAATTCAAAACTTTTATTGAAAATTCATCTCTTTGGGTAAAAATTCCATCTTTTTTGTTCGTTAAACATGCAACTGTTTGGTAGAAAATTGATCTGTTTTGGCTGAGGACTCAATTATTTTGTTGAAAATTTTTATTTTTTTGGTTAAAACATCAAATATTACATTTTTCGTTGAGAATTAATCTTTTTTGGTTGAAAGTAAAAATATTTTGTTAAAATTTTATTTCTTTGTTTGGAAATTTAACTGATTGGTTATCAATTGTTTTTTTTCTCTGATTTAAATTTAATTTTTCAACTGAAAATTAAACTAATTCATTTCTGGTTGAAAATCTATCTTTTTTTAGTTAAAAATTCAACTATTTGATTCAAAATTAATGTATTTTGTTGTAAAGTCACCTTTTTGGTAGAACGTTCATGGTCTTAGTTGGAATTTTATCTTATGGGTTAAAAATTGAATTATTTTGTTAAAAATTGGCCTTTTTGGGTTGAAAATTCAACTATTTTGGTAGAAAATAAACGATTTCGTTGAAAATTAACTTTTTTTTATTCAGAATTCATCTTTTCGGGTTTAAAAGTCAACTGTTTTGTAGAGAATTTAACAATTTTTTGTTATTTTTGTTTTATTGATTGAAAAATCTTTGTTTGAAAATTTATTGCTTTAGGTAAAAATTCCTTCTTTTTTTTAGTTAAAAATGCAACTGTTTGGTAGAAAATTAATTTGTTTTGGCTGAGGATTCAATTTTTTTTGTTGAAATTTCGTATTTTTGGTTGTTAAAACATCAAATATTACATTTTTCGTTGAGAATTCATCTTCTTTGGTTGAAAGTCTAACCACTTTGCTTGAGAAGTTAACTAGTTGGTTAAAATTTCGTTTTCTCTCTGTTTTAAAATTAATTTTTTAACCGACAATTAAACTATTTCATTTTTGGTTGAAAGTGTATCTTTTTTAGCTGAAAATTCAACTATTTAAATGAATTGCAAATTCATCTCTAGTTAAAAATATCATTTTTTAAATAAAAATGCAACTGTTTGGTTAAAACTAATATGCTTTTGTTGAGGATTCAATTTTTTTTTAATTCCTATTGTTTGGTGTAAAGTCGAACTACTTTGCTAAAAAATTGGTTGAAGATACATAAGTTTAGTTGAAAATTCAACTATTTGATTGAAAATTGAATAATTTTTTGGAAAATTTAACACTTTAATTGAAAATGTATCTCTTTGGGTGCAAATTTATTTATTTTTTTTTAAATGAAACTGTTAGGTTGAAAATTAATCTGTTTAGAATGAGGATTCAACTGTTTTGTTGAAAATTAGTATTTTTTGGTTCAAAGTCAAACTACTTTGTTAAAAATTCATTTTTTTGTTGATGAAAATACATCGTTTTAGTTGAAATTTATCTCTTTGATTGAAGATTCAACTAATTAGTGAAAAATTCGATTTTTTCTCCGGTTTAAAACTAATTTTTTAACTGAAAATTAAATATTTCATTTTTGGTTAAAAATTTATTTTTTTTAGATGAAAATTCATGTGTTCTGTTATAAATTCGATTTTTCAATCAAAACAGGTCAATTTTCAACCAAACATTTGAATTTTTAACCAAAAAAAGAAAACATTTCTACCAAAATAGACCAATTTTCAAACAAAAAAGTATAAAAAATTCTACAAATTGTTGAATTTTCAAGTCAAAAGTAAAATTTTTCAATAAATAGTTAAATCTTCAACCCCCAAAAAATGATTTTTCAACCAAACAGTTAAGTTTTCAATAATAAAATTGTTGAATTTTCAACAAAATAATTACATTGTTAATCAAAGAGATGAAATTTCTTCCTATATGATGAATCTTCAACTGGAGAAATTAAATTTTCAGTAAAAAAAAGTAGTTTTTAACAACAAAAACTCATTTTTAAACAAAATAATTACATTTTCAACATGAGAGAGGAATTTTTAACTAAAATGATCAATCTTCTACTAAAAAATGAATTTTTTAACACAGTAATTTAATCTTTAACCAAGTAGTTGAATTTTCAAACAAAAAAGATGAATTCTCAACAAAAAATGCACTAAAGTATTTCAACCAAAACAGATTAATTTTCAACAAAACAGTTGCATTTTTAACCAACAGATTCCTACCAAAAGAGACGAATTATTAATCAAAAAAGATTTTTTCTTCAAGAAAGTAAAAAAAATTCTACGACATTGTGGAATTTTCAAGCCAAAAGTTAAATTTTCTACAAAAATAGTTGAATCTTCAAACTAAAAAAGGTGTTTTCAACAAAACAGTTGAGTTTTCAACAATAAGGTTAACTTTTTAACAGAATTGTTGAATTTTCATCAAAATAATTACATTTTTAATCAAAAAGATTAACTTTCAACCTATATGATGAATAAACTGGAATGATTAAATTTCCAGTAAAAAAAAGTAATTTTAAAAAAAAAAAGCTCATTTTTAAACAAAATGGTTACATTATATACATACCAAAGAGATGAATTTTCAACTAAAATGATAAATCTTCCATCAAAAAAATTAATTTTCAATAAAGTAGTTCAACTTTTAACCAAGTAGTTGAATTTTCAAACAAAAAAGATGAATTCTCATAAAAAAAATGGAATAGTTCATATTTCAACTAAATTTCATTTTTAACCAAAAAATATGAATTTTCTATCAAAAAAGATGAATTTTCAAACAAAAAGATTTTGTTTTCAAGAAAGTAAAAAAAAAATCTACCAAATTGTTGAATTTTCAAATAAAAAGTTGAATTTTCTACTAAAATAGTCGAATTCTCAACCCCAAAAAAAAAATATATTTTTCAACAATCACGATAACTTTTTAACAAAATTGTTGAATTTTCAACAAATGATTAAATTTTCAACTTAATAATTAAATTTTTAATCGAAATAGACTTTTAAATTCGGGGAAAATTTTAGGCCCTGTAATCATATTAATATTAATATATATTAACAAACAATTAAATATTTAAATTTAATACTTCATAGCATTTTTTAAATATTTTAAATTCTCCTGCCTTAATCTTTGAAACGTTACCAAAGGTTCATGAAATTTTACAACCCAATAAATAAATAATTGTTTTATCGATATAAATTTGGTATATTATGTTAAAATTCCAATTTCAATACTTCGATTTGGGACAAATTGCAAAAAGTCATCTTTAAATTGGCCGGGGAAAAAACCAGGAATTTCAAATTGTCTGATCACTAGACACCCTGGAAATTCTCTCATTTTTAAGTTCTAAAAATAGTGAATAGTAATTTTTTGTTTAATTTTCAAAAATAAAAAATACTGTGCTAAAAAATCGATCTTATCAAGTATTATATATTAATTATTGTAAAATATTTCTTTCAGAAAGCATCACAATGAAACGAAAAGACGGAGAAGTAGCAGACTCTCAGGAAGGCGGAAAGAAGTTGAAAAAATCCGTGAATTTCGCGTCGAAGGTCCACGTCAGAGAAATCCCCAACAAGAATGAAAAACCAGAAACCCTCGCCGTGAAGGAGAAGAAGAAGCTAAAGAAAAAGAAGGCAAAATTCGAAAAGTCCACTTTAGTGAAAAAATTAGAAAAGCTAACACTAAAAAAAGAGAAAGCCGCGACGAAAAAGTCCGAGAAGCCCTCCATATTAAAAAAGTCCGACAAGTCCTCTCCATTAAAAAAACCCGATAAATTCTCGAAAGGTAAACTTCCTCTCCAAAAGGGCAAACCTCATCCCCAAACCAATGAAACCCCAGGTGAGAAAGTCGACTGGATCGATTTCAAAAAGAAGAAAAAGGCTCTCAAGGAGCAGCGAAAGGTCAAGAAATTAACAGACGTATACGAAATCACAGTAGAAGCTAAAAAGATCGCAGAAAAGCTGCGTCTACTTGAATGTGCAACTGAAGAACGATTAAAACGAGCATCAGAATTGCACGAATTATTAAAAGGACACTATTCTAAATTTATCCTCACTCACGATATGTCCCGAGTAATCCAGTGGCTAATTAAATACTCCAACGCACAAATTCGCCAAGCGATAAAAGCTGAATTAGAACCTTTATTGATGGAAATGTTCAAATCCAAGTATGCCAAAAATTGTGTCAAGGCTGCTTTTCAATACGGATCCGACCAGCTCAGGAAAGAACTTCTCGCAGCCTGCAATGGTCATGTCGTCAAACTTTCAAGTCATCTCGTCTCGGCTCCTGTTTTTGAATACGCAATCACCGAATTCGCCACGGATGCGGACAAGAACCGATTGAAACAGGAATTCTACGGGGACATGTACAAGCAAGCAAAGGACGAGAATGTGAAATGTCTCGAGGATGTTTTCAAAAGCGCAGCGGACATGAAGAAAGCAACTCTCTCAGCTGTGAAAGTGAATTTAATCAGAATCTTGAACAAAAAACTTGGAACTTCTCCGATTGTTCACACCGTTTTATGGGAATACTTGTCCAGCTGCAGTTCTGCAGACAGAGACGAAATGCTTCCGATGCTGAGGACTCTGATTGTCGATTTAGCGAAAACGAGGGACGGCACAATGGCTGGAATAGTGACAATCTGGCACGGATCAAACAAAGACAGGAAGATCATAATGAAGACTTTGAAGGAACACACCAAGGACATTTGCATTTCTGAACATGGACACTTACTATTCTTCGCCCTGATCGACTGCGTGGATGACACAGTTGTTCTGAAGAAAATAATCCTCTCCGAAATCCTGAGCAATCTGTCTGAAATTGTTCATAATGAGTATGGAAGGAAGGTGATTCTCTACCTCGTAGCTCGAAGAGACACGCACTACTTCCACCCGGCTTTGGTGGAGTTTCTGAAAAAAGGAGACGGAAATGCGTTCAGCAAAAAGCCTGCTGATGTTCGAGAAAAGGAAGTCTTGGAGAGTGTGATAGAAAAACTTCTAGAGAGCATTGTATCGGAAACAAACACCTGGCTCTCAAATGCTCCGACTCAAATGGTCACACTTGCGATTTTAAAGTCGAATTGCGAGGGCGATTTGAAGCCAGCCTTTGAGGCGATCGCTGATTTTATTCTGAATCCGGATTCGAAAATTGTCGAGGAAGAAAAGGAACATAAGCCGATTGAACACGCGGGTCTTCACATGATTCTGAAGAAACTGATTCAGCTGAACCAAATATTCTTGGATAAAAAAAGAACATCCTTTGGAGAAGTTCTTGCGGAGCGGTTGGACCAAGGAATTTTAGAAAACATGATCCAGGTGAACAGAGGCTGCTTTTTGTTAATTCTTATCTTAGAAAATTCGACTCCGACCGTTGCTTCGACTTTGTTGGATAAACTAGAGTCACTGAAGACGAAACTCAAGTCTTTAAGCAGTCCGGGTTCTAAAATCTTAATAAAGAAAATAAATCGTTAAGCTGTAAATAATGTATTCAGGGTGTCTACTCATCTGAAAAACCTGGAATTGTCAGGGAATTTTTATATACCTGGAAAAACCTGGAAATGTCAGGGATTTTTTTTTAGAGAATTGGTGTGACATTGTAATATAAAATTATATAACACTGTTCTTTCATTCGTAAAAGTATCTTAATATTTTGGTGGGAAATTAATCTTTTTCTTGAAAATTCAACAGTTTGATTGCAATTTTTCTCTTGTTGATTTTAATTGGAAATTCACCTCTTTGGATGAAAATTGAATGATTTTGTTGAAAATTCGTTTTTTTTTTTGGGTTGAAAATCAATTTTTAACTGAAAATTTATTTATTCCACTTGAAACTTTAACAATTTTGTTGAAAATTCATTTTTTAAGTTGAAGTTTTAATTTTTGACGTAAAATTTAACTAATCCAGTTCAATATTCCAATACTTTAGTTAAAAATTCATCTCTTTAGTGGAAAATTAATTTTTTAAACTCAAAATGTACCTATTCAATTTGTGCTTGAAATTTTATCTTTTTTAGTTGAAAATTCATGTCATTAGTTGAAAATTCAACTATTCCAGTTAATGATTCATCATTTCAGTCAAAAATTAATCTTTTTGGTTGAAAATTCAACTACTTGGTTGAAAGTTAAACTCTTCTGTTAAAAATAATTTGTTTGTTTGAAGATCCATTATTTCAATTGAAAATTCATCTCTTTGGCTAAAAATTTAACATTTATGCTAGAAATTCGTTTTTCTTTGGTTGAAAATTAATTTTTTAATTGAAAATTGAACTATTCCCGTTGAAAATTTAACTATATTGTTGAAAATTCGATTTTTAGTTGAAAACTAATTTTTTGACTGAAAATTTAATTAATAGTTCAATATTCCATCATTTTAGTTGAAAATTAATTTTTTAATTGAAAATTGAACTATTCCAGTTGAAAATTTAACTATATTGTTGAAAATTCGATTTTTTAGTTGAAAATTAATTTTTTGACTGAAAATTTAAATAATGTAGTTCAGTATTCCGTCATTTTAGTCAAAAATTGATTTCATTAGTTGAAAATTAATTTTTTCCAGTTGTAAGTTTAACTATTCATTTTTTAGTTCAAAATGTATCTTTTTTAGTTAAAAATTCACGTATTATATTGAAAATTCGTCTGTTTTTATAGAAAATTCATCTTTTTGATTAAAAATTAACCTATTCCGGTTGAAGATTCATTATTTTAATTAAAAAATCATGTCTCAGGTTCAAAATTTAACTATTCTTCGAAAATTCGTTTTTTTAATAGAAAATTAATTTTTTGGCTGAAAATGTAATTAATAGTTCAATATTCCATCATTTTAGTTGAAAATTTAACTATATTGTTGAAAATTCGTTTTTTAGTGGAAAATTAATTTTTTGACTGAAAATTTAATTAATCTAGTTCAGTATTCCATCATTTTAGTTAAAAATTCGTTTCATTAGTTGAAAATTCATTTTTTTCCGTTGTAAGTTTAAGTATTCAATTTTTGGTTCAAATTTTTTTTTTAGTTGAAAATTCACGTATATTGTTGAAAATTCGTCTTTTTTATAGAAAATTCATCTTTTTGATTAAAAATTAGCCTATTCCGGTTGAAGATTCATTATTTTAATTAAAAAATCATCTCTCTGGTTGAAAATTGAACTATTCTTCAAAAATTCGTTTTTTTAGTAGAAAATTAATTTTTTGGCTGAAAATTTAATAATTAGTTCAATATTCCATCATTTTAGTTGAAAATTCATCATTTTAGTTGAAAATTCATCATTTTAGTTGAAAATTAATTTTTTAATTGAAAATTGAACTATTCCAGTTGAAAATTTAACTATATTGTTGAAAATTCGGTTTTTTAGTTGAAAATTGATTTTTTTACTGAAAATTTAATTAATCTAGTTCAGTATTGCATCATTTTAGTTAAAAATTCATTTTATTGGTTGAAAATTCATTTTTTTCAGTTGTAAGTTTAACTATTCAATTTTTGGTTCAAAATTTTTTTTTTAGTTGAAAATTCACGTATATTATTGAAAATTCGTCTTTTTTTATAGAAAATTCATCTTTTTGATTAAAAATTAACCTATTTTGGTTGAAAATGCATTATTTTAATTAAAAAATCATCTCTCTGGTTGAAAATTTAACTATTCTTTGAAAATTCGTTTTTTTAGTAGAAAATTAATTTGTTGGCTGAAAATTTAATTAATAGTTCAATATTCCATTATTTTAGTTGAAAATTCATTTTTTTCAGCTGTAAGTTTACCTATTCAATTTTTGGTTCAAAATGTATCTTTTTTAGTTGAAAAATCATACATATTGTTTAAAAATCGTCTTTTTTGTTAGAAAATTCATCTTTTTGTTTACAAATTCACCTATTGCAGTTAAAGATTCATCGTTTTTATTAAAAATTCATTTCTAGTTGAAAATTTAACTATTCCTTGAAAATTCGTTTTTTTTAGTTGCAATTTAATTTTTTTGACTGAAAATTTAATTAATCTGGTTCAACATTCCATCATTTCAGTTAAAAATTCGTTTCATTAGTTGAAAATTCATTTATTTCAGCTGTAAGTTTACCTATTCAATTTTTGGTCCAAAATTTATCTTTTTTAGTTGAAAATTCATGTATTTTGTTGAAAGTTCGTCACTTTTAGTAAAACATTAATATTCTTGGTTAAAAATTTAATTATTCTATTTTTGATTGAATATTTAGCTTTTTAGTTGAAAATTCAACTATTTAGTTGAAAATTTATCATTTTCGGTTTAAAATTCAATAATTTATTTGATTATTCATCGATCTTGTTGAAAATGCAATGTTTTTACTTGAAATGTTATGAATTTGAAGCGTTTAAAATATAATTTGATGTTGTATTCACATTAATTTGACTTAAAAGAATATTTTTCTCTATTTTCGTGAAAAATCTCTATATTTCCCCTGTTTTTACAGGATTTCTACTCACCTGGAAAATATTGTTCATTCAAAATATTAGTATATTAAATATGCACTGAATTTCTAACTACATGAGGATAAAATAAAAATTTGTTTTAATTATTAATGAAATTCATGGACTTTAGAAACAAATTCAAGAAATGATTAATTTTAAATTAAACATATTAATTAAATCCGTAGAAAATTTTCCGATTAGGAAATTACTCATCATTTAATAAAGTTACTTTTACGAATAAAAAAACATTTATCGTATTTACACATTTAGGTATTTACGAGGACTGAAAAAGAACATTATTTATAACAAACTCGCGAAATTGTCTACCAATTCCGAGTCAATTGTTTAAAAATTACACCTGGAAAAAGCATGAGATACCTGAAAAAAAACCTGCAATTGTCAGGGATTTTTTTTTCTAGAATTTGAAGGACACCCTGGTATTGTTAAATATGTATACTTAATTTATATTAAGTAACTCTAGTAACACTCAAGGGTAATAAATGTTTTTCAAAAAAATCTCAGTTCACTTTAATGCCGCTTTATGTTATTAAGATTACATAAATAAGACCATAAATTACGCCTAAACAGATAACAAAGTTAATTTTAGGTAAAGAATCGAAAATGCTTGCTTTCCTAAAACTTTCAAATGAAGTTAATTAAAAATAGTGCAGATTATTGTTGTAGTATTTAAAAAAAGGAAATTGTACTATACACCACATTATGATATCAGGATGACTACATGATTCAGAATCGATTATTTTATGAGATAGAAACCTTGTAAATATCCCGACAGGATTTCGTATCATATGACATTAGAAATGGAAATTAAGAACTTGTTTTCCCTCTCGATTAAATTTTTAGCATGTCTTTAATATCGACTACCCTCGTGCGAATTTCCGGTTGATTATCTTTTGTCAACTCTGGCAGGAATTCTTTGAAGAGGGAAGTTATGTCTTCAAGTTGTTTCGTGTTTTTTGTATCAGTCAGTTTCTTCGCGAGGGACAAAATAATGTTGAGGGCTTCCTTCCTTATCCTCGTGTACTTCGAAATACCTGAAATTTTTTTTTTATGAGTAACTGCATATTATTTTATTAAAATATTAATCAGGGTGACCAAAAAACTTCATTTTCAAAATCTCCTCACTGTTTCCTGATTTTGCCCTGACCAGTTTTTCATTTTCCCTGACCATTAAAAAACAAAAGCAGGCCTCACAGTTCTTATGGGATAAAATATAGGGACCAAAGGGTACTTTTTTCACGCTCGAAGGGTAACAAATTCAGGATAAATTCATAATATTTCAAAGCAATTCAAGTTAAATTCAAAAGAATTATAATTCATTGGCAAACCAATTAGGGGAATTTAAGGTAAATGCGAAGAATTCAATGAAATTCATAAAAATTCAATGTGAATTTAAAAAAATTCAAATGAATTGAAAACAATTTAAAAATATGAAAAAACTTCATTGAATTCAGTAACTTTTAAATAAGCTTAGGAAAATTCAAGGGAATTTCAAAGAATTTGACGAAATGTCTAAGAATTCTAGGCGACGTAAAAATACTTGAGGATCGATTAAATAAAAACTGTTAAAAATTCAAAGAAAATCTATTGAGTTACGTTGAATTGAGTTTATTTAGTAGAATTCAAGTGAATTAAACAAATTTTAAGAGAATCCCAAAGAATTTAAAAAAATTCAGGGTAAATTGATAATAATTCAGGGTTAATTCCAAAAAATAATTTCAAATATCTTCAAATCTTGAAACCCCTACTAATTTACAACCAAAAAAGTGACTCATGACTTCATACCAATTTAAAAGAATTCAAATGAATTGAAAATAATTTTTAAAATCGAAAAATGCCATTGATTTCAGTAAAATTTGTGTGAATTTAGCCAAATTTAAGGGAAATGAGAAGAATTCGGTGAAATTCATTTTAAAAAATCAAGCTGAATTTAAAAAGCAATTAGGTGAATCGAAAACAATTCAAAAATATAAAAAAATCATTGAATTGAGTACGTTTGAAATGAGTTTAGAAAAATTAAAAGGGCATTTGAAAGAATTTGATGAAATGCCTACAAATTTAATGTGTGTTTAAAAGACTTCAAGATTAATTAAACAAGAACTTTTTAAGAATCCATTGTATTGAGTAAAATTGAATGAATTTAGAAGGATTCAGGGAAATTTAAAAGAATTCAGAGCGAATTTAAAAGAATTCATAGCGAATTCTAAATGAATTGCAAAAAATATTTGAAAATTTCTTCAAACCCTTGAAATCCTAGGAAATTCCTCACTTTGTGTGAATAAATTCTTTAAAATCCATTAAAATATTTAAAACATTAATTTTCAACTAAAAAAAACGAATTTACAACATAATTGTTAAGTTCTCAACTGGAATAGTTTAATTTTTAGTTAATAAAATAAATCTTTAACCACCTTGGAATCTTAAAATACCCCAACATATTTCAAAATCTTTGAAATCCCTTCAAACTATTGAAATAAATTAATAATTTCTAGAAATCTTTTAAAATTTCTAGAAATCTTTTAAAATTTCTAGAAATCTTTTAAAATTTCTTAAAATATTTAAAATCCTTTGATATCTTTTGAAATACCTTGAAACTTTTTAAAGCCCTTGAAAACGCCTGGGAATCTTTTACAATACCCGCAAATATTTCAAATCTTTTGAAGTACCATTAAATTACTGAAATCAATTAAAAATTTCTTTGTAATATTTTTAAATAACCTAAAATATTTCAAATCCTTTAAAATCTTTTGAATACCTTTAGATTTTTTAAAGCTTTTGAAAATGCCAAGATATTTGGAAAAATACCTCAAAATATTTCCAATCCTTTGATCATTTTATCAATTGATCCTTAGGATGAATTAAATAAAAACTATAATTTTGTTTAGCCACTGAATTAAGCAGAATTAAGTAAATTTAGAAAAATTCAAGTGAATTAAGAAACTTCAAAAGAATTCAGGGTGAATTCCAAAAAAATAATAAATTCCAAATCTCTTAAAATCTTTGAAAACCTAAAAAATACCTCACTTATCGTAAATAAATTCTTTGAAATCCACTAGAATATTATAAAATCCCGGGAAATTCTATGATGATATTTCCTAAAATACTGGAAAATGTAATAAAATACATTGAGAGCTATAAAATCCCTTAAAATCATTGAAATGCTCGGAAATCTTATAAAATCGTGTGAAATCTTTTAAAATATCTTAAAACCTTATAGATCCTGTAAAATGGTTCCATATCTTCAGAAATTCTAGAAAATTCATTATCTTAAAATATTACAATCGCTTTGAAATCCCTTGAAATTAATGAAATTAATCAAAAATTCCTTTAAATCTTTTAAAATTGCCTAAATTTTTTTTTTATTTAAACCCCTTTGAAATCCTACAAAACACCTCACTTCTCGTGAATAAATTTTTTTAAATCCATTAAAATATTATAAAATCTCGTGAAACCTTTTAAAAGTGAAATCTTTATTAAATCTTTGAATTCCCTAAAATATTACGAATTAAAAGCTTTTAAAAATGCCTTAGAAGTTTAAAAAATACCCTAAAATCTTAACAATCCCTTCAAATTAATGAAATCTATTAAAAATTTATCGGAGTCCTTAAAAATATCCTGAAATATTTCAAAATAATTCAAGAAACTTCATAAATATGTCCTGAAATGAATATTTATTAACCCATGCGTTAATTTATTGAAAAAAAGTGACATAGGGATATAGGGACCAGTCTGTGAGGCCTGCAAAAGTGAAAATAAATTTTTTTTAATGAAAAAATGCATTGAATTCAGTAAGTTTGAAATGAGTTTAGAAAAATTCAAAAGAAGTTTATGAAATGCCTAAGAACTTAAGGTGAGTTTAAAAGACTTCAAGATGAATTAAACAAAAACTAAAAAAAATCCATTAAATTGAGTGGTTTTAGAAGAATTGAATTTAAAAAAAATCAAGAGAATTCAGAATAAATTCAAATAAATTGCAAAAATATTTTAAAAATTTTGAAACCCTAAGAAATCCCTCCCTTCTTGTAAAATCAGGGTGGCGACTTGACCGGGAAACCGGGAATTTAATTAAAAAATCGGGAATTTACTTCTGATCGCAGTAAAATTCAAGTTTTCATTATTTTAATAATTTTTGTCGATTTAGAAAAGTGATTTTTACTTTATCTACAGTCGCAGGGCATACAAGTGTGTTTATTAGGTTACGGATTTATTTACGGTTTAAGAGTTTTTATTGCAATAAGAAATTAAGAAAGAAATAATAAAATTTATAGAAAATAAATATATAGAAATAAAATACAATGAAAATTAAGAAAATTTAACAATTTTACAGTGATAACCCGATAAAAGACCGCTTGCTTTTTATTAATTAAAAAGAGAGTTAATATGATTTAAAGAATGTAACGTTCCTGGAGTCTGATTCTGGACATTTTTAAATATATCTATACTTTATGAGAGAAAGATTTTTTTTTCATTATAAGAAAAACCTTTTGCAAATTTCTTGCATAATGTCGTTTTTATTTTAGGATCAGGAGTTTCGGTAAAGAAATATAATTTCACTTGGAACAGGGAATGTTTTATATGGAACGAGAATTTTTTTAAAGAATTATAATTCGGATTGAGAAAAAATGAATTTTTAAAAATCCCTCTTTCAAGTCAGAATTCGTCACAATTTTGAAGTTCCCTCTTCCAAATTTTAGAAAAAGAAAGTTCTTAAAGTAGTTTTTAGAGTAGAAGTAGTATTTCAAACAGGAAATATTTCTGAATTATAATAGAAAGTTTTGTTACATTGTTCGTTGCGAATTTATCTTTTTTTTTAGTTAAAAATTCAACTACTTGCGGTTAAAAGTTAAACTCTTTTGTTAAAAATTAATTTATTCGTTTGAAGATTGATAATTTTAATTGAAAATTCATTTTTGTTGTCGTTAAGAATTATATTCTTAACGGAAAATTCAACTATTCTATTTTTGGTTGAAAATTTATTAAAAAATTTATCTTTTCTAGTTCAAAATGCAACAATTTGGATGAAATTTGGTCTTTTTAAATTGAAAATTCAACTATTTCGTTGAAAAGTCACGTATTTTGTTAAAAAATCGACTTTTTTGGTAGAAAATGGTCTTTTTCTTTGAAAGTTAATCTCCTTGTTTAAAAATTCTTCTTTTCGATTAAAAATTCAAGTATCCCAGTTAAATATTTAACATTTTAGTTGAAAATTCATCTCTTAGGTTGGAAATAAAATTACTTGGTTAAAAGTTAATCTCTTTGGTTAAAAATTAATTTTTTTTTGGTTGAAGATTCATC
>CAKNYM010050026.1:121174-134137 GCA_932195095.1 Andricus curvator | reverse complement strand
CCCGTAAAAAATTCCTTGGAATCTTTTAGAATACCTTAAAATATTTCAAATCTTTTGAAATTCCTTGAATCTTTTTAAAACGCTTTAAAATTCCTTGGAAGTTTTAAAAATACCCTAAAATCCTTTGGAATACATTCAAATTATTGAAAAACTACTACAAAGTCCGTGGAATCTTTTAAAATAACCTAAAATATTCTAAATCATTTGAAACATTTTAAAGCTCTTGCCAATTCCTTGGAATTTTAAAAATACCCAAAGATCTTTCAAATCCTTTGGAATCCTTTCAAATTATTCAAAACCCATTGAAAATTCCTTCCAATCTTTTAAAATACCCTAAAATATTCACAATCCTTTGAACTCTTTTAAAATCCCTTGACATTTTTTGAAGCTCTTGAAAATTTCTTGGAATTATTAAAAATACCCTGCAATCTTTAAAATCCATTGAATCCCTTTACATTATTGAAATCTGTTTAAAATTTCTTGGAATCTTTTAAAAAACCCTAAAATATTTCAAATCCTTTGAACTCTTTTGAAATCCTTTGCAATTTTTGTATAGGTCTTGAAAATTCGTTGGAAGTTTTAAAAATACCATAAAATCATTTGAATTACCTTCAGATTATCAAAATCTACTAAAAACTCCTTGAAATCTTTTAAAATACCCTAACATATTTCAAATCCTTTGAAACATTTTAAAGCTCTTGAAAATTTTTTTGGAATTTTTAAAAATACCATAAAATCTTTCAAATCCTTTGGAATACATTCAAATTATTTAAATCTACTAAAAAGTCCTTGGGATTTTTAAAAATACCCTAAAATCTTTAAAATCCTTTGGAATACATTCAAATTATTTAAATCTACTAAAAAAGCCTTGGAATCTTTTAAAATATCCTAAAATATTCCAAATCCTTTGAAATATTTTTAAATTCTTGACAATTCCTTGGCATCTTAAAAATACACTGAGATCTTTCAAATTATTTAAACCCATTAAAAATTCCTTGGTATCTTTTACAATACCCTGAATTATTTTAAATTCTTTGAAATTCCTTGACATTTTTTAAAGCTCTTGACAATTTCTTAAAATCATTAAAAATGCCCCCAAATCTTTAAAATCCATTGAAATCCCTTTACATTATTGAAATCTGTTTAAAATTGTTTGGAATCTTTTAAAATACCCTAAAATATTTCAAATCTTCTTGAATTCCTTAAATCTTTTAAAAGCGCTTTAAAATTCCTTAGAAGTTTTAAAAATATCTTAAAATCCTTTGGAATACATTCAAATTATTGAAATCTACTACAAAGTCCTTGGATTTTTTAAAAAATAACCTAAAATATTTCAAATCATTTGAAACATTTTAAAGCTCTTGCCAATTCCTTGGAATTTTAAAAATACCCTAAAATCTGTCAAATCCTTTGGAATCCTTTCAAATTATTCAAACCCATTGAAAATTCCTTGGAATCTTTTAAAAATATCCTAAAATATTTCAAATCCTTTGAACTGTTTTGAAATCCCTTAAAAGTTTTTAAAGCTCTTGAAAATTTCTTGGAATTATTAAAAATACCCTACAATTATTAAAATCCTTTGGAATCCTATCAAATTATTCAAAGCCATTGCAAATTCCTTGGAATCTTTTTAAATACCCTAAAATATTTCAAATCCTTTAAACTCTTTTGAAATCTTTAATTTTTGCTTGTGAAAACTGTTGCAATCGTTTGAAATCACTGAAATCATTTGAAATCTTCTCAAAATTGAAACCTTTTGAAATCGTTTAAAACCTTTGAAATGTTCTAAAATCTATGAAACCTTTTTAAATTAAAAAAATTTTTGAAATCTTTTGAAATCCTTATGAATTCTTTAAAATATTTGTGAAATCTTTTGTATTCATTTAAAATCATTAAAATATTTGAAATCTTTGTGAAATATTTTGAAATCTTCTAAAACATTTTGAAATCGATTACAATTTTTTAAATGTTCTGAAACCTTAGAAATGTGGTTTACTATACCCTTTTTATAATCTGTAAAATCCTTGAAATCTCCTGAAAGTTTTTAAATCTTTTGAAATTTTCTAAACAAATTTGAAATCGTTTTAAATCTAAAAAATGTTTTAAAATATTTGAAATCTGGTGTACTGTACCCTTTTTGAAATCTTTGAAATTCTTATATTCTTTTGAAATCTTTATGAAATTTTTACGAAATCTTTGAAATATTTGTGAAATCGTTTGTATTTATTTTAAATCATTAAAATATTTGAAATCTTTTAAATTTTTGGTTAAATCTTTGAAATCCTTGTGAAACGTTTTGAAATATTTTGAAAACTTTATGAAATCTGTAAAATATTTGTAAAATCTTTCTTTAATCTTTGTTTGTGAAATCTTTCGTGTTCATTTGAAATCTTTTGAAATCTTCTCAAATTTATTGAAACCTTTTGAAATTGTTTAAAATCTTTGATATCTAGTGTAATGTACCCTTTTTGAAATTCTTGAAATATTTTGAAATCCTTATGAATTCTTTGAAATATTTGTGAAATCTTTTGTATTTATTTAAAATCATTAAAATATTTGAAATCTTTGTAAAATATTTTGAAACCTTCTCAAACATTTTGAAATCGATTAAAATCTTTGAAATCCTTGAAGATTTTCCTCTCTGTTCCCTGATTTTCAGGTTTTCCCTGATCTGCGGCCACCCTGTTAATTTATGGTGAGAAGTTTTTCAACTTACTTATCGATTGCCTCAATATTTTCTCCAGAGTTTCACAAACTGTATTTAATGTCTCTTGATCTTGTGGATTATTTTCTGAGGCGGAAATTTTAAATAGTATAAGTTTGTCGACAAAGAGGTTCAAAGTTGTCAAAATAGCCACTTGAACAACTCTAGTACTGTTAGGAAGCGTTTCGTTGCAGTGTGTAACGAACTGTAAGCAGTATTTATCTGAAAAGAAAAAATCGTGGTTAAGAGCAGAAAAAATAAAAGGTGGTAATTTGTCTCAGGAACAACAATTTTTTGCCAGAAAATCAAAAATTAAGCTGACCTTGAGTTTCCTTACAAGAAGGCCAGGCTTTGCCCAATGACTCATAAATAGTTTCCTGCAGCTTCATTTTTTCTTCTACTTTCTTCGAGTTCTCCGACATTGAAACGTCATCATCGTCATCGGCGTTTTTACTGGACAACTAAAATTGAATTTATTTTATTAAAATAAGTTTCAGTTGATTATGTCGTAACTTATGTAATCAAACAAAATTATGAACCAAAATGCTCTCAAAACCGGGGAAATAGGGTGATTTTTCACGAAAATAGGGGAATACAGGTTTTTATATACGATTAATGTATAGGTACCGTATTTCTAAAATTTCAACTCGAAATATATTGCTGTTTCAACCAAATAGTTGAATTTTCAACGAAAGAGTTGAGTTTTAAATCCGAAAAGGTGAATTCTCAACAAAAAATTAATTTTCAAACAAGAAAAATCAATTTTCAACCAAATAGTTGAATTTTCAATAACAACAAAATATTAATTTTCAATCAAACATTGCATTTACAACCAAACAGTTGAAATTTTAAGCAATAGGGATGAATTTAAAAAAAAAGTTGAATTTTTAACCAGAGACGCATTTTCTACAAAACGGTTGAATTTTCAAAAACAATTTTTTTTAACAAAATAGTTGAATTTTCAAGCTAAAAATATAGTTGATTTTTCAACCAATAAAGATTAATTCTGAACAAAAAATGTAATAATTGATACATCAACCAAAAAAATTTTCAATTTTAAATAAATTTAAGTTGGATTTCACCAAAAAAAAAAAAAAAACGAATTTTCAAGAAAATAGTTGAATCCTAAATCAAAACAAATTAATTTTCAACCAAAAAAGATGAATTTTCCAACCAGACAAAGTTTCAACCAAGAAAGATTTTTCAATCAAGAATGAAAAAAATTTCGACCAAATTGTGGAATTTTCAAGTCAAAAAGGCGAATTTTCTACAAAACAGTTGAATTTTTAGCCCGAAAATATTAATTTTCGACTAACTAGTTGCTTTTCTACAAAATAGTAGAAGTTTCTATAAAATTGTTGAATTTTCAAGACAAAAAGGCGACTTTTCTACCAAACAGTTACATTTTCAGCGAAAAATTTAATTTTAAACCAAACAATTGCATTCTCAACCCAACAGTTGAATTTTCTATCAAAATAATTGAATTTTCAATTCAAAAAGACGAATTTTGTACAAAACATTTGAAATTTTATCCAAAAAATATGAATTTTCAGTAAATAAACTCATTTTCAACATTTTAAATGAAAAACAGTTGTCTTTAACCAAAAAACACGAATTTTCAACAAAATAGTTGAATCCTAAATGAAAAAAAAAAATAATTTTTAACCTAAATATATGCATTTTCAAATAAAAAGACAAATTGCCAACTAATAAAGAAAAAAATTGCAACGAAATTGTGGAATTTTCAAGTTAAAAGGCGAATTTTCGACAAAAAAGTTGAATTTTCAGCCTGAAAACATGAATTTTCAAACAAATAATTAATTTTCCAAACAAAACACATGACTTTTGTACCAAAAGATCCATTTTTAATCTAAAAGGACGAATTTTCTATCCAGAAAAACGAATGTTAAAAAAAGCAGTTGAATTTTCAACCAACTAAGATGAATTCTGAATAAAAAACATAATACTTGATATTTCAACCAAAAAATATTTTAATTTTAAATAAAAAACAGTAGAATTCAAACAAAAATTCGAATTTTCAAGAAAATGGTTGAATCGTCAACAAAAACAAATTAATTTTAATTCAGACAGTTGTATTTTTAAACAAAAAAGATGAAATTTCTACCAAGAGATGAATTTTTAAACCACAAAGTTGAATTTCAACCAAAAATATTTTTCAGTCAAGAAAAAAATTTCATCCAAATTCTGGAATTTTCATTTTGAACCAAAAATGTAATAGTAGACTTTTCAACTAAAAAGAATGAAGTTTCGACCAAAAAAGATGACTTTTCTACCAAAAGATGAATTTTTATTCTAAAAGAACGAATTTTCTTTCCAGAAAGACTAATGTTCAACAAAGCAGTTGAATTTTCAACAAAAAAGATGAATTCTCAACGAAAGATGTTCCTAATAGTTGATACTTCAACCAAAAAAGATTTTAATTTCAAATGAAAAACATTTGAATTCAACCAAAAAGATGAATTTTCAAAAAACTGGTTGAATCCTCAAAAAAAAAAATAATAATAATTTTTATCCGAAGAGTTGCCTTTTTAACCAAAAAATATGAAATTCCTACCAAGAGATGATTTTTCAAACAAAAAAGATGAATCTTCAACCAAGATTTTTCAGTCTTGAAAAAAATTTCAACCACATTGTTGAACTTTTAAGCGAGAACGCGTATTTTCTATAAAACACTTACATTTTCCATAAAATAGTTCATTTTCAACCAAATAGTTGAATTTTCTATCCAAATAATTTAATTTTAAAGTCAAAAAGACGAATTTTCTACAAAACAATTGAAGTTTTAATCCCAAAAATATGAATTTTCAACAAATGAATTCATTTTCAACCGAAAAAAAAAATTTTTAACAAAGTAGTTCAACTTTCAACGACGTATTTAAATTTTCAACCAGTAAAGATGAAATCTGAATGAAAAATGTAATAGTTGATACTTCAACCAAAAAAGATTTCAATTTTAAATAAAAACCAGTTGACTTCAACAAAACAAGACGAATTTTTAACAAAACAGTTGAATCAAATTGTAGAATTTTCATGTTAAAAACGGCGACTTTTCTACAAAACAGTTGAATTTTCAATAAAATAATTAAATTTTCAACCAAAGGGGATGAATTCTGAACTAAAAATATAACAGATTTCTCAATAAAAAATAATTATCTTTCAACCAAAAAATCACTTTTCTACCAAAATATGAACTTTCGACAAACAAGTTAATTTTCTACAAAATCGTAGAATTTCCTATAAAACTGTTAAATTTTCAAGTCAAATAATTGAATTTTCAAGCGAAAAATAGGAATTTTCTACAAAACAGTTGAATTTTCAACAAAAAATTCAATTTTTAACCAAACAGTTGCATTTTCAACTGAATATGTAGTTAAATTTTCTACCAAAATAATTGAAGAAAAAAATATAAAAGTAGACTTTTCAAATAAAAAGAATGATCTTTTAACGAAAAAAGATGAATTTTCTATTAAAAGATCAATTATCAATCTAAGAGGACGAATTTTCTATCCAAAAAGACGAATATTCGAAAAAATAGTTCAACTTTCAACCAAATAGCTGAATTTCAAACCAAAAAAGATGCATTTTCAACCAACTGGTCGAACTTTAAATAAAAAAGGATTAAAAGTCAACCAAGTAGTTGAATTTTCAACTAAAAAATATAATTTTCAACTAAAAATGAAATAGTTAAATTTTCAGGTAAAAAAATTAATTTTTAATATAACAAAAAAATTTCAACACAGTACATGAATTTTCAACGAAATTCTTGAATTTAGAAGCCAAATAGACGAATTATCTACAAAAAAAGTTGGATTTTAAACCCGAAAACCTGATTTTCAAACAAAAAGATTAATTTTCTATGAAATAGTTACATTTTGAACAAAAAATATGAATTTAAAAAAATTTAAATTTCAACCTAAAAATATAATTTTCTACCAAATTGTTAAATTTTGAAACCGAAAGTACGAATTTTGTACAAAACAGTTCAATTTTCAACCCGAAAATATGAATTTTCAAAAAAATAATTAAATTTTCAACCAAATAGTAGAACTTTCAACCAAACGAGATGCATTCCCAACCAAAAATATAATATTAGACTTTTCAACCACAAAAGAATTAATTTTCAACGAAAAATAGTTGGATTTTCGTATTTGGTTCTTCTAATTCAGTTCATAATTAAGCGAAAAAACCAGAAAAGGGGGAAGTTTCATGAAAATAGGGGAAAAGAGGAGAATATGGGAAAGAGTGTGAAGTCTGTAGTAAATTTACCTTTGGTAGAACTTCCTGAGCTATGTTATAAATCTGAGTAAATCTGTTGATACCCAACTCGTGCAGCACATCCGAAAATGCTTTCAGTGCATGTCGACGGTATTCTAAAGCTTCTTTTTTACTCTCTTTGTACAAAATTCCTACGACTTCTTCTGCTAATTTAGTGTCTTTGCTCAACGCTTCTCTGCAAAAAAAAATTTATACTTAATACAAAATCAAAGAAATAAATTCATTAAAGACAAGTTATGGGCGATTATTAAAATACGTTACCAATACATATATTTTAACAACATAGTTGAATTTTCGACAAAAAATGTTGACTTTAACAAAATAGTTAAATTTCCCAAAAGTAATTAGATTTTTAAGAAAATAGTTGAATTTCTAACCAAACAGTTGAATTTTCAGCATACAACGATGCATTTTTACCCAAATGGTCGAATTTTTAAACAAAAAAAGATTAAAATTCAATCAAATATTTTAATTTTCAAGACAAAAAGACGAATTAAAGAAAATCAATAATTTTCAACCACACAGTTGCATTAACAACAAAATAGATGAACTTTACAGCAAAAGAGACGAGTTTTCCAAAAATAATTAAAGATTTAACCACATAGTAAAATTTTCAAGCCAAAAAGACGAATTTTTTTAAGACAGTTGAATTTTTAACAAAAAAGTTACTTTCCAACCAGTAAAGCTGACTAATGTTGACAAATTAGTTAAATTTTCCAAAAATAATTAGACTCTTAAAAAAATATTTGAATTTTTAACCAAATGTTGAACTTTCAATATACAAGAATAATTTTCTACTCAAAAAGACGATTTAAAAAAAAAGATGTGACTTTTCTACCAAATAGTTGAATTTTCAAAAAACAAGATTAATTTTCTACCAAAAACGATGACTTTTCAACAAAATACATGAATTTTCCATAAAAAATTGTGTTTTCCACCCCACGTATAAATGTTCAACAAAAAGTTAGTTTTCTACAACGTAGGTCTTTTTTCAAATCAATAGTTTCATTTTCAACCAAAAAGTTGAATTTTCAACTAAAAAAGATCAGTTTTCACCAAAAAAATGGAATAGTTACATTCTCAGTTTAAAAAAAATAATTTTCAACAAAAAAGCGAATTTCTATCAGATAAATAAAATCTGATAAGACGAATTTTAAACAAAATAGTTGAGTCCACAACCAAAAAGATGAATTTTCCAAAAAAGAAGATTAATTCTTTACATAAAGAGACGAATTTTCAACAAAATACACGAATATACACGATCAAATTTTAACTAAACATGGAATAGTTAAATTTTCAGATTAAAAAAATAATTGTTAACGAAAAATGAATTTTCAACAAAGTTGCTAAATTTTCAATCAAAAATATGAATTTTTGACCAAGAAGATTAATGTTCTACTAAAAAGACGAATTATGAACAAAATACATAAATGTTCAACAAAAGTATTTAATTTTAAAGCCAAGAAGACGAATTTTTAACAAAATACATGAATTTTGAACCAAAAAGTTAAAGCTGTAACCAGAAGAGATAAGTTCTTAACCAAACAGTTAAATTTTTAACTGAAAAATATACCTTTTTAACCAAAAATGGAATAGTTTAATTGTCCGTTTCAAAAATTTATTTTCAACCAAACATGAAACGAATTTTCACCAAAATTGTTAAATTTTCATCCAAAGAGATGAACCTTTAACTAAAAAAATTAATTTTTAATATAGTAGGTGAATTTTTGATAAAAAGAGATGATTTTATAACAATATAGCTGCATTTTTAACAAAATTATTTAATTTTGAATCCAAGAAGACGAATTATCTACAAAAAAGTTGAATTTTAAACCAAAAAGTTTAATTTTCTACCAAATTGTTGAATTTTCAAGCCACAAAAAGATGAATTTTCTACAAAACCGTAGAATTGTTAACATAAAAGTTCATTTACAAGCTGATAGTTGATATTTCTACCAAAAATTAAAATTTGTAACCAAAAAGGATAAATTTTAACCAATAAGATTAAATTTCTACCAAGAAGACGGATTATCTACAAAAAAAGTTGAATTTTCAACCAAAAAATATGATTTTTCAACTAAAAAGTTCAATTTTCTACCAAATTGTTGAATTTTCAAGACAAAAATATGAATTTTTGACAAAAAAGTAAAATTGTTAACATAAAGGTTCATTTAAAAGCAAATAGTTGATATTTCAACCAAACATTAAAATTTTGAAACAAAAAGGATAAATTTTCAACCAATAAGATTAAATTTCTACCAAGAAAGACGAATTTTCAACAAAATACATGAATTTACAACCAAAAAGTTGAACTTTCAACTAATAAAGATAAGTTTTTAACCAAACAGTTAATTTTTCAACTGAAAAAGATACATTTATAACCAAAAATGGAATAGTTTAATTGTCCGTTTCAAAACTTTATTTTCAACCAAACATGAAACGAATTTTCACCAAAACTGTTAAATTTGTATCCAAAGAGATGAACCTTTAACTAAAAAAATTAATTTTTAATATAGTAGTTGAATTTTTGATAACAAGAGATGACTTTATACCAATATAGTTGCATTTTCAACAAAATTATTTAATTTTAAATCCAAGAAGACGAATTATCTACCAAGAAGTTGAACTTTAAACCAAAAAGTTTAATTTTCTACCAAATTGTTGAATTTTCAAGCCGAAAAGATGAATTGTTTACAAAACAGTAGAATTGTTAACATAAAAGTTCATTTAAAAGCTGTAGTTGATATTTCTAGCAAACATTAACATTTTTAACCAAAAAAGATAAATTTTCAACCAATAAGATTAAATTTCTACCAAGAAAGACGAATTTTCAACCAAAAAGTTGAACTTTCAACTAAAAAAGATAAGCTTTGAACCAAATAGTTAAATTTTTAACTGAACAAGATACATTTTTAACCAAAAATAGAATAGTTTAATTGTCAATTTAAAAAATTTATTTTCAACCAAACTTGAAACGAATTTTAACCAAAATTATTGTTAAATTTCTATCCAAAGAGATTTAACCTTTAACTAAAAAAACTGAATTTTTAACAAAATAGTTAATTTTTTATTGAAAAAATTGATGACTTTTAAACGATATAGTTGCATTTTCAACAAAACAATTAAATTTTCAACCAAATAATATAATTTTTAACCACACCCCCCTGGGGTGTTTTGGGGGCGCGGGCGCGCGGGCAATCTGGTAAAGTAATTTATCGAAAGTACCGCTTATTTATAAATTAAATTAATTATTTTTATAATGAAATTATAATGTTTTTGCCACTTTCTCTTTTAGGAGAACACAACTGAGAAATATTGAACGTACTTGCTATTGCAGGCAAGGGAAGCAAGAGCGTTTAAAAGGCGCTCCTTTCCATTCCAAGTTCTTCCCGTCAAGCCATTAGTTAAAATATTCAATAACGTTTCTCGTGCACTATTGTCGATGCTAGGACCTAATTTTGTAGCGACGGTAGAAACAGCATTCGCAGCTTGAGCTTTTGTCGTCCAGGAAGCAGATTCCAAGGCTGACTTTAAAATATCCAAAATAGGAGTTAAATTCTGACGAATTCCAGTTTCCGTTCCTGGTGAAATTTCACCCCAGAGATCTGTCCAGACTTCGATCGTGGGTTCATTTCCTAATTAATACATATTGATAGATTAAAAATTAATTAAAGAATTTGTAACTTCCTGAGTGCAGGGTGTCTATCGATCTTGAAAACATGGAATTCTCCTTGAAATTTTTTTAACCTTGAAAACCTGGAAATCTCCTTGAATTTTTCATGAGAACCTTAATTGAATTTGATTTTTTTGTATTATCGGCTTATAAAATATTTATTTTATTGAAATCTGAAGAGCCATTTAAATATTTTAGTATTTCTTATAATCTTTTAGTATTTTCATATTCAAAATATGGTAAAGAATTTGTTTGTATACATTTTTTGTGATATTCAACTTACAAATTATACAAATTATTAGTTGAAAATGTCGACGGTGATTCAGTTTCAGGATTACAATTTTCGAGGGGTAGGCCAAAAGATTTCACAAAGATTACCAGGATTTAAGAATATTTCAAATATTTCAAATTGTCTCAAAGGACTTTAACAAGATTTAAATATTTAAAAAGATTTCACAAATATTCCAAAGATTTCAAAAGATTTTACACTGCTTCTAAAAGACTTGACAAAAATTTCAGAAAGATTTCAAATATTTCAAAAAATTAAAAAAGATTTAGCAACATTTCAAATATTTAAAACGGTTTTAAAAGACTTAACAAAGATTTTACAGATCTCACAAAGATTTCGTGGATTTAAAAGCTTTCATTACAAATTTTTCACAAAGACGTGTACATCAGATTTCAAACGATTTCAAAAGATTTCACAAAGATTAAAAAATTTCAAAATATTAAAAAGATATCAAACGGTTTCACAAGACTTCACAAGGACTTCAGAAAGATTTCAAATATTTTTAAAAAATTAAAAAGATTCAAAAGATTAAAAAATATTTAAAAGGTTTCAAACGGTTTCAAAAGATATGTAAAAGATTTGACAAGATTTCAAAAGATTTAAAAGATGTCAAGATTTCATGAATTGAAAAGATTTCACAAAGATTCAAAATTTTTCACAAAGGCGTGTACATCAGATTTCAAGGATTTCACAAAAACGTGTACATTAAATTTCACAGATTTCAGGAAATTTCAAATGATTTCAAAAGGCTTCAAAAGATTTCTGGAAAATTTCAAAGATTTCAAGGATTTCACAAAGATTTTAAATATTAAAAAAATTTTTACAAAGATTTCGAAAGATTCACGAATATTTCAAATCTTTTAAAAGATTTCACACGGTTTCAAAAGTTTAAAAAATAGGTCAAAGGCTTAGAACGCTTTCAAAAGACTTCAGAAAGATTTTAGAAGATTTTAAAGATCTCGCAAAGATTTTACGAAGGATTTAAAAGATTTACAATATTTCACAAAGATGTCAATGATTTCAAAAGATTTCAGAAAGATTTTAAGTAGGTATTTGTATTTCAAAAGATTTGTAAAGATTTCAGAAGATCTTTCAAAAGATTTGAAGGATTTAAAAGATTACATAAGAATTCAAAAGTTTTCAGAAAGGCGTGTACAGTAGATTTTAAAGATTTCAAAAGGTTTCAAAAGATTATAGAAGATTTTAAGAGATTTCACAAATATTTAAAGGATTTCAAAGATTTCACAGATTAAAAAAGATTTCAAAGATCTCACAAACATTTACATTTTTCAAATGGTTTCAAAGGACTTTACAAGGAATTCAAATATTTAAAAAGATTTAAACAGATTTCAGAAAATTTAAAAATATTTCAAAGACATAAAATGGTTTCAAAGAACTTCACAAAGATTTCAAATACTTACAAAGATTTAAACAGATTTCAGAAGATTTCACAAAGATTTTAAGCATTTTACAAATATTACAAAGCTTTCAAAAGATTTTAAAAAGGTTTCAAAGATTTCAAGTATTTCACTAGGCGTGTTCATCAGATTTCGAAGATTTCAAAAACTGTAAAGGATTTCAAAAGGTTTCAAAATATTTTAGAAGATTTCGAAAGATTTTACAGAGATTTCAGAAAGATTTCAAATATTTCAAAAGATTTAAAACGGTTTCAAAACACTTCACAAAGATTCCTGAAATATTTCAAATATTTTAAAATATTTCAAAGATTACCCAAGGATTCAAAATTTTTCAGAAAGGCATCAGATTTCAAAGCTTTCAAAAGCTTTCAAAAGATATCAGAAAGATTTCAAAAGATTCCACCAAAATTTAAAAGATTTCAAATGAAAATTCAGAAAGAATTCAAAAAGATTTTAAATATTTCAAAAGATTTCAAAGAGTAAAAAAGATTTCAAAGATTTCAAAAGGTTTCAAAAGACTTCACAAAGATTTCAACAGATTTTAAAAGATTAAAAATATTTCAAACTATTTTAAATATTTCAA
>CAKNYM010050026.1:106366-121164 GCA_932195095.1 Andricus curvator | reverse complement strand
AAAGATAAAAAATATTTAAATGATTTCAAACGGCTTCAAAAGACTTCACAAAGATTTAAAAAGATTTAAAAAGATTTCAAAAGATTTCAAAAGCTTCCAAACTATTTTAAAGGTTTTAAGGATTTCAAAAGATTTCCCAAAGATTTCAAGGATTTAAAAGATTTCACAAAAATTTCACAGATTACAAAAGATTTCAAAGATCTCACAAAAATTGCAAAGATTTTAAAATACTTCAAAAGTTTCAAATGTTTTCAGAAGATTTCACAAAGGATTTCAAACGATTTCAAAAGGTTTTAATAGATATCAGAATGATTTCAAGGATTTCAAAAGAATTTAGATGACTTGAAAAGATTTCACAAAGATTTTAAGAATTTCATAAAGATTTCAAAGATTACAAAAGATTTCAAGGATTTTAAAAGATCTGTAAAAGATTACAAAAATTTTAAAGGATATCAAAATTAATTACCTAAAATTTGCTAGTGAATTGAAAATTTTTATTTTGAAGTTCGACATCGTCAGTTGGGGTTATGTGATAATTTGAAAACTATTATCGAATTCTAAAATAATCTTTAAAGTAGCATTTTTATTATTTCTAAAAAGTCAATAATTTTTTAATCATTTATATTACTAAATTATTTAATAACTCACTTTTTTTATTTACAAAAAGGAAACCTAGAAAAACTTGATTTATTGAAAAAAGGAAAAATGAAAAAAAAAGCAAAAAGGGAAAAACGTGGAACAGACCTTGAATTTTGTTCCTAAGAATCGCTAGACACCCTGTGATTGTATAAAATTAAAAAATAACAAACCTGGTACTTTTTCAGCATGCATAGCAAAAAAGGTCAAAGGCAGTATGAGTTTTGTGTACTTTTTGACAATCTCCTGATTATTGTTGTTTACCGATTGCAAAGTTTGTCCAATCGCGAGTCTGATGGAGTCGTCTGTAAAATAATTAAATTAAATAGAATCAGACGACACTAATTAATTTTTTATAAATGAAATACATAAAGAAAATACCTTCTCTTTCCATGTACCATTTGTTTAAAGTGTTTAACAATTTTTCTACGCTAGAATCTTTCGCACAGCCGACAACGTGGCCAATAGTATTCGCATTATTTTTTCTCACTGCTGCGTTCCGATCAGTGAGGCCATTCAATAGAGTTGTCAAAATTTTACCTGCAAATAAGGTTAATAAAATCAAGTGAATAAAAGCATTAAATAATTAATTATTGATCAATTAATTAAATAATGCATTCATTAATATAATTAATATTAATTATTAATAATTCAAAGAATCATTTCTTGAAGCTCTTAATTAATTAATTCTTATTAATTATTACTGGATTGATTAATTCCCTTTGTCCAGACTGAAAAGCTCCTTTATTTCTGCTCACTTTTCGCGTGCTTTTTGTCTCCTGACTTTTTTTTATATTTTAATTAATGCTTCAATTTTTAAACGAAGTTTGGAATTGTTAAAACCATATAATTTTCAAAGTTTTTAGGATAATCAAACTTTAAAGTTTAAATATTAAAACTTCTTCAATTTTTGACGTTCAAAATGACAATGATTTTTTTTTTAAGAAATCCAATTTTTTAGTAAGAAAATCTATTCAATACTTATTAATAATATATTTCTCACGTTTAAAATTTCTTTAATTTCAATTTAAAATTATAGTTTTGAATGCCCAATTCTAAAACAGTTTAATTTTTGAGGCCTTGAAACTAAAGCTTTTTTGCTTCAAAAGCTTGAATTCGAAAATAATTGGTATTAATTTTCTACATTCTTGAAGGTTTCCAATTTTAAATTTCACAATGCTGTAGTTTCAAATTAAAATATTAAAAATGTCAGGACAATTTCACTGTTAAATCTTTCAAAAATGCAAAATTCCATATTGATAGCCTTATCTTGGAAAATAGTTGGATTTTAAACAAAATAATTACATTTTCAACCCAATAGTAAATTTTGTAACCAGAAGAGATAAATTCTTGACCAAAAATATTATAGTAGACTTTTCAAAGAAGATGACTTTTCTACCAAAAAATAAATTTTCGATCCAAAATGACGAATTTTTTATTCAAAAATTATAATTTTCAACAAAATAATTCAATTGTCAACGTTTTCAACCAAATAGTACAATCTTTAATCAAAAGAGATTAATTCTGAACCACAAATATAATAGTAGACTTTTCAAATAAAAAGAATTAACACTTAACCAAAAAAGATGACTTTTTAACCAAATAGTTTAATTTGCAACAAAATAATTACATTTTCAACCTAATAGTAAAATTTTTAACCAAAAGAGATGAATTCTGGACCTAAAACATTATATTAGACTTTTTAAACAAGCTAAATTTTCTAACAATAGTACCAAAAGCTGAATTTTCAATCGAAAAGGACGAATTTTCTACCCAAAAAGTTGAATTTTCAACAAAATAATTTAATTTGCAACCAAATAGTAAAATTGTTAATCAAAAGAGTAATCAAAAATTATTAATCATATCAAATTCTGAATAAAAAAAAAAACAGTGGACTTTTCAAATAAAAATGATTATCTCTCAACCAAAAAAGATTAATTTACAACCAAAAAATATGATTTTTAACAAAATAATTGAGTTTTCGACAAAATAATTAAATTTTCAACCCAATAGTAAAATTTTTAACCAAAAGAGATCAATCCTGGACCAAAACTATTATAGCAGAATTTTCAAAGAAGATGACTTTTCTACCAAAAGATGGATTTTCAATCCAAAAGAACAATTTTTCTATCTAAAACGTTGAATTTTCAACAAAATAATTTAATTTTCAGTCAAATAGTAGAATTTTTTACTAAAAGAGATTAATTCTGAACCCAAAATATAATATTACATTTTTGAAATAAAAAGGATTATCTTTCAATAAAAAAAAAGATGACTGAATTTTCAATCCAAAATGACGAATTTTCTATTCAAAAAGTTGAATTTTCCAAAAAATAATTCAATTTTCAATCAAATAGTAGATATTTTAACCAAAATAGATTAATTCTGAAGCAAAAATATTGTAGTAGACTTTCTAAATAAAAAGAATTAACTTTCAACCACAAAAATGAATATTTAAGAAAAGATTTGAATTTTCGACAAAATAGTTAAGTTTTCAACAAAATAGTCCAACTTTTAACCAAAAGAGATAAATTCTGAACCCAAAATATAATATTTGACTTTTCAAATAATTAGGATTAACTTTCAACCAAAAAAGATGACTTTTTCACAAAATAGTTCAGTTTTCAACAAAATAGTCGAATTTCTAAAGAAAAGAGATGAATCCTGGACCAAAAATATTATAGCTGACTTTTCAATCCAAAAGGTCAAATTTTCTATCAAATAACTTGAATTTTCAACAAAATAATTTAATTTTTTTAATCAAATAGTAGAATTTTTAACCAAAAAAGATGAATTGTCAACCAAAAAATATGACGTTTTCACAAAATAGTTCAATTTTCGACCAACTAGTTAAGTTTTCAATAAAATAGTTGTATTTTCAACAAAATAGTCGAATTTTCAACAAAAAGAGATGATCAATTTTCTATCCAAAAAGACCAATGTTCAACAAAACAGTTGAATGATCCATCAACAAAAGCTTTAACTTCTTAAATATATAGTATTAAAGAAACATTCACTACATTTTTTTTTTTTTTTTTAAATCCTAAATATGAAATGATCTTTAATATTTTAAAGGGGCTGGATTTCAACACTGACCGCAATTCCAAACACATTTTTTTCAAAGAGCGGGACGATATTTATTGCAAAAGTAAAAACAAATCTAAAAAATTTCAAAAAATTTCGCGGCTTTTTCCCAGTCCTCAAAATTTCAGGCTACTTCCCGGTTTTCCCTGGTATTGTTTAATAAAAATGAAAACTTAATATTTAAAAATTTGGTTAATAATGGATGTTTAAATTGTTTATATTTTTAATATTAGGAAAAAAAGATCCACAGTGAAGGCGCTCGTTCATTTACTGCTGGTAGCTAATAAAATATAATATTTAAATTTTAACTAACCAGCATATTGTTGTAACTCTGTTTTCAAATGCGCAGTCGTGAGAATAATAAAGTGTGAACAAGCGACCTTAATTCCGAGTCCTATACTAGATCTCATTATGTCTATCACTTTAGGCATCAATTCCTTTAAGATGGCAGCATCAATATATGGGATGCACTGGAAAAAAAATTAATTAGTCAATTACAATTTTGTTCTGCCTTTAATGTTTAATGTTTAAAAACATAATAGACGTTTTTTAAATAAAAAAAAGGTTCTTTAAGATGAAGGATTGTCTAGAAATAAATAAAACAATACTTTGATGTAACACTGAATGCTTTGCAAATATTTTTTTTATGTTTGTGGGTGATTCTGAGACCAATCTATTTAGATTATTAAATTTTCCAAATAGGAAAAGAAAACAATCCAAATTATTTAAATACATTTCTAAAAATTGCTAAAATTCAAAACATTCTTTTTACAAAAATTTAAATAAAAAGAAAGATTTCTTAAAAGAAAATTGAGGTAAAACTATGTAAACCTAATTTAAAGAAATCTTAAATTATTCATAAGCAAACCCTGCAGATTGGAAAGAATCATGAATTTAGTGTTTCTATTTAAAAATTTTTAAATTAAGATTGAAAAGAATTCCATTTTATCATGAATAATTCTTGCAAAATAAGCAGGAAAATTTCATTATGTTATTCTTGTCTCTAATGAGCCAAAAAGTGAGGTTGTTTAGGAATTTTATTTTTCAATTATGAATCTTTTTCCTGCTTATTTTGCAAAAATTATTCATGATAAAATGGAATTCTTTTCAATCTTAATTAAAAAATATTTTTTTTAGTCATACAAATATTGAAATTACTGAAAAGAAAATAAGCATTATCACTTTATTTTTAAATTTATATAAATATAATTTCAATAAGATTCTTGAGAAAATTAAAAAAGATTTTTGAATATTTCAGATGTGTCCAAAAAGAATGTAGAAGATTTTAAAGACATTTATTTATTTTACAGTAAATTTTGAAAAATCATTAAAAATGTAAAAAATGGCATTAAAATCTTTCAAATTTTCCCAGAAATTTTAAGAAAATTTGTTTATTTTCTTGAAACCTCTAAAAATTCTTTTAAAGCTTCTAATGTTTTTGTTTGAAATCTTTAAAAATCTACATTTTGTAAAATCTTTTAAAGTTTCAAATTCTTTTTGAATCTCTTCAAATCTTATAAATATTTCTTGAATATAATCGATTCTTTTTTATTGTTTTATCTGACCAAATTGAAACATTTTGCTTTAAAATATTCTACACTATTTTTCAAAATTTTAGGATATCGCTTAAAATATTTTGAAATCTTTTTCGAGTTTTTTAAAGTTCTTATTTCAAAATAAAAAATCATTTAAAATTTCCCCAAGAAACTTAAAAAATGCTTTTTTTTAATCTTTTCAGAATTTCTAAACCTTCTAATCTTTTAAAATCATTCAAATTTTTTCTGAATATCTTTTAAATTCTGCAAAATTAAAAAAATTGCCTTAAAATCTTTCAGATTCTTCTTTGACAATTTTCGAAATCTTAAGAAATCTTTTTAAATATTATCTTTAAATTAATTTTTCAAAATAAAAAATCATTTTATTTTTTCATAGAAACCTAATGATTTTTTTCATTTACTTGAAACTTTACAAAATTTTAAAAATATCTTTATAAGTTTTAATACTTTTTGAATCGTTTCAAAACTTCTAAATATCTCTTAAACTTACTCAGATTTTTTCTAAAATGATCTAATAAGGCAAAATTGCAAAATTTAGCTTTAAAATCTTTTTACAAATTTTAGGAAATAATTAAAAATATTTTGTAATCTTTTTCAATTTTCTCTTAGAATTCATTAAAAAAAATCATTTGAAATTTTCCCATGAATCTTAAACACTAATTCTTCAACACTTAAAATTATTCTTTTAAAATAAAACCTAAACCATTTAAAATTTTCCCAGAAATCTTTTTAAAAAATCTCAAATCTTTCAAAATTATTAAAAAGCTTCATAATTTTTTTTCGAATTCTTCGAAATAAGTTTTTGCCCATAATTTCATTTTTCTTATCTCTTTGAAAATGTAAAAAAGTTTACAAATTATAGTGTGGTAGCAAAATATTAGGAACAGAATTATTTCCCAATATTAAACAATTATTTACAATTAAAATTGTCTCGTTTTTGACCACAAAGTGTTCGATATTTTCGAGATATTTAGTAACATCGCTTTTTTTTAAAAAGGACATGCAATTAAAAATGTTACGTAATATGTGAACGATCCCATGAATGATGTACGTACTTTTGTAATAGTTTCTGTAGAATAATGGCTTTTAGCTTCACTAGCTCTTTTGCTATCGAAAGCTTCCTGGGTCTCTTGAGAAGTGCAATATGCATTTCGGAAATAGGTGAGACCAGGACTGTCCAGTTCTCCAGTGGCGTTCAATAATGCAGGTATCAAATTGACTAGAGAAGGTTTCAGCAAACTACCAGCGGCTGTCACGAGTTGAGATACAGTTTGCAATGAAATTGTTCGCACTGAGCTCACAGTGTGAATTATTCCAACATCTATCAAAACTGGCAGCACTGCCTGCAGGACTTCTTCTCCTGCTTTTCCGTGAGAAGCATCACATCGGCGTATGCAGTACTGTAAAAAAAAAAGAAAACGAATTAAAAAATTTGTACGACTACAGGGTGTCTACTCAAATCCAGGAAAAAAATTCCCTCGCAACTCCAGGTTTTTTCGGGGTATAATTTTTCACAGTACGAAGCCATTCAAATATTACGCATTTTCAGGGTGTCCGGCGATTCTTAGAAAGAAAATTCAAGGTCTTTTCCAGGTTTTCCAGGTCAAGAAGTCAAGTTTTTCCAAGTCTCCTTTTTTTATATCAAATAATGAAATAACCGTTTTTTATACATGCAAAAAATGAGCCATTTCATTTTTTATCGGCCAACAGTTTTTAAAGAAAGCTTTTGAAATCATTATGAAATCTATGAAATATTTGTGGAATTATTCTTTGTTTGTGAAATCTTTTGTGTTCGTTTGAAATCACTGAAATCTTTTCAAATCTTCTCAAATATGTGGAAACCTTTTGAAATCGTTTAAAATGTTTGCAATGTTGTGAAATTTAGTGTCTTTTGTTGAAATTCTTTCAATCTTTTGAAATCCTCATGAATTCTTTAGAATATTTGTGAAATCTTTCTGAAATCTTTTTTATTCGTTTGAAATCATTGAAAAATTTTAAAATCTTTGTGAAATCTTATGAAATCTTCTAAAAAATTTGGAAATAGTTTAAAATCTTTTTAATGTTTTGAAATCTTTGAAATTCTTGAAATCTTTTGAAATCCTTATAAATTCTTTGAAATATTTGTAAAATCTTTCTGAAATCTTTTGTATTCATTTAAACTGAATGAAATGTATAAAATCTTTGTGAAATCTTTAGAAAAATGTCGAAATCGTTTAAAATCTTGAATTCTTTTGAAATCCTTATTAATTCTTTGAAATATTTGTGAAATCTTTTTGAAATCTTTGAAATTCTTGAAATTTTAAAAATCTGTCATAAATTTTTTATGGAATCTTTGAAATATTTGTGAAATCTTTGATATATTTGTGAAATCTTTCTGAAATCTTAATATTCATCTAAAATCATTTGAAATATTTCAAATCTTTGTGAAATCTTTTGAACAAATGTTGAAATCGTTTAAAACCTTCTAAATGTTTTGAATTGTTTTGAAATCCTTATTAATTCTTTGAAATATTTGTGAAATCTTTCACAATCTTCTAAAAAAATTTGAAATCGTTTAAAACCTTTGAAATCTGGTGTACAGTCTTCATTTTTGAAATCTTTGAAATTCTTGTGTTTTTTAAAAATCTTTAATAGATTTTGTATAAAATCTTTGAAATATTTCTGAAATCTTTTGTATTCGTTTGAAATCATTGAAATATTTAAAATCGTTGTGAAATATTTTTAAATCATCTGAAACATGTTGAAATCCTTTAAAATATTTGAAATATTTTCAAATCTTTGAAATCTGGTGTACTGTACCCTTTTTGAAATCTTTGAAATACTTGAAATCTGTTGAAATCCTTATGAATTCTTTGTAAAATCTTTCGTATTTGTTTGAAATCATTGAAATATTTAAAATTTTGTGAAATCTTCGAAATCTGGTTTACACCTTTTTGAAATCTTTGAAATTCTTGTATTTTTTAAAAATCTTTAATCCTTTTTTTATGAAATCTTTGTGAAATCTTTCTGAAATCTTTATATTTATTTAAAATCATTTGAAATATTTCAAATCTTTGTGAAATATTTTGAAATCTTCTAAAAAATGTTGAAATTGTTTAAAATCTTCGAAATCTTTTGAAATGTTTTGAAATCCTTATTAATTCTTTGAAATATTTGTGAAATATTTTTAAATCTTCTAAAAAAATTTGAAATCGTTTAAAATCTTTGAAATCTGGTATACTGTACCCTTTTTGAAATCTTTGAAATTCTTGTTTTCTTTAAAATCTTTATTAAATTTTTGAAATATTTGTGAACTTTTTCTAAAATCTTTTGTATTAATTTGAAATCATTAAAATATTTGAAATCTTTGTGAAATCTTCTAAAAAATTTTGAACTCGTTTGAAATCTTTGAAATGTTTTGAAATCTTAGAAATCTGGTTTACTATAACCTTTTTAAAATCGTTACAATCTTTGTAAAATGTTTGGAAATATTTGTGAAATCTTTCTTAAATTTTTGTTTGTGAAACCTTTCGTATTCGTTGAAATCATTGAATTATTTCAAATCATATGGCCATGGCTCAATATAATTCTGAAACGGAATTAACATCGAAATTTTCAACTAATAATTTTTATAATTTGTAAATTGAATATCACAAAAAAATGTATACATTAACATTCTGTATTAGCGCAGAAGAAATAAAAAACTTATAGAATTATTCACAATATTAAAGTCTGTTAATTGTAATCTATAAAAAATTGGCACCAGTCTAGAAAAAGTGCCTCGAAATCTTTATTCTGTAATGAACAAAAGATAAATTATATCTTGATAAATAAAAAACTTTTCAGTATCAATATTTCTTCTAAACAATATTTTTCTTTCAAAATAGACTAAAAGATTTTAATTACTCTTCACATTTCAGTAAAATAACTGTTTTGAAAGCAAAAAAATTCAAATTCAAGGTTCTCGTGAAAAATTCAAGGAGGTTTCCAGGTTTTAAACAAAATCAAGGAGAATTCCAGGTTTTCAAGGTTTTTCAAGGTCGCTGGACACCCTGATTTTCTAAAAAAATCGTCTCGGAATATGTATACAGTTTCACGAGATTATTATAAATGTTTTTTTTCAGTTTTAAGAATTTAATTAATATGTTTAATTTAGAAAGCTTTTACAAATTATATTACAAGATATTCTTAAATATATTAGCACCATCGATTAATTAAATAATTAAATAGTACTAACAACATAATTAATCATTTCTTGAGTTTGACCCTAAAGTTCATGAGTTTGTTGCATATTTAGGTAAAATTAATGATTAATACAATAATATTAAATTAAATTTAAACCGCTTCGAATTCCTAACTTTTCAAGTAAAAATATTGCATTCTCAACGATTTCATCCATTTTTAACCAAATAGTTGAAGTTTCAACCAAATAGATTCACTTTCTACCAAAAAAGACGATGTCTCAGCAAAATACATGAATTCTCAAACAAATAATTGAATTTTCAACTAAAAAAGACCAATTTTCAAATAAATAGTTGAATTTTGAACTAAAATAATAAATATTTAATTGGAATAGTTAAATTTTCAATTAAAAAGATAAATTCCAACCAAAGAGATTATTTTCTACCAAAAAAAAACTCGGAATTTTAATCCAAAAAGATGAATTTTTAACAAAAGAATTTAACTTTCAACCAAATAGATTTATTTTCAACCGAAAAGATAAATTTTCAAGTAAAATGAGGAATAGTTAACTAGAATACTTAAATTTGCAACCAAAAAGATGAGAATTCAAACAAGAAAATTAATTTTCTACCGAAAAAGATGATTTTTCAAGAAAATACATGAATTTTCAACAAAATAGTTTAATTTTCAACTAAAAAATACAAATTTGAAAAAAATACATGAATTTTCCACTAAAAAAGATCAATTGTCAACCAAAGAGATGAATTTTCAACTAAAATGATGGAATATTCAATTGGAATAGCTCCTTTTTTAGTTTAAAAAAAAATAATTTTGAAGCAAACAAAAAAATGTTCGAAGAAATAGTTACATTTTCAAAGAAAGTGACGAATGTTCAACTAAAATGATGAATCTTCATCTAAAAAGAGTTTTTAACAAAGTAGTTAAACTTTTAACCCATTAGTTTGCTTTTCAACCAAAAAGATGAATTTTTAACTAAAACGATGAATATTTCACTAGAATGCTTGAATTTTCAACCAAAAAGATCAATTTTCAAACAAGAAGATTAATTTTCTGCCAAAAAAGTCGATATTCAACAAAATACATGAATTTTCAACTAAAAAAGACAAATCTTCAACCAAGCAATTGAATTTTCAACTAAAAAAGATCAATTTTCAACCAAAGAGAGAATAGTTAAATTTTGAGTAAAAAAAATTAATTTGCAACCAAACTGATGAATTTTCAACTAAAATAATGAACCTTCATTTGGAATAGATTAATTTTTTATCAAGAAGATAAATTTCTACCGAAAAGACAAATTTTCAATAAAATGTATAAATTTTCGACTAAAAAAGGTAAATTGTTAACCAAAAATTGAATATTTAAATTTTAAGTTGAAAAAATTAATTTTACACACAAAAAAATAAATAAATTTTTAACCAAAATGATGACTTTTCAACTAAAATGATGAATCTTCAATTAAAATAGATGAATTTTTAAACAAGAAGAATAATTTCTATCAAAGAGACGAATTTTCAACAAAATAAATGAATTTTCAACTAAAAAGTTAAAATGTCAACCAAAAATTGAATACTTAAATTTTCAGATAAAAAGCTAATTTTTTAACCAATGAGATGAATTTTCAACTAAAATAATGCAATATTTAATTGTAAAAGATACATTTTTGGTTAAAAGAAAATAATTTTCAAACAAAAAAAAACAATAATAATTTTCAAAAAAATAGTTACATTTTCAAACAAAGTGATAAATTGTCAACTAAAATGGTGAATCTTCAACTGGGATAGTTGAACTTTAAACCAAATAGATGAATTTTCAACTCAAATGATGAATCTTTAATTAGAATATTTGATTTTTCATCCAAAAAGAATAATTTTTAACCAAGAAGATTAATGTTTACCAATAAGACGAATTTTCAACTAAAAAAGATCATTTTTCAAACCAAAAATAGAATAGTTAAATTTTTAGTTAAAAAAAAATTAATGTTCAACCAAAGAGATGAATTTCTAACTAAAATGATGGCATATTCAACAGGAATAAGTTACATTTTCTGTTAAAAAAACATTTATTTTGAACAAAAAATAAAAACAAATTTTCAACAAAATAATTAAAGTATCAACTAAAATAGTTAAATTTTCAGTGAAAAACATTAATAATTTTCTGCCAAATAAAACACGATATTTCTACAATGTAGCTCACTTTTCAAGCAAAGACAAGAATTTTCAATTAAAATGATTAATCTTCAAACAAAAAAATTAATTTTTAACAAAAATGTTTAACTTTCAACCAAGTAATTAAATTTTTATTCCAAAAAATATTAATTCTAAACGAAAAATGTAGTATTGATATTCCAACCAAAACAAATTTACTTTTTTATCAAAAAAAGTTGAATTCAACCAAAATAGACGATTATTCAACATGAGTTGAATTTTCAACTGAGAAAAATTTTTCAGCCACGGGAGAAAAAAAATTTCAAAAAATTTTGAATTTTCAAGCAAAAAGATGAATTTTTAAGCAAGAAGATTAATTTTCTACCAAAAAGAACGAATTTTCAACAACACAAATTTTTTGTTGTTGAACATTCATCTTTTTGGTTTGAAAATTAATCTCTTTTTGTAGAAATGTCACCTTTTTTGGTTAAAAATACAACGGTCTGGTTAAAAATTAATCTGTTTTGGTTAAAAATTAAATTTTTGTTGAAAATACAAATGTTTTGTAGAAAATTCATATTTCTGCTCGAAAATTCCACAATTTGGTAGCAAATTTAACTATTTGGTTGAAAATGTATGTATTTTGTTGAAAATTCTTCTTTTTGGTAGAATATGAATTCTTTGGCTGCAAAAGCAACTGTTTGGTTAAAAATTAATCTTTTTCGGTTGAAAATTAACTTTTTGTTGAAAATTCAACTGTTTTATAGAAAATTCGTATTTTCGGTTCGAAAATTCAACAATTTTGGCAGAAAATTCAACTATTTGGTTGAAAATTAATTAATTTTGATGAAAATTCTTCTTTTTTGGTAGAATATCAAATATTTGGTTAAAAATGCATCTTTTTGGTTAAAACCTAATCTGTTTTAGATAAGTACTTAAGTATTTGGTTCAAAATTCGTTTTTTTTGCTGGAACCCAACTATTTTTTATTTTAAATTAAAATCTGTTTTTGTAAAAAAATCAACTATTCAATTTTTCGTTGAAAATTTATCCTTTTCGGTGGAAAATTCAACTCCTCGGTTAAACTACTTTCTTAAAAGTTCATTTTTTTGGTTGAAGATTTATAATTTTAGATGACATTTTTTTGCAATTAATTTTTTAACTGAAAATTTAACTACTTTGTTGAAAATTTAACTGATTGTTTAAAAACTAACTTATTTGTTGAAAATTCACATTATTAGGTTTAAAATTCATCTGTTTTGTAGAAAATTCGTCTTTTTGCCTTAAAAATTCAACTATTTGGTACAAAATTATACTTTTTTGAAGAAAATTCGTTTTTTTTATGATTGAAAATTAAGTCTCTTCAATGAAAATGTAACTACTCCGTTGAACTTTTTTAGTTAAAAAATTCAACTATTTGGTTAAAAATGTTTAGAAACGAAAAAAATATAAACTAAAAATTAAGAAAATAAAATATGGTGTAACATCACATCCACTGTTCAAACTATTTAGTTGAAAAATGATGTAATTTGTGGAAAATTCGTCTTTTTTGGTAAAAAAAGTTCATCTTCTTGGTTAAAAATGTATGTATTTTGTTTTAAATTATTAATTTATTTTTAATTTTCCGTTATGTTGTGATTCGTTGAAATGGCGGACATATTATTTCAATCAATAAGCGAATAAGTTCAAAAATACTTTTCAAAGAAAAGTAAAGAAATAGTGGCATGGGCGGTCAATTGTGAGAAAATAGTGTCTTTAGCGTCATTTTTTTCAGAAATAGTAGCAAAAGTGGTACAATCGAGTGAAAAATCCCGGTCACTGAATCAAATTCCCGATAATTTCCTGATAGTTCCCGATAATAAAATTAAATAAAATTTTAAAAATTTAAATTTAAAATTTATAAGCAAATTCCCAAAAATTCTAGGATTATAAATTATAAAATATAACTCACGTGGCTGAAAATCTTCGCTGTATTCGCTGCAGCTAATCTCGTGGCCTCGTGAATATCGTCCATCACACGAAAGAGTTGTTTCCACAATTCAGGAGCTTTATCAGTCAAATTGATTGGGGCACTTGATCGAAGTAATTCTGCCAATGCATGACAGCAACTTTTGCGCACTCGCCATTGGCTGTCTGTTAAATTGATGGTAAGGTCTTCCAGAATTTCTTTGTGGTATTCCTCAATCTGAAAACGAAAAACACGAAATATTGTTAAATTCAATTTCAGTGTCAAACCTGGAAAAAAATTCCCTGACAATTCCAGATTTCTTACAGGTATCTCAAGATTTTTTCAGGTATAATTTTTCATAGTACTCAAGTATTTCGTATTTTTTGAAACAATCGACTCGGAACAACGCGAATTTATCATAAATCATATTTTTTCACTCCTTGTAAATAACTAAATATGTAAAAATAGTACTATTCATATGTAAAATTAAATAACTTTTTTTATATTTGTGGAAGTAACTTCATGAGAGGATAAGTGATTTCTTAATGATACCAGTTTCTAGGGATTAAATTAATATGTTTAATTTAGAAAACTTTGAGAAATTATATTACAAGATATTCTTAAACGTACTATCATCATCGGAAAATTAAATAAATAATACTTAAAACATAATAAATTAATCATTTCTTGAATATGTTCCTAAAGTCCATGAATTTGAATAATAATTAAAACATTTTTATTTTATCTTCACATACTTAAGATTGAGTGCATATTTTTCATATCAATAAAACAGGGGAAATAAAGAGATTTTTCACGAATGCAAAGAAATATATTCTTTTACGTCAAATTATTGTGGGTACTCTATTAAATTCATTTTAAAACCCTTCAAATTCCTAACTTTTCAAGTAAAAATACTGCATTTTCAAAAAGATAGATGAACCAAATATGTAGTTAAATTTTCAATAGAATACATGAACTTTCAACCAAAAAGATGAATTTTTAACCAAGAGGATTAATTTTCTTTCAAAAAAGAAGAATTTTCAATAAAGTACATGAATTTTATACTAAAAAAGGAAACATTTTCAACCAAAAATTGAACAATTAAATGTTCACTTAAAAAATTGATTTTCAACCCAAGAGACGAATTTACAATTAAAATGATGAATCATCAACCAGCAAAAACTAATTTTTAGCAAAAGAGTTTAACTTTCAACCAAGTAATTGAATTTCCAACTGACATGAATCTTCA
>CAKNYM010050026.1:86895-106356 GCA_932195095.1 Andricus curvator | reverse complement strand
AAAAAAAAAAAATTTCAACAAAATACATTAATTTTTAACTAAAAAAGATAAATTTTAAACCAAAAATTGAACAGTTACATTTTCAATTGAAAAACTTAATTTTCAACCCAAAAAAACGAATTTCAACAAAATAGTTCAATTTTCAACTGAATAGTTAAATTTTCAGTTTAAAAAATTAATGTGCAACCAAAAAAAAAGAATTTTCAACAAAATTGTTTCATTTTTAACCAAAGAGATAAATCGTCAAAAAAATTTGTTTTCAACTAAAGAGATGAATCTTTAACTAAAATGATGGAATATTGAACTAGATTAGTTAAATTTTCAGTTAAAAAAGTTATTTTTCAACTAAAAAAAAACGAATTTTCAACAAAATAGTTAATATGTCCGGTTAACTTTCAACCAAGTAATTGAATTTTTAACTGAAATTTGAATTTTCAACAAGAAAGATTAATTTTCTACAAAAAAAAAGACTAATTTTCAACAAAATACATGAATCTTTAAATAAAAAAGATTAATTTTCAATTAAAAAAGATAAATTGTCAACCATAAATTGAGAAGTTAAATTTTCAGTTGAAAAAATTAATTTTCAAACATAAACTGAGAAGTTAAATTTTCAGTTGAAAAAATTCATTTTCAACCAAATAGATGAATTTTCAACTAAAATGATGGAATATTCTACTGGATTAGATAATTTTTTTTTAATTTAATTTTTTTAATTTATTTAGTTAATTTTTTCGAAACGAAATTTCAAGAAAATAGTAAAATCCAGTAATATAAAGCTACTTTTACAAATGAAACAAACATTGTTATTTAATTTTATTTTACAATTAAAAAAACATTTATACTTATAGGTCCTATGAAATCGTTTACTATATTCTAAAATTCTAGGAAATTCTTTACAACCGCATGAAAATTTTTTTTAAATCCCATAGAATCATTAAAATCCGTGGAAACCCCTTGAAAATTTTTTAAAGCTCTTGAAAATTCCTTGGAAGCTTTTAAAATACCCTAAAATATTTAAAATTATTGAAAAAAATTTTTTAAACCCTTGAAATATTTAAATCTCTTGAGAATTCTTTGAAAAATGTAAAAAATACCCAAAAATATTTCAAATATTTGAAATCCCTTGACATTTTTTAAAGCTCTTAAAAATGCCGTGAAATTTTTTTAATTACCCTAAGATATTTAAAATTCTTTGAAATCCCGTTAAATTATTGAAATCAATGAAAAATTATTTAGAATCATTTAAAATTCCCTAAAATATTTCAAATCCTTTGAATATTTAAAGCTCTCTAAAATTCCTGATATTTAAAAAAATACCCTAACATGTTTCAAATCCGATAAAATCTTTAGAAATTTCTAGAGACTTTTTAAAACTCTCGAAAATTCTTTCTAATTTTGAAAATACCCTAAAATCTTTAAAATACTTTGGAATCATTTCAAATTATTGAAATCATTTGAAGATTCCTTGAAATATTTTAAAATATCATAGAATCTTTTAAATTCTTTCAAATCTTTCGAAGTACCTGGAAATATTTGAAATCCTACGAAATCTTATAAAACCCCTTGGAATCCTTTAAAATATACTAAGACTATAGATTCTATAAAAAATGGTATGCCCCTTAAAATCATTTAAATCCTTAGAAATGCCTTGCAAATTTTTTAATCACTTAAAAATCCTTTGAAATGTTTTGAAATCCCATGAAATTATTCGGAATCTTTCAAACTACTCGAAAATATTTCAAATCTCTTGAAACTTTTTAAAGCTCTTGAAAATTCCTTGGAATTTTTAAAAATACCCTAAAAATTTTTAAATCCTTTGGAATCCCTTCAAGTTATTGAAAGCTATTCAAGATTCCTTGGATTCACCCTAAAAGATTTCTAAAATACTTTGACATTTTTTGAAATCCTTTGAAAACAAATATTTAAAGCTCTTGAAAATTCCTTAGAATTTTAAAAAAATACTCTGAATTCTTAGAAATCCTTTGAATTTCCTTCAAATTATTGAAATATATTAAAAATTTTAGGACTATTTTTAAATGCCCTAAAATATTTCAAAAGAATTCAAGAAAAATAAGAAATAGGTATAGAACAAACTAGCTGTGAATTCGATCTCGAGTGTTTCCACTTTATTTCTATTTATATTTATATGGTGCTCATTTCACGAGCACTTTGCTTCCCGTTAGCAAATGTATTTGCTTCCTCTTAGAGGAAGCATTAGTTATTTTTTTCAATAATAGACAAACCAAAGTTTTCGTTTTGATCAATTTTTAAATCAAATAGACGAATTTTCAACAAATAAAGATTTTTCAGTAATGAAATAAAAAAAATTTCACCTAAACTGTTGAACCTTGAAGCCAAAAGACAAATTTTCTGTACAAAAATTGAATTTTCAACCAGAAAAATAGGAATTTTCAGGAAAAATTTATTTTTCAACAAAATAGTTAAATTTTCAACCCAAGTCTTAAAAAAAATGATTTCTTAAAAAAGTAGTTCAAATAAAATTTTCAAACAAAATAGTTTAAATAAGAAGTAAATTTTCTACGAAGATACTTGAATTTTCAACCCAAAAAGACGAATTTTCAATAATAACAGTTGAATTTTCCTACAAAAAGGATGACTTTTAAAAAAAATGATTTAATTTTCAATCAAACAGTTGCATTTTCATCCAACAAAGACTAATTTTCTACTACAACAGATGATTTTTTAAATTAGAAAGACAAATATTAAAAAATATAGTTGAATTTTCATCCAAAAAATATTTAAATTGATTTTTCAACACCAAAATGTGAATTTTTCTCAAAAGGTAAATTTTCTACGAAATAGTTGAATTTTCAACAAAAAAGTAGATTTTTGGACCAAAAAGGATGACTTTTTAACAAATTTATTGAATTTTCAACCAAACAGTTGCATTCTTATCAAAGAAATATGAATTCTCGACTCAGACAGATGAATTTTTTAATAAAAAAGATAAATTTTCAACAACAAAATAATCGAATTTTCATCCAAAAAAGATTTTAGTTGATTTTTCAACGCAAAATGTGAATTTTTCTCAAAAGGTAAATTTTCTACGAAATAGTTGAATTTTTAACAAAACAGTAGATTTTTCGAACAAAAAGGATGACTTTTTACCAAATTTATTGAATTTTCAACCAAACAGTTGCATTCTTATCCAAGAAATATGAATTTTCTACTGAGACAGATGATTTTTTTAATAAAAAAGATAAATTTAAAAGAAAAATAGTCGAATTTTCATCCAAAAAAGATTTCAGGTGATTTTTCAACAAAACAGTTGCATTTTTATCCAAGAAAGATGAAATTTCTACTAAAGCAGATGAATTTTGAAAGCAAAAAGTCGAATTTTCAAAAAAATAGTTGGATTTTTCCAAAAATCATTTCAATTGATTTTTCAACACCAAAATGTGAATTTTTCTCAAAAGGTAAATTTTCTACGAAATAGTGAAATTTTCAAGCAAAAAGATTGACTTTTTAAAAAAACTGTTGAATTTTCAAACAAATAATAAAATTTACAACTAAAAAGATAATTTTCAGGAGGAAGCAACTGCAAAAAAAAGAAATATAAATACAAAGCAAATAAATTACTAACAAGAATGTTATATCAGTGTTACCGCAAAAATTAATTTTAAAAATTCTCTAATTTTCCCCTGACCAATTTTTCATTTTCCCTGACCATTAATATTCAAAGACCAGAATATTACAGTTGTAACATTTTGAACCTAGAATCTTTTATAAGCGGAATAAAACAATTTAAAATAAAAATTGAAAATTTTGAAATTTATTCTGCTTGACAGTTATTTAAATTTATATAAATTCCCTGACTTTCACCACAGATTTTTTTTCTAAATCCCTGACTTTTCCCTGACTTAGAAAAAAATTGTTGTTGGCTATGTTCCTTTTTTCACTCACCAATTTTCTTTGGCGCGTAAAGTTAAATTCATATTAAATTTCTGTACAATTTCTGCGAGTTACTTGTTTCATTTATGAATTTTCGAAAATTACGTACATGAATGAAGGACCCCCCCCCCATCCGTAATAAAATCGTAACAAAATCTCTTGACCCCTTCCTCCCCCTTGAGCTGTTACGTAATTTAAGTACGGTCCTTTATTTATAAAAAAGCTGAAAGCCTAATTTGAAAATCAGGCTCGACAACTCTCTTAGAAATCTTTTTGTGGGCTATATGTTACTTTGAACCAAAAAAGTTATTTTTTTCTCACTGTGCGCCGCTTCTGGTTTAATTTAGTATTTAATGTATAATTTTCAACTTACGGCTTTGTTTGTCGAAGGCACGATCGCGCGCCAAATGCTGGCCATGCTCTGTTGAGTTTTTGGTGTCGGATCGAACTGATACCTGTACAACTTGGGTACAATAATCGGTAGATATTTTTTTAATTCTGCACTGTCCAGAGTCGCGAATGCAGAAAATCCATAAGCAGCTCCTTTTTTCGATGTCCAAACAGCGTTGTGATTAGCCAAATGCAAAAATTGGTACATCAACTTTGGATTGTTCAGGTCTGATGCGAGAGAACAAATCTCACGATAGGTCGACAAATTTCCTCTAGGAAAACATAAATATTACAGGTGTCAATTTGTTTTTTAATTATTTCAGTACAGTTTACAGGGTGGCCGTTTTAATCAAACAAAAAGATTTACGGTCTTTTCCCGGTTCGCTAACATTTTTCACGGTCAATGAAAGTCAAAAATTCGAACTCTAAACCTAAATATTTTTCCATTTTAAGTAATAAAAATTGAGCTGCAAATCATTTTAAGTCATTTGAAGCTAAAAATATTAAAAATTGAATGATTACATTTTTGTTATAAACTGAATACTTCTTAAATAGAGAAATGTTGTTTTACATTTTTTCAAATTTTAAATTATTTTTGAAATTTTTTCAGATCTTCTAAACATCATTTAAAATGATTCGGATTCTTCCTACAAATTTTCCTACAATTTTTTTAAAATCCTGCCAAATTAAAAATATTTCCTTAAAATCTTCCAGTTTCATTTTTGACAATTTAGGAAATCTTTCTAAATCTTTTTAAATATTCTCTTAAAATTATTTTTTTTTAATAAAAAGTCATTTTCAATTTTCCTAGGAATCTTAAAAAATGTTTTTTATTCACGTATTTTGTGAATGACCCCTAAATTTTTTGTTCGAAACCTGCACAAATCTACATTTTGTTTTAAATTAGGCCGTGGGCTATTTGCACCGAAATTTCGGTACGAACAGCCAAAATTTAGTCGGTATATGTAGACACTTCGTTTAAATTATTTAAAATAATTTCAATTTTTAAATTAATTTTGAATCTTTTCAGACCTACTCAATTTCTCTTCAACTTACTCGAATTTTTTCTAGGAATAATAACAGATGTTCAATATTTATTATACACCAAAATTCAACAATTTTACTTGTAAATTAAACTTTTTCAAATAGAACAATTAAAATTGTAACGCTCAAAGTTTAGTTTTGAATATTTGATATATAATCACTGATTTTAAATGAACACTCAAATATTTATAAATATTAAACAACTGTTCTTTTTGTTAATTAAAAAATTTCAAATTTTGAAGTTTCAAATTTTAGACTAAAAGAATGTTTTTAATTTAATAAAAGTCTTTAATTATGAATATATTGTTTTGAAGTTTAAAAAAAGTTTGTAATAGTTTATAAAGTTTCAATCGGGCGTTTACATTTGTTTAACTACTAAGACCTTCCAATTGAAACAGCTTAATTTTTAACGCTAAAATCTGGAAATTTTTAAATTTTGAACTGACTACGAATCGTCTTGTAAAATCAATTATTATTCACTTGTTAATCCTAAATGTACAGTTCATTTTTAAAAATCATAATTTATATTCACGGTTGATCAACTAAAAAGGTTCTTTTATCAAAAATTGTCGATTTCAAATAGTTTTAATTTTTAATGTCTTTAAAAATCATAATGAAAAAAATAACAATTCAACTACTTATTTAAAAAACTGTTGAAATCAAACATGGACAGATTTTTTTCCTAAAAATTTGTAAAGTTCCCAGTCAAAAAATAAATTCACTGTTTAGTTTTAAATTGGTATTTTTCTATAAACTCAGGTATCACATCGGTTCAGTAGTTCATTTTTAGGTAAAAAAAGAGATTGAAAGAGGATTTAATTGATTAACAAAAACTTTTTATATCTATGGGTATCTCGTAAATATTGAACGAAAGTGTCTTCTAAGAGTAATGCCTTTTCTTTAGCAAGTTTTCTAGTCATTTTTTTTATTAAAAATTTTTGTTTAGCTTGCTTTAAAAAATCGGTTGAAGACTTAAGAACTTTCTGTTGATAAAAATACATCAGAAAAAGGTTCAAGAAGATAGAAGATTGAAAAATAGATAAACAATAGAATTGAATAATGCTCGTGTTTGAAATTTTTTTATTCTATTTTCCACTTGAATGAAAACTGAATTATTAATAGAAGATTTTGGTTGAAAATTAATTCCTTCATTCTTTTTGGTTAAAAACTCTACTATTAGATTTTTGGTTGAGAATTCATCTTTTTTATTAACATTTTGAAATTGGATTGAAAAGTTAATTATTTTGTGGAAAATTTAACAAATTTGTTAAAAAGTAATCCTTTTTGGTTTAAAATTCAACTACTTTCATAGAAAATTCAAATATTTGGTTAAAAACTAACCTTTTTATTGAAAATTCATAATTAAAAATCTTTCTTGGTTGAAAATTCAAGTATTTCGTTCAAAAATCGTTTCATTGGTTTAAAAAATCAACTATTTTCTTGAAAATTCGTTTTTTGTTTGAAAATTCATCTCTTTTGGTAGAAATTTAATCATTTTTAGTTAAAAATGCAACTTTTGGTGGAGAATTTACCTTTTTTGGTTAAAGATGTAGTTATTTGGTTTTAAATTAAATTATTTTGTTGATAATTCGAAAATTTTGTTAAAATATCATCCTTTTTGGTTAAAAATTCAAATTTTTTTAATTCGTCTTTTTATGCTGAAATTTCTACTATTTTGTTAGAAAAATCTACTATTTGGTTAAAAATTAACTTTTTTATCGAAAATTAAACTGTTTTGTAGACAATTCGTCTTTTCGGATTGAAAATTCAAAAATTTAGTTGACATTAATTACTTTCTTTATTTAAAAATCTTTCTGGGTTAAAAATTCAACTATTTGGCTGAAAATTAACTTTTTTGTTAAAAATGTATATTTTCGGATTGAACATTCAGCTGGTTTATAGAAATTTAATCTTTTTGGTCTGAAAATGTAACAGATTGGTTTACATTTTTTTCTTTCATTAATAAAAAATCTTTCTTGATTAAAAATTCAAATCCAAATATTTTTTGGTTAAAAATGTAATTATTTGGTTGAAAATTGAATTATTTTGTCAATAATTCAATAATTTGGATAAAGTCATCCTTTTTGGTTAAAAATTTAATTGTTTCGTTGAAAATTCGTCTTTTTGTGCTGCAAATTTATAATTTCGAGTTGAAAATTCAACTGTTTTGTGGAAAATTCGTCTTTTTAGCTTGAAAAATTAACAATTTAATTAAAAATTTCTTCTTCTGGGTCGAAAATTCAACCATTTTGGTAGAAAATTTAACTATTTGGCTAAAAATTAACTTTTTTGTTTGAAATTTATATTTGCGGGTTGAAAATTCAATTGTTTTGTAGAAAATTCGTCTTTATGGTGTGAAACTTCAACAGATTGTTTGACATTTTTTTTTCATTCATGAATGTAAAATCTTGCCTTGTTAAGAATTCAAATCTTTTGTTGAAAAATCATTTTTTTTTTGTTCGAAAATTCATCTCTTTTGGTAGAAATTTAATCTTTTTTAGTTAAAATTGCAACTTTTGGTCGAGAATTGATCTTTTTTGGTTAAGAATGCAACTATTTGGTTGAAAATTTAACTACTCGGTTGAGAATTAACTTTTTTAAATTAAAATTCGTATTCACGGGTTGAAAATTCAAATTTTTTATAGAAAATTAGTCATTTTTGCATAAAAATTCAAGCGTTTGGTTGAAACATTAACTATTTTGTTGAAAAGTTGTCTTTTTTGGATGCATTAACTGTTTTTGATTAAAAATTTTTAAAAAAATTGATTCAAATATCAATTATTGCATTTTTCGTTAAGAAAATTGATCTATTTTCTTGAAAATGCAATATTTTTACTTGAAATATTAGGAATTTGATTGCGTTTTAATTTGAATTTAATATTAGTACCTACATTAATTTTATTTAAAATAATTTATTCCCCTATTTTCGTGAAAAATAGTCTGTCAAGCCGTCTTGTTTTATAACGTCTTGAATTTCTGTTCATAATGATTAAAAAATGAATCAAAAAAGGGGACTATGATCTCTGTAAACTTACCCTAAAGGACTCTTTCCCATTTCGTTATCTTCGAACAAAACTGTCTCGGACGTGACTTTTATTCCATCTCTTCGACCATGGACAAACTGATCTAATAAATTCGACACTAACGATTCACGATTATTTTCTCCACTCGAATTATAAACGAGGTAGAGTCCCTTTGATGCCGCGTCTTGCACAAATTCTACAGAACAGGAAATCATTCATTGAATATTAACTTATATTATTTAATTTTAATGCATTTAAAAAAACGAGATTTCCATTACCATTGCTTTCAGAAAGAAGATCCATAAATGAGTTCTGAATTATTGCGAGATTCTCTTTTATGCAGGGACGGTCGGAATTGTGTTTCAATAATGAAAGTAAACTAATGCACACAGCCTGTAGAAAAAAAGTTGTTAAAATAAATAAAAATAACAATAAAAAATCAAATAGTTTTAAAAAACGTATAAAATTACCTGTCGTAAGTTAGGATGAGGTTCTCTAACATTTTGAAACAACTTGTTAAGAACCAAAACTAAAAGCTCATCGCTTTCTTTGCTAAATGGAACCTGGTGTTCGCTGGGGAGAACTTTCCAAGCATTTCTTCCTTCCAAAGATGATTTACCTTGAACGCAGCAGACCAAAGATTCTCCCAATGTCAGATGAATTTCCACATCTTTAGTCTGTCACAAAAATATGCGTTAATTTTGCGTTAAATTTTTCAAATAAAAATTGTAATGCGTAGTTGAATTTCAAATAAAAAAGATGAATTTTAAAAACTAAAATTATATGAACCTTTATCTGAAATAGTTACATTTTCTACCAAAGAGATTAATATTTTCCCAACAAACATTTTTAACCAAATAATTGAATTTTCAACTAAAAAAGATCAACTTTCAACCAAAAATGAAATAATTAAATTTTCAACCAGAAAAATTGAATTCAACCAGAGTGATGAATTTTCAATTAAAATTATGAATCTTCAACTCGTATTTACAATCAAAAAGATGAATTTTCAACTAAAATAATGAGTCTTTAACTGTAAGAGTTGAATTTTCAAAGTAAAATTAATTTTTAACAAAAAAGTTGAACTTTCAGCCAAGTAGTTGAACTTTAAAACAAAAAGTTGAATTTACAAAACTAAAATTATGAATCTTTAACTAGAATAGTTTTATTTTCAACTAAGGAGATTAATTTTCTCCCCAAAAAAACTAATTTTCACCCAAATACTTGAATTTTTAACTAAAAAAGATCAATTTTCAAACAAACAAAAATTTGTCCCATAAAATAGTTCAATTTTCAACCAAAGTGAAGAATTTTCAATAAAAATGACGAATTTGCAACAGAAATAGTTGAATTTTCAACTAAAATAATGAATCTGTAACTGGAAAAGTTGAATTATCAACCAAGCAGATTAATTTTCTATCCAAAAAGACTAAATTTCAACAAAATACATGAATTTTTAACTAAAAAAGATAAATTTTCAACCAATAATTGAATAGTTAAATTTTGAATTAAAAAAAATTAATCTTCAACCAAAGAGATGAATTTAAAACTAAAATGGTGGAATATGCAACTGGAATAGTTAAATTTTCATTAAAAAAAAAAATCTCAACCGAAAAAAAACTAATTTTCAACTAAATATTTCAAGTTTCAACTGGAAGTTAAATTTTTAGTTTAAAAAATTAATTTTCAAAAAAGAAACGAAATTTCAACAAAATAGTTAAATTTTCAATTAAAGAGATAAATTTTCAATTAAAATTATGAATCTTCAACCAAAAAAATTAATTTTTAATAAAAGAGTTTAACTTTCAACCAAGTAGTTGAATTTTCAACTAAAAGTGATGAATTCTCAACGAAAAATGTACTAGTTGATATTTCAACCAAAACATATTTTTTTTAATCAAAAACCGTTGAATTCAACGAAAAAAGACAACTTTTCAACCAAAGATAAAATAATTTAAATTTCAGGTAAAAAAATTAATTTCCAATAAAAAAACGAATTTTTAACCAAACAGTTGAATTCAGTAACATAAAGCTATTTTTATGCATGAAAAAAACATTGTTATTTAATTTTATATTACAAATTTAAAAAAAATTAAGCACGTTCTGGAAAAAATTCCGACATTTCCAAGTTTTTCAGGGCATATAAAAATTCCCTGAAAATTCCAGATTGGCCCGCATAAAACGCACAGAATTTCTTCCTTATAGAAGGCTAATTTTTAAAAAATGTACAAAAAATATAAGTTTAGGTTTTTTTTTTGCAAATTGACTAAAGTCACCACTTCGCTAATTTTGGAAGTTTTTAACATTTTTCGACGGATAATGAAAACTTTTTAATACAAATAATTTTTTTTCAGTTTTTGAATAATATTTGAATTAGGTCAAAACCTCCCAAATTTCAAAGGCAACATTTGTGATTTTTATAAAAATAGACGTCAAAATTGAAATATCAGTAACTTCGTGAAAATTTTTTTTCTCAAATCGGAAATATACGTGTCAGCTAATTTCCTCGAAAATATTTTGTGTAGTTTTTTTGAACTGCGAATAAGCAGAAGAAAATTTTAAAAAATTATTCATATTATTACTTTATAAAGATTTTATTTCGTTATTTTCTCGATTTGGCAATTTCTAGGGATTTGCAAGTACTATTTAAGCTTTATAAACAAATTTTTAAATTTGAATAAGAAAAGTAAAAATATGCAGATAATGAAAAGTTTTAACACAAATAACTTTTTCAGTTTCTGAATGTAATATTCTTCTTATTTAAAAAATCTCAAAGTAAAAAATGTTTGTCATAATGGGAAGCAGAAGATATTCACCGATTTTAAAATATTTTGAGTTTATTTCTTATTGTCAAAAAGAACGTTTCCACAATATTAGAACTTTTTAATAAAATATTTCTTTTTCACTCCTCGATAATTTTCATGTGGAAAATAATGTTTGGTTGTTAGTCCAATTATAGAGATATACTACTGTAATGAAAATATAAAATAAACTAATTCTTGTATAAAAAAACTTACATCTTTTGCAATCGAAATTATCTTCTCTGCTATCAATTTCGTGTGAGGGAATTCTTCCCCAACGCATAAAAATCCTAAGGAGAGAGCAGCTGTTTCCTTCATCTGAAATATTGAAGCGATTTCTAATAAAACAGAAAGGTCAAGACTACGAAAATCCAAAGTAAAATGATTCACTAAAAATATAAAATCAGAATAATTAAATTCAAAGACTTACCTTAGTATTCATTTTAGGACTCGTGAGGGTAGAAAATAATTTGTCTACGATTCCCATTTTGCTAAAACCTTTATCACTATTGTCTGGTAAGGGGAGAGAAAAGGTTTTTCCCATTATTCCAATTCCCTGTGTGGCAGCAGTCAAAAGTAGAGGATTATTTTCATTCAAACATGCGCCTGAAAAAAATATATTGATAGTTTAAATTATGTTTTGGGACTTTCAGACTTCACAGCACAAAATGCTCTCAAAACAGGGGAAATAGTGTGATTTTTCACGAAACAAGGGCAATAATAGGGGAATACATTGTTCTAAATAAAATTAATTTAGGTACCATATTCCTAAAATTTCAAGTAGAAATATATTGCAATTTCGACAAAAAAAAGTTAATTTTCAACGAAGAAAGATGAATTTTCAAACAAGAAAAATAAATTTCCAACCATATAGTTGTTAACCTTTAAACAGAAAAAAATTTTAACCAAAAAGGTGCCTTTATCCAAAAATTGTTGATCTTTCAAACTACAACGACGAATTTGCAAGAAAAGAGTGAATTTTCAACAAAAATTTATTTTTCAACCAATTAGTTGAATTTTCATTCAAAACAGATTAATTTTCAACCAAACAGTTGCGTTTTTTATGCAAACAGATGAATTTTCTAACAAAAAAGACAAATTTTAAATTAAGAAAGATCTTTCAGTCAAGAAAGAAAAAAAATGTATACCATATTGTGGAATTTTCAAGCCAAATAGGCAAATTTTCTATAAAACAGTTAAATTTTCAATCGGAAATATGATTTTTCAACAGAAGAGTTGGTTTTCAAACAAAATAGTTAAATTTTCAAACAAGGAAAATGAATTTGCAAACAAAAAAGTTGAATTTTCAAAAAAGAAAGATTTTTCAGTCAAGAAAGAAAAAAAAATTCAACAAAATAGTTCAATTTCAAGTCAAAAATATACATTGTCAAAAACAAAAATTAAATGTTAACCCATAAATATGAATTTCCAAATAAAATTTTTTTTTCAACTACATAGTTGAATCTTCAACCATAACAGATTGATTTTCAATCGAACAGTTGCATTTTCAACCCAACATTTTTTAATAAATAATTTTCCAATAAAAAAGACGAATTTTTAACCGGAAAAGATTTTTCAGTCCACAAAAAAAAATGCAACCAAATTGTGGAAGTTTCAACCCAACAAGATACATTTTTAACCAAGAAGATTAACTTTCTACCAAAAAAGACGAATTTTCAACAAAATACACGAACTTGCAACCAAATAGTTGAATTTTCGAATAAAAAAAATTTTAATTTTAGATGAAAAACAGTTGAATTCAACAAAAAAAAAGCGAATTCTCAACGAAAAATGTAGTAGTTGATACTTCAACCAAACAGATTAATTTTTAAATAAACAGTAGCATTTTTAACCAAAAAAGATAAATTTTCAAACAAGAAAGACAAATTTGCTACTAAGAAATATTTTTCAGTCAAGAAAGAAAAAAATGTCTACAAAATTGTGGAATTTTCAACCCCACAAAATGAATTTTTAACCAAGACGATTAATTTTCTACCAAAATACGAATTTTCTACAAAACAGTTGAATTTTCAACTCGAAAATATGAATTTTCAACAAAACAAATTCATTTTCAACCAAACAGTTGAACTTTCAACCAAATAGCTAAATTTTCTACCAAAATATTTAAATTTTCAACCAAGAAGATTAATTTTCTAATAAAAAATACGAATTTTCAACCAGAAAAGATTTTTCAGTCCAGACAGAAAAGAAAATGCAACCAAATTGTGGAATTTTCAACCCAGCAAGATAAATTTTTAACCAAGAAGATTAATTTTCTACCAAAAAAGACAAATTTTTAACAAAATACACGAACTTTCAACCAAATAGTTAAATTTTCAACTAAAAAAGATTTTAACTTTAAAATAAAACACTTAAATTCAACAAAAGAGGCGAATTCTCAGCGAAAAATTAATTAGTTGATACTTCAACCAAACAGATTAATTTTCAAACAAACAGTAGCATTTTTAACCTAAAGAGATGAATTTTCGAACAAGAAAGACAAATTTGCAACTAAGAAAGATTTTTCCGTCAAGAAAGAAAAAAATATCTACTAAATTGTGGAATTTTCAAGCCAAAAAAGCAAAGTTTCTACAAAACAGTTACATTTTCAACAGAAAAGTTTATTTTCAACAAAATAGTTAAATTTTCAACCAGATATGAATCTTCAACCAAAAAATGTGACGTTTCTACCAAAAGATGAAATTTCAATCCAAAAGGACGAATTGTCTATCCAAAAACACGAGTAGTCAACAAAAAAGTTGGATTTTTAACCAAAAGAGGTAAAATTTCTACCAAAAGAGATAAGTTTTCTACAAAACAGTAGAATTTTGAACAAAAAGGTTAATTTTCAACTAAATAGTTCAATCTTTAACCAAAAGAGAATTATTTTCGATCAAATAGTTGTATTTCCAACAAAAAAGATCAAGTTTCTGCCAAAAAATATGAATTTTAAACTTAATAAGACGAATTTTCAACCAAATAGTTAAATTTTGAACCAAGAAGATTAATTTTCTAATAAAAAGACGAATTTTTATCCAGAAAAGATTTTTCTGTCCAGAAAGAAAAAAAATTCAACCAAATTGTGGAATTTTCGACCCAACAAGATAAATTTTTAACCAATAAGATTAATTTTCTACCAAAAGAGACGATTTTCAACAAAATACACGAACTTCTAACCAAATAGTTGAATGTTCAACTAAAAAAAGATTTTAAATTTAAATTAAAAACAGTTGAATTCAACCAAAAAGATACGAATTTGCAACCAACAATTTAATAGCTCATACTTCAACCAAATAAGATTGTACTTTTTAAATAAAAAAACAGTTGAATTAATCCAAGAAAAGACGAATTTTCAACCAAATAGTTGAACCCTCTTAATCATTTTCAACAAGAAAAAAGCAAATTTGCAACTAAGAAAGATTTTTCAGTCAAGAAAGAAAAACAATTCAACCAAATTGTTGAATTTTCAACCAAGATGATTAATTTTCTACCAAAATACGAATTGTCTACAAAACAGATGAATTTTCAAAAACAAAAATTCATTTTCAACCAAATAGTTAAATTTTTTACCAAAATATTTAAATTTTCAAACAAGAAGTTTAATTTTCTAATAAAAAGACGAATTTTCAACCAGAAAAGATTTTTCAGTACAGACAGAAAAGAAAATTCAACCAAATTGTGGAATTTTCAACCCAACAAGATAAATTTTTAACCAAGAAGATTAATTTTCTACCAGAAAATACGAATTTTCAACAAAATACACAAACTTCCAACAAAATAGTTGAATTTTCAACTAAAAAAATTTTTAACTTTAAAATAAAACACTTGAATTGAACAAAAAAAGGCGAATTCTCAACGAAAAATTAAGTAGTTGATACTTCAACCAAACAGAATAATTTTCAAACAAACAGTAGCATTTTTAACCAAAAGAGATGAATTTTCAAACAAGAAAGACAAATTTGCAACTGAGAAAGATTTTTCAGTCAAGAAAGAAAAAAATTTCTACTAAATTATGGAATTTTCAAGCCCAAAAGACAAAGTTTCTACAAAACAGTTGAATTTTCAACAAAATAATTAAATTCTCAACCAGAGATGAATCTTCAACCAAATAGATGAATCTTCGAACAAAAAAATCATTTTTTTACAAATCAGTTCAACTTTCAACCAAGTAATTGCATTTGCAACCAAAAAAGATGACTTTTTAACAAAACAGGTGAATTTTCAACAAAATAGTAGATTTTTGAACCAAAAATATAATTCTAGACTTTTCAACGAAAAAAGATTAATTTTCGACCAAAAAAGATGTTTCTACTAAAAGATGAAATTTCAATGCAAAAGGATGAATTATGTATCCAAAAAAGAAGAAAAGTCAACAAAACAGATTAATTTTCAACCAATAAAGTTGACTTTTTGACAAAATAGTTAAGTTTTCAACAAAATAGTCGAATTTTGAACCAAAAGAGATCAATTCTGAACCAAAAATATAAAAGTAGACTTTTCAGCCGAAAAGAATGAACTGTAACCAAAAAAAGTTGAATTTCTCATTGGCTTCTATTAATTCAGATCGCATTTAAGCGAAAAAACGAGAAAAAGGGGGATTTTCTTGAAAACGGGGAAAAAGAGAGGAATTCTTTGAAAAAGGGGAAACCCAGGAAATAGAAGAGACTGTAAGGTCTGCATTTTTTAAATTCTATGATTTCTAATTAAGGATTAAATGATGATAAAAAATAGCGATTAATGAAAAATGAAAAATTATGATTTTAAATAGGATCAACATTTTCTTACACATAATCTCCACTGCAGTAGAGTAAACTTTCAACGTAAGTATCTCTGCTGGATTTTCGTGCTTCAAAGACACCAATTTTTGCTCCATCATGTAAGACAATGCTAGCAAAGCACCATGCTGAATATCCACAATCTTATTTTTACTGGACGTCACAATTTCTGCCGCCTGACTTTCGAATTCATTCAAAGGCAAGTGGGCAACAATTAAGGCATAAATCTTGGCACTCAGTTCCCGAATATTCTCCTTGGTGGATGTCATCAACTTTCTGAACCAGGGCAACTCTTTCTCGTAACGTTTCGATATTTCCGGCGACATCGTACCCAAAACTTCCAGCAGTGCACTCAAGGAAACTTCATCTGAAATTAAATGTTTTAAATCATCATTGTGTTCAATTTAAAATTAATAAAAATTGTCAGTGGTGTAGTTCTAAAAGAAAAAAGCGACCTGACGCACAGTGGGATGAAATAAAAAAACGAGGTTCAAAATAACTTGTAGCTGGCAATTCTTAACCGATTTTGGATTTTTTTTCAGAAAAATTCAGCATTAAATTTTGAAGAGATTTATGTGGCCTGATTTTTGAATTTTCTTTTTGTTTAAACTTTTATGTTAATGCAAAGAGTGAATAAAAAGTCGATTTTTTCGTTTTTTTTTGTTTATCTTCGTGACAATTTTTTTTCTATGATCAGCATTGCCAGACTTTATGCACCGGGGTAGTTGAAAACACTATGGATCTTCGTTTGCAAAGTAAATTTTTGCGTTAAAATTAGTTGTTTTTATCGAAAAAATATTACCCGATCATAAAAATTTGACATCCGATATTTTTGATTAATTTTATAAACAAATTATATGAAAAAATGCCTAGTGTCGACATTTAAAGGCAGAAAAAAAATCGTTTTTTCTCTTAATTTTTCTCAAATTATATCTCCAGTGATGTTTAATGATGGAAAATTATCATCCGACATTGTTTATAGATTTTGTAAAAAATGCTATGAACAAATGCCCAGTGTAGACATTTAAAGGCCGAAAGAAATCGCTTTTTCTCTAAAATTTCCTCAAATTTTGTTGGCAGTGAGGTTTAATGATGGAAAATTATCTTCAAAATTTAATGCTGAATTTTTCTGAAAAAAAATCCAAAATCGGTTCAGAATTGCCAGCTAAAAGTTATTTTGAACCTCGTTTTTTGATTTTATCCCACTGTGTAACGGTACAAAAAACTAAGCTTGATAACAAAAGGGTGGGAGGGGTATAAGTCGAAATAACTTTACGAACTTAGATAACATTTAGAACTTAAACCCAATAAGAAAATCCAACTATATTTTTGGGTAAAGTCCATTTTTTTTTATTGAAAAGGCTACTATTATATTTTTGGTTCAGAATTCATCTCGGTTGGTTAAAAATTCTATTATTTGGTTAAAAATTTAATTATTTTGATGAAAATGCAACTATATTGTTAAAAAGTTATTTTTTTAAATCAAAAATTCAACTACTTTGTTAAAAATTCATTTTTTTAGTTAAAGATTCATCTCTTAGGTTGAAAATTTAACTATTTTGATGAAAATACGTTTCATGCTTGGTTAAAAATAAAAATGTCAAACTGACAATAAAACTATTCCTTTTTGGTTAAAAATTTATCCTTTTCAGTTGAAAATTTATCTTTTTTAGTTGAAAGTTCAACTTTTTAGTTGAAAATTAACGTATTTTGTTGAAAATTCGTCTTTCTTGGTAGAAATTTAATCTTCTTGAATAAAAATTTACCTTTTTTGCTTAAAAATGCAATTGTCTGGTTGAAATATCAACGGTTACATGCTCCATTGAGAATTCATATTTTTTGGTGAAAAAATCGATTGTATTATGTAACTGAAAGTTGAACTACATGGTAAAAAAAATTAATTTCTTTTATTAAGGATTCATAATTATAGTTGAAAATTCAACTAAATGCTTTTCAATAAACTTTTATATTAACAATTCTGCTGTTTTGTAGAAAATTCATCTTTTTTTTCTTGGAAATTCAACAATTTGGTAGATAATTAAACTCTTTGCTTGAAAATTAAATTTTTTGGTTCAAAAATCATATTTTTGGGTTGAAAATTCAACTATTCTGTAGATAGTTCGCCTTTTTGACCTTGAAATTAAAAAATTTTGTTGAAAATTCATGTACTTTGTTCAAAATTAATCTCTATTGGTAGAACATTAATCTTCTTGTTCGAATATTCATCTTTTTGGATGAAAATTTAACAATTTTGTTAAAAATTACTTTTTTTTTGTTACCAATTTTTTTTATTTGTAAATATAACTATTCCATGTTTGGTTAAAACTTCATCCTGTATATTGGATAAGTTGGAAATACGTCTTTTTTTATGGAACATTAATCTTCTTGGTCGAATATTCGTCTTTTTGCTTGAAAATTTAACAATTTCGTTGAAAATTCGTTTTTTCTTCGTTCAAAGTTTTTTTTTATCAGCGTTTTTATCTGAAAATTTAACTCTTTTTTGGTAGAAAATTGATCCTGTTTGTTGAAAATTCAACTTTTTGGTTGAAAATTCAAATATTTGGTAGAAAATTAATATATTTTGTTAAAAACCCGTAAAACCCGAAAAATTATTTGACCAGTAAATCAACAATATTTAACATCAAAAATAATTAATTAATTACCCTGGTCAACAAAAAATAACATCAATTATTAAAAACCCGTAATTTTGGGTAGAAAATTATTCTTGTTTATTGAAAGTTCAACTTTCTGGTTGAGAATTTAACTATCTTGTTAAAAATGCATCTCTTTTTATTCAAAATTATTTTTTTTACTAAAAATTCTTCTTTTCCGTTTGATAATATTCATCTTTCATGTAGAAAAGTCATCTTTCTTGGTTGAAAATGAATTTTTTTGATGAAAATTCAACTGTCTTCTAAAAAAATTTGTCTTTTTGTCTTCAAAATTTAAGTATTTGGTTGAATTCTAATTTTTTTTATTTGAAAATTCAACCATTTAATTGAACATGCATCTTTGCATGCTGAAAATTTAACTATTTGGTTAGAAATTCAACTATTTTGTTAAAAACCGAATTATTTTTGGAAAATTTTTCTATTTTGTTGAAGTCATCATTTATTGTTGAAAATTCAACTATGTTGTTAATAATTTATCTATTTTGAATTGAAAATTTATCTTTTATGGTAAAAAAGACATCCTTCTTGTATGGAAATTTATTTATTCTCAACCAGAAAGTTGAACTTTCAACCAACAAGTATAATTTTATATAATTTTTTGGAAAACTCGTCTCTTTTACTGGAAGTTCATCTATTTAGTTGTTAATGCAACTGTTTGGCTGAAAATTAATTTTTTTTCAAATTCGTCTCTTTTTGTTGAAAATTCATCTTTTTGGGTAGAAATTTTTTTTTGTTAAAAATTCAACTATTGGGTAGAAAATTCACATATTTTGTTAAAAAGTCTTCTTTTTGGGTAGAAAATTATACTTATTGGTTGATAGTTCAACTTTCTGGTTGAGAA
>CAKNYM010050026.1:74227-86885 GCA_932195095.1 Andricus curvator | reverse complement strand
AATTTGATTGAAAATGCTTCTTTGTATGCTGAAAATTTAACTATTTGGTTAGAAATTCAACTATGTTGTTAAAAATTCATCCTTTTCGATTGAAAATTCATCTCTTATGGTAAAAAAAGTCATCCTTCTTGGTTGAAAATTTACCTTTCTTGTTTGAAAAATAACTTTTTTGTTAAAAATTCCAATGTCTTCGAAAAAATTCGCATTTTTGGCTTGAAAATTTTTCTATTTGGTTAAATCTTTAACTATTTTTTGGAAAATTCGTCTCTACTGGAAAGTTGATCTATTTGGTTGTTAATACAACTATTTTGTTAATAATTATTTTTGTTAATTCGTATTTTTGTGTTGAAAATTCATCTCTTTGGTTAGAAACTCTTTTTTTGGTTGAAAATTCAACAATTTTCTTGAAAATGAAATATATTTCGGCTTGAAATCTTAGGAATTCAAAGTCTTTCGTATTTAATTCAGTATGTTATCTATATTATTTTTATTTAAAACAATTTATAAATGTAAAATCCGTCTTTAGCCAACGGCTACCTTACTTTCAGAAGGGGGGGGGGGGGTAAAAAAATTGGTATCGTAGTTTATGGATGGCCCATAACTGGAAAATTTTTCCGTGTGACAAGAAAGTGACTTGGCGCCGCCAGGCCTTCAAAAAAGTACACTGGCGACGCCAGGCCTCGACTACACCACTGAAAATTGTAGTATAAAGTTAATTAAAATTCTCACCAGCATCCTTAGCATGGCCGATTCGAATATTAAGAAAACTGAGGTAGTTATTCAAAACTTCAGGTTGCTCTTTCAGCAAAGTTTCAAGGTAACGACCAATCAAAGGACTGTGTTCACATGGATGTTGAATCTGTTCACCCTGAGCGGTAATATTTGCACTCTTGGCGAGGCAAAGTCGCAAATAAAGAACGATCTGCAAATGAAAATATCAGGTTCTTCAATCTGAAAAATATTCTTATGGAATCTGTCCCTGACAGACCTCGGACTCATTTTTGAAAATTCAAAATAGTGTCAACAGTAGCATAAATTAAAAAAAAAAATTCATTGGATTCACTTCAGAGATAATAAATAGTTTCAATAGTGTCAAAAATTTGAAAAAATAGTGTCAAAATAGTGCCATGCAATTTTTCAAGTATTAAACTTATGGATAGTCAGAATTTAAAAGTGTTATATTAACAATCGCTTCATTTCACTCTTTTTCTCATTTCTCCACTTAAATGACTTAAATTTCAACTAAATTAATAGACCCAATAAGAAAATCTAACTATTTTTGGTTAAAAGTTAATTAATATTGGTTGAATTTGAATTTTTTGTTAAGAATTCGTCTTTTTTGGTTAAAAATTTTATTATTTGGTTAAAAATTGAATTATTTTATGGAAAATGCAACAACTTTGTTAAAAAGGCATAATTTTTGGTTGACAATACAACTTTTTTTGTTTAAAGTTCGTTTTTTTGGCTTTAAAATTCAACAATTTAATTTAAATTTTGTTACTTTCTTGGCTAACAATTTTTTTTTTAATTTAAACTATTTTGTTGAACATTCTTCTTTTTGGTTTGAAACTTCATCTTTTTCTGTAGAAATTCCATCTTTTTGGTAAAAATGCAACTGTCTGTTTGAAAATTAATCTTTTTAAGTTGAAAGTTAACTTTTTTATTAAAATGTTAACTCTTTTGGAGAAAATTCATATTTTTGGCTAAAAAATTCATCAATTGGTAGGAAATTTAACTATATGATTAAAAATGTATGTATTTTGTTGAAAATTCGTATTTTTTGGTAGAAAATCCATTTTTATGGTGAAAAATGCAACTGCTTGGTAGAAAATTAATCTGTTTTAGTTGAGGATTCAAGTATTTTGTTAAAACTTTGTTTGTTTTTTTGTTAAGTCCAACTGTTTGTTATTTTAAATTCAAATCTTTTTTTGTGAATTCGCTTTTTATTTGGTAAAAAGTATTTTTTTTACCTTAAGTTGAACTATTTTGTAGAAAAGTATTTTTTTTATTGAAAATTAATTTTCTTAAATAAAAATTTAACTATTCAGTTCAAAATTTACAGAAACGAAAAAAATATAAAATAAAAGTTAATCAAACAAAATTTAGACTAGCATCACATCCATTCTTCAAACTATTTACTTGAAAATTTTTATAATTTGCTCAAAATTCAACTATTCGATTAAAAATTTATTATTTTGTTGGAAATTCGTCTTTTGTGGTAGAAAATTAATCTTGGTTATAAATTCAACTATTTAGTTACAAAAGTATGTATTTTGTTGAGAATTCAGCTTTTTGGTAGAAAATTAATCTTTTATGCTAACAAATCATCTTTTTGGTTAAAAATTAAACTATTTTGAAGATTCAACTGTTTTGTAACAAAATTGGTCTTTATGGCCTGAAAATTCAAAACTTTTGTAGAAAATTCAACTATTCCAAATTATTTAGTTGAAAATTTATGTAATTTGTTGAAAATTCGTCTTTTTCGGTAGAAAATTAATCTTCTTTATTACAAATTCAACTATTTGGTTAAAAATGTATGTATTTTGTTAAAAATTTATCTTTTCTGGTAGAAAATTAATCTTCTTGGTTATAAATTCAACTATTTGGTTACAAATGTATGAAATTTGGTGAAAATTCATATTTTTTGGTACAAAATTAATATTCTATGTTGAAAATTCAGCTTTTTGGTTGAAAATTTAACTATTTGGTTAAAAATCCAACTGTTTTTTAGACAGCTCATCTTTTTTTGTTACAAATGCAACTGTTTGGTTGAAAATTTATCTGTATTGGTTGAAGATTAAACTATTTTGTTGAAAATTCGTCCTTTTTGGTTCAATTCAATTGTTTTTGATTTAAAATGAAATTTTTTATATTGGTTTAAATATCAACATTAAATGTTTTGTTGAGAATTCATCTTTTTTCGTTGAAAATTCAAGCATTTGGTTTACATTTTTTTAATTACGGAGTCTTTCAATTTAAACCAATTCAGTTTGCAACGTTAAAATCTGTACATTGTTTTATTTTGAACAGATTCAGAATCGTCTTCTAAAATGAATTATTTTTTAGTTTTTAGTGATGGAACTATTAATTTAAAAAAATTTATTTATTTATATTTACACTGGATCAACGTAAATTTTTTTTTAAATCAAAAATGTTCAATTTCAAACTTTTTAATTTTTAATTGTTTAAGTCTTCAAAACTCAATTTTAAAATTCTTTAAACTGAAAATATAGACTTAAAAATGAAGACCTAAAATGATAAATTTTCCATTAATAATTTTATAGAATTAAGCATTGTAAACAGAAAGATTCCATAATTAAACTAGTTAACACTTGAACTACATATTTAAAAGAAAGTTTCAAATTTGTAAAATTCCTGGTCAAAAAATAAATTCACTGTCATTTCCCGGTCTCAAAAAATTCCCGGTCATTTCAGGGTCCAGCGCCCACCTTGATAATCAAACACAATTCTTTGAAATCTCATTAAATCCCTCGGTATCTTTTAAAATACATCTTGAAATTTTTAATATATTTTAAAATTCCTTGAAAAATATTTAAATTTTTGAATTCCTCTGAAAACCCTATAAAATCCCATAAAATCCGTAGAAACCCCTAGAAGTAACTTAAAACTGCATTCCATTTCATTTACTCCCTAAGGGTCTCTAGAAATTCTTTGAAATTCCCTAAAATCCCATGAAGTCTTTGAAATCCTTTTAGAATCCCTGGAAACTTTTGAAATCTTGTAAAATATCCTCAAATCTTTTAAATTCCTTACAATACTTTGAAATTCCACGAATCATCAAATTATCTTGAAATTTGTAATATCTTTAAAAATTTCCTCAAAAATGTTGAAAAATTTGAAATCCTTTGAAATCTATGGAAATTTCAATTTTTGAGATGGCAAGAGGCCAATTTTTAAAGTAGACTCACCTCTGTAAAAGCAGCATTGTTATAAGGCAAAGTTTTAATTGCAGAGTCTTTCTTTCCCGAATTTGGACCGTTGATCTTCGCCTGAGATTTTAAATGAACGTACGATATCAGTTTCGTAAACTCTGGCAGGGGAATTTCTTTATTCTGCTTATCTCTCTCATTTTTATAAGCGGTTCCATATAAAGCTTTGAGGGCTTCCAAGCTCACTTCCTGGGTTGTATCGCCACAAGCGAGGAGAAGCAAATAACGAGAAGCAGCGTCGTCTTCTGGGAAAACAGTTGATGCATAATGCACCGCAACAAATCTGCAAACATGGATAAATAATTTATTTAAATTTACTAGTACAGGCCTCACAGTCCCTATGGGATAAAATATAGGGACCAAAGGGTACTTTTCGTCACGCTCATAGGGTACTTTTTTCGCGCTCAAAGGGTAAAAAATTCAGGATAAATTTATAAGACTTCAAAACAATTCAAGTTAAATTCCAACGAATTCGAAGGAATTAGAAACAATTTTAAAAGTCAAAAAAATTCCATTGATATGCGTAAAATTGGAATGAATTTAAGATAAACGAGAAGAATTCGATGAAATTCATAAAAATTCAAGGTGAATTTAAAAAAATGTAAATCAATTGAAAACAATTTTAAAATATGAAGAAACTTTTATGAATTCAGCAACTTTCAAATGAGCTTAGAAAAATTCAAGGGAATTCAAAAGAATTGTATGAAATGCCTAAGAATTCAAGGTGAGGTTAAAAGACTTCAGGATCAATTGAATAAATACTTTGAAAAATTTAAAAAAAGAATACATTGAGTTAAGTATAATTGAGTAAATTTAGAATAATTCAAGTGAAGTAAAAAAATTCAAGGGAACCCCAAAGCATTTAAAAGAATTCAGGGTGAATTTCAAAAAATAATTTCAAATCTCTTCAAATCTTTGAAACCCTACTAATTTCTAAGTAAAAAAATTACGAATGACTACAAAACAAGTCAAAAATCTTAAAATGAATTGGAAACAGTTTTAAAAATCGAAAAAATCCATTTATTTTGGTAAAATTTGAGTGAATTTAGAGGAATTTGAGAGAAACGAGAATAATTCGATGAAATGCATAAAAATTCAAGGTCAATTTAAAACAAAAATCAATTGAATTGAAAAAAATATGAAAAAATGCATTGAATTGAGTAACTTTGAAATTAATTTTAGAGAAAATTAAAGAGAATTTGATGAAATTCCTAAAAATGTAAGGTGAGTTTTAATGACTTCAAGATGAATTAAACAAAAACTTTTAAAAAATCCATTGACCTGAGTAAAATTGAGTGCATCTAGAAAAATTAAAAAGGATTTAAAAGAATTCAGGATAAATTAAGAAGAATTCAGAGCGAATTCCAAATGAACTCCAAAAAATATTGGCAAATCTCTTTAAATCTTTGAAACCCTACGAAATCCCTCACTTCTTGTGAATAAATTCTTCGAAATCCATTAAAATATTAAAATCCCTTAAAATTATTAAAACTTTTAAAATGCCTTAAAATATTTCAAAGTATTTGAAATCCCTTCAAACTATTGAAGTGCATAAAAATTTCTGGGAATCGTTAAAATTTCCTAAAATATTTCCAATACTTTGAATCTTTTGAAATCCGTTGAAACTTTTTAAAGCTCTTGAAAATGCATGGGAATCTTTTAAAATACCCTAAAATATTTCAAATCCTTTGAAATCCTATTAAATTACTGAAAGCAATGACCAATTTCTTTATAATCTTTCAAAATAACCTAGAATATTTCTTATCCTTTAAAATCTTTTGAAATACCTTGAAATTTTTTAAAGCTCTAGAAAATGCCAAGAAATTTGAAAAATACCTTAAAATATTTCAAATCCTTTAGTCATTTTATCAATTAATCTGCAGAACCAATTATATAAAAACTTTTAAAAAATCAAATGAATTATGTAAAATTGATTAAATTTATAAGAATTCTAATGAATTAAAAAATTCAAAAGAATTTCCAAGAATTCAGGATAAAATAATAAGAATTAAAGTTGAAATCCAAAAAATAATTTTAAATCTCTTCAAATCTTTAAAACCCTACGAAATAACTCACTTTTCTAGAATAAATTCTTTAAAATCCACTAAAATGTTATTAAATCTCTTAAAATTATTAAAATCAATTAAGAATTCCTTGTAATCTTTTGAGATTTCCTAAAATATTTAAAATCCTTTGAAATCTTACAAAATACCTCACCTCTTGTGAACAAATTTTTTATCCACTAAAATATTACAAAAAAACTGTGAAATTCTATATTTCCTGAAATCCTGGAAAATGTATTAAAATACATTGAGAGTTTTAAAATCCCTTAAAGTCATTGAAATCCTCGGAAATCTTATAAAATAACGTGAAATCCTTTAAAATATCTTACGACCTTATAAATCCTGTAAAATCGTTTCATATCTTCCGAAATTCTAGAAAATTCTTTATCCTAAAATATTTCATACGCTTCGAAATTCATTCAAATGAATTAATAATTCCTTGGATTCTTTTAAAATTCCCTAAAATATTTCAAATTCTTTGAAATCCCACTAAACTACTAAAAAGAATTAAAAATTACTTGAAATCTTTTAAAATAACCTCAAATATTTTAAATCTTTTAAAATCTTTTGAAATTCGTCAAAGCTCTTGAAAGTGCCAATTAATAAAAAATTCCTCGGAATCTTTTAAAATTTCCTAAAATATTTCAAATTAAAAGCTCTTGAAAATGCCTTAGAAGTTTTAAAATACCCTAAAATCTTAAAAATTCCTTAAAATTATTGAAATCTATTACAAATTTCTCGGAATCTTTAAAAATAATCTGAAATATATGAAAAGAATTCAAGACAATTCAGTGACTAATGTGATCTTTTCATTTAAAATAGTGAATGAAAGATTATTTGAGAAAAAAGTGTATATATATATATAATAAAATTAATTTTTATTATAAAATAAAAATGTCGAATATCTATTTATTTTTTAAGTTTATTGGTTTTCATGGTTACATAAATATAATTTTTTCTAAGATTTTTTATTATCTATTTATTTATTTTCTATTTCCTAAGATTCTTGAGAAAATTCAAAATTATTTTGAAGATTTTAGATATGTTAAGTAACAATTTCGAAAGAAAGTAAATTTTCAACTAAATAGTTGAATTTTCAACCAAAGAAGATGAATTCTCAACATATGTCTGACTTGTTTCAATTCCATTTTCAGAGTGGCCTAGACTAATATTTCATTTTCCCTGACCATTAATGTTTAAACATTAAAGTTCTAAATTATATATTAATAATATTAAGATTTTATATAATTATTTTAATTTCAATCAAGGGAAAGGGAATTCAAAAGAATTTGATGAAATTCCTAAGAATTCAAGGCGAGTTTGAAATACGTCAAGATGAATTAATGAAAAAATCAAAAAATCTATTGAATTGAGTATAACTGAGTGAATTTAAAAGAATTCAAGTGAATTAACAAAATTCGAGAGAATTTCAAAGAATTCAGGGTGAATTCCAAAATGAATTCAAACGAACTGCACAAAATATTTGAGAATCTTTTCAAATCTTTGAAACCATACGAAATCCCTCACTTCTTGTGAATAAATTCTTTGAAATCCATTTAAATATTATAAAATCCCGTGAAATTCTATGAAACCTAATGACATTTCCTGAAATCTTGGAAAATTTATTAAAATACCTTCAGACCTTTTAAAATCCCTTAACATTTCTGAAATCTTCAAAAATCTTATAAAAAAACTGGGAAAATTTTAAAATATTTTAAAACCCTATAGGTCCTGTAAAATCGTTCCATATCTTCTGAAATTCTGGAAAATTCTTTACAACCGGATGAAAATTGTTTTGAATCCGACAAAATCATTAAATTCCTTGAAAATACCTTAACATTTTTTTAAAGCTTTTGATAATGCCTTGGAATCTTTTAAAATACCCTGAAATATTTAAATATTAAAATGTTTAAAATTCTTTAAATTATTGAAATCATGAAAAAATTTCTTGAAATCTTTCAAAATTCCCTAAATTTTTTTAAGTCCTTTGAAATCTTTTTAAATAACCTGAAATATTTTAAATCCTTTAGAATCCTTTCAAACTATTGAAATCAATTGAAAATTCCTTGAAATCATTTAAAATATCATAAAATCTTTCAAATTCTTAAAAAACTTTGGAAGTACCTAGAAATATTTGAAAATCTTCGAAATCCTACGACATCTTATAAACTCCCTTGAAATACTTTCAAATATACTAAATCGTTCCATATCTTCCGAAATTCTAGAAAATTATTTTAAAACCCATGAACATTTTTTCAAATCCCTTAAAATCAATTAAAACCCTAAGAATTCTTTACACATTTTTTAATCTCTTAAAACTGCCTCGGAATCTTCTAAAATAACCCAAAATATTTCAAATCCTTTCGAATCATTTGAAATCCATTGCAAATTTTTAAAGCTCTTGAAAATTCCTTGGATGTTTTAGAAATCCCTTAAAATCATTTGAAATCCCTTCAAATTATTGAAAATTCTTTAGAATCTTTTAAAATACCCTAAAATATTTAAATATTAAAATGTTTAAAATTCTTTAAATTATTGAAATCATGAAAACATTTCCTGAAATTTTTCAAAATTCCCTAAATTTTTGTAAGTACTTTGAAATGTTTTTAAATAACCTGAAATATTTAAAATCCGTTGAAATTCCTTCAAACTATTGAAATCAATTGAAAATTCGCTGAAATCTTTTAAAATATCATAAAATATTTCAAATTCTTAAAAAAACTTTGGAAGTGCCTAGAAATATTTGAAAATCTTCGAAATCCTACGACATCTTATAAACTCCCTTGAAATTCTTTCAAATATACTAAATCGTTCCATATCTTCCGCAATTCTAGAAAATTATTTTAAAACCCATGAACATTTTTTCAAATCCCTTAAAATCAATTAAAACCCTAAGAATTCCTTACAAATTTTTTAATCTCTTAAAACTGCCTCGGAATCTTCTAAAATAACCCAAAATATTTCAAATCCTTTCGAATCTTTTGAAATCCATTGAAACTTTTTAAAGCTCTTGAAAATTCCTTGGATATTTTAGAAATCCCTTAAAATCATTTGAAAGCCCTTCAAATTACTGAAAATTCTTTAGAATCTTTTAAAATACCCTAAAATATTTCAAATCCTTTAAGATCTTTTGAAATTACTTAAAAATTCCTTGGAATTGTTAAAAATACCCTAAAATTTTTAAAATCTTTTGGAATACCTTCAAATTATTGAAATCTATAAAAAAAAGCCTCAGAATCTTTTAAAATACCCTGAAATATTTCAAATCCATTGAAATCCCTTGGAACTTTTTAAAGCTTTCGGGAATTCGTTGGCTGTTTTAAAAATACCCTAAAATACATCATAATCCCTTCAGATTATTGAAAATTATTACAAATTCTTTGGTATCTTTTAAAATATCCTAAGATATTTTAAATACTTTGAAATCTTTTGAAATTCCTCGAAACTATTGAAAGCTCTCGAAATTTCCTTGGAATTTTTTTAAATACTTTAAATCTTAAAAATCCTTTAAAGTTCCTTCATATTGTTAAAATATATTAAAACTTTTATGGCTCTTTTTAAATATCCTAAAATATTTCAGAAGAATTCAAGAAAAATCAGAAATATTTAGGTAGTGTACCTGAGTTCAATAGTGGTTAACACGTAGGTTAATTTATTGAAGGAAAAGTGACTAAAGTGACCTTTTTATTTTAAAAAGCGACTGTAGTGACTTTATCTTAAAAAAGTAACTAAAAAGTGATTAAGAAAAAAAAGTGAGTAACAGTGCTTCTCACATAAATTCCCTGACCTTTAGCAATTTTTTTTAAACCCCTGATGCAACTGATGCAACCTGCCTAAAAAAATTCCCTGACTTTTCCCCTGATTTCCAGGTTTTCCTTGACCTGCTGCCATCCTGATTTTAAATTATAAATTTTGAGTTTTTTTCTATTCTATAATGCATATAATTAATGTGATATTATTCCGAAAATCTGCACATTGAAAATCAAAGCTCTAAATAGAAATAAAGTAATTTAATAAATGTATGTGCACTAACTCTGTATCAACATAAAGAAAAAAAATACATTCTTGGATCATTTTGTTGCAGATAACTAGAAAATCAGAAAATCATAAATTAAAATCATTTAAATTTTAATATTGAGTAGCATTTCCATACTATAGATTTCTATACAGATTCCATAAATAGATGACTTAGATTTTCTTTTTTTTTTAAGATAAAATCTAAAATGAGATGGAGAAATTTCACTAAAGTAACCCTTTCCTTTTTAAAAAGTGGCTCAATTTACTTAATTGAATCTTCTTACCTAACATGTGATTCTGGCGATTCTATATGAGATGATAGCAGAGCATTCATCATGGCAATTTCATCTTCCTTGGTTAGTTTAAATGCAGAAGACATACTAATCAAAGCATTTCGGACTGTGTGTCTCAAGTCACCATCCGTCTGAAAATAAATAATAACATTAATAGAAACAATCACAGGCCTCGGACTCACTTAAGAGATAAAAAATAGTGTCAAAATAGTGTCCTAAAATTTTTCAAGTATTAAAAATGAACTCCAATGTTTATTTAAAATGATTTTATTTAGTCAATAAATTATCAAACTTCCTATTTATTTATCGCATGCTTCACAGTCTTTCCTCTTTCTCTCATTTTCCGCACTTAAATTCCAACTGAATTAATACAATCCAATAAGAAAATCCAACTTTTTTTGTTGAAAGTTCATTCTTTTCAATTGAAAAGTCTACTACTAAATTTCTGGTAAAAACTTCATCTTTTTTTATTTCAAATTTGATTCATTGGTTCAAAATTGAACTATTTTGTTGAAAATTCAACAATTTTGTTAAAAAAATCACACTTCTTGGTTGAAAATTCAACTGTTTTGTTGAAAATTCATCTTTTTGGCTTGAAAATTAAATAATTTGATGGCATTTTTTCTCTCTCTCCATTTTTAAATAGAAAATTCCACTATTTTCTTGAACATTCATTCTGTGGGATCAAGAATTCATCTCTTTCTGTAGAAATTTCACATATTTGGTTAAAAATGCAACGGTCTGATTAAAAATGATCCTGTTTCGATTGAAAATTAAATTTTTTATTGAAAATTCTCATTTTCGGGTTGAAAATTCAACTGCTCTATATAAAACTCGTAGTTTTTGCAACAAAATTCAACAAATTGGTGTTGAAAACTGAGCCATTTTGTTGAAAATTTATGTATTTATTGAAAATTTGTATTTTTTGGTAGAAAATAAATTTTTTAGGTTTAAAATACAACTCCTTGGTTGAAAGTTGAACTACTTTCTTAAAAGTTCATTTTCTTGGTCGAGAAATTGTTTATTTTTTTAGTTAAATTTTCTTTAACTTACATTTTTTTACTATTTTGTTGAAAATTCAAATGATTGGTTGTAAATTAACATTTTTGTTGAAAATTCATATTCTTGGGGTAAAACTTCAAATGTTTTATAGAAACTTCGTCTTTTTGGCTTGAAAATTCAACAATTTGGTATAAAATTCAACTATTTGGTACAAAATTAAACTGTTACACAGAAAATTCACTTTTTAAAATTGAAAATCAATTTTCCTCAATGAAAATTTATCTACTCCATTTTTGATTAAAAATTGATCTTTTTTGGTTTAAAAAATCAACTATTTATTTAAAAAGACTTTAGAAATGAAAAAAAAAATGTACACTAAAAATTAATAAAATAAAATTTGGACGAAGATTACATTCATTGTTCAAACTATTTAATTAAAAATTTATGTAATTTGTTAGAAATTCGTCGTTTTTGGTAGAAAATTCAACAAATTGGCAGAAAATTGAACCATTTGGTTGAAAATTTACGTATTTATTGAAAATTCGTATTTTTGGGTGGAAAATAATTTTTTTAGGTTTAAAATTCAACTCTTTGGTTGAAAGTTGAACTACTTTCTTAAAAGTTCTTTTTTTTGGTTGAAAAATTGTTTATTTTTTTAGGTATATATATACCATTAAACCATTTCCCTTTCAGGGTAGGCGTGACACTACCCGATTCGGGTAGTGTTTCTAGGTTTTTCTTGTAGTTATAAATAACTACAAGTGTGGGCTCACCACACCCACGATGTGCCAACAGCACTCATGTCAGTATTCTTGAATGGTCACCCATCCAAGTACTAACCGCGTCCAACGCTGCTTAACTTCAGTGATCTGACGAGAACTGGGTTTTTCAGCGTGGTATGGCCGTTGGCCATAAATAAATAGGTAAATAATATAATAATAATATAATAATATAATAGGTAAATTTTTTTTAACTTACATTTTTTTACTATTTTGTTGAAAATTCAAATGATTGGTTGTAAATTAACATTTTTGTTGAAAATTCATATTCTTGGGGTAAAACTTCAAATGTTTCATAGAAACTTCGTCTTTTTGGCTTGAAAATTCAACAATTTGGTATAAAATTCAACTATTCGGTACAAAATTAAACTGTTACACAGAAAATTCACTTTTTTAAATTGAAAATCAATTTTTCTCAATGAAAATTTATCTACTCAATTTTTTGTTAAAAATTGATCTTTTTTGGTTTAAAAAATCAGCTATTTATTTAAAAAGACTTTAGAAATGAAAAAATATACACTAAAAATTAATAAAATAAAATTTGGACTAAGATT
>CAKNYM010050026.1:55246-74217 GCA_932195095.1 Andricus curvator | reverse complement strand
AGAAAATTGAACCATTTGGTTGAAAATTTATGTATTTATTGAAAATTAGTATTTTTTGGTGAAAAGTAAATTTTTCAGGTTTAAAATCAACTCCTTGGTTGGGAGTTGAACTACTTTCTTAAAAGTTCATTTTTTTGGTTGAAAAATTGTTTATTTTTTTAGTTAAATTTTTTTTAACTTAAACTTTTTTACTATTTTGTTGAAAATTCAACTGATTGGTTGTAAAGTAACATTTTTATTGAAAATTCATATTCTCGGGGTAAACCTTCAAATGTATTATAAAAAATTCATCTTTTTGGTTTGAAAATTTAACAATTTGATATGAAATGCAACTATTTGGTACAAAATTGAACTCTTACGCAGAAAATTCACTTTTTTAAATTGAATATCAATTTTCCTCAATGAAAATTTAACAACTCCATTTTTGATTAAAAATTGATCTTTTTTGGTTTACAAAATCAACTATTAATTTTTAAAAACTTTAGAAATGAAAAAATATACACTAATAATTAATAAAATAAAATTTGGACTAACATTCATTGTTCAAACTATTTAATTGAAAATTTATGTAATTTGTTAAAAATTCGTCGTTTTTGATAGAAAATTAATTTCCTTGGTTGAAATATTATGTATCTTGTTGAAAATTCGTCTTTTTGATAGAAATAACATTTTTTTAAATTAAAAATCAAGCACTTTGTCGAAAGTTCGTCTTTGCTAGTTACATCCAACTGTTTTACAATTTTTTCATTAACAAGCTTTTTTATTGAAATATAAATTATTACATTTTTCGTTGAAAATTCATCTTTTTTGGTTGAAAGTTAACTCCTTTCTTAAAAGTTCATTTTTTGGTTGAAAATTCATATTCTCGGGTTAAGAATTTAACAGTTTTATAGAAGATTCGCCTTTTTGGCTTGAAAATTTACATTTGTTCAAAATTCGTCTTTTTTTTAGAAAATTAATCTACTTTGTTAAAAATTTATGTATTTTGTTGATAATTCGTCCTTTTTGGTAAAAATTTAATCTTCTTAGTTTAAAATTCAACTATTTGGTTAAAGTAGTATGTATTTTATTGAGAATACATCTTTTTGGGTAGAAAATTAATCTTCTTGTTTGAAATTTCTTCTTTTTGCTTAAAAATTTAACTAATTGGTTTAAAATTCAACTTTTTTCTTGAAAGCTCATGTTTTTGGCTTGAAAATTCAACATTTTTTATGATTTTTTTTTCTCTACTGACTGAAAAATCTTTCTTGTTTGAATATTCGTCTTTTTGATGCCTTCAATCATAATTTTCGCTCAAACATAAAATTCAAACTGATTTATTTCGTTTACTTACAGCTGCGAGAGTGTCGAAGAATTTTTCGAGTAGACTAAAATCCTTGTTTATCAAAGCGGGAATTCTTTGTCCTAGTTGGCCAACAATCGTGTAAGCCATTGGTTTATGAACTGCTTCTTCTTCCGAAATTAATTTCAATATTCCATTCAAAATAACAGCCGCTACTCGCACCAGTGAAGCAGAATTACACCTGAAAAGTTGAATAAATCCTGTAAGGTTCCTGCGCAAAATTAGATCATCAGGGTGGCCATAAAACTACATTTTCAAAATTTCCGGATTTTTCCCTTACTAAATTTTTAATTTATTATTCTCTAGGCTGACATAGCTTAATTTACTTGAAAAAAGTGACCAAAAGTCACTAATGTTCTTCTGAATTCAAAAAAATTCAAATGAAATCGTAAAAATTCAAAAAATTAAATTGATTTCAGTAACATTGCAGTGAATTTAGAGAAATTTAAGGGCAATGAGTTTCGAAAAATGCAAGGAAATTCAAAAGAATTTTATAAAAAGCCTAAAAATTAAAGGCGAGTTTAAAAGACAGGATGAATTAAACATAAACAAAAAAAATCTATTGAATTGAGTGAATTTAGAAGAATTCAAATGAATGCACAAAATTCAAGAGAACTTTTATAAAATTCTATAAAATCTGACGATATTTCCTAAAATATTAAAATATATTTACATATAATATTTCCTAAAATATTTCAAACCCTTTGAAATGTTTTGAAATGCCTTGAATTCTCTTAAAGCTATTGAAAATTCCTCGCACTTTTTAAAAATAATTTTTTTTAAATATTTAAAATCCTTTAAAATCACATCAAATGATTGAAATCTATTTAAAATTCCTTGAAATCTTTTTAAATATATCCGAGATCTTTAAAATTCTTCAAAATCGTTGGTAATACCTCGAAATATTTGAAAGACTAAAAATCCTACAAAATCGCTCAATTCTTGAGAAAAAAATCTTTGAAATCCTATAAAATATGACAAAATCCCGTAAAATCACATGAAATCTGATATTTCCTGAAATCTTGAAAAAATTATTATAATACCTCGAGAGCTTTTAAAATCCCTTAAAATCATTGAAATCTTCGGAAATCTATTTTATTCCTTTGGAATTTCTAAAAATCTTCTAAAATCTTCTAGGTCCTATAAAATCGTTCCATATCTTCCGAAACTCTAGGAAATTCTTTAAACCCCCATGACATTTTTTGAAATCCCTTAAAACCATTCAAAATATTTAGAAATCCGATAAAATTTGTTTAATTTCTTGAAAATGCCTTGGAATCTTTTAAAACCCCCTAAAATATTTCAAATCCTTTAAAATCCCAGTAAATTACTGGAATCAGATAAAAGTTCTTTGGTATTTTAAAATTTCCTACAATATTTCAAATCCTTTCAAATTTACTGAAATTCCTTGAAAATTTATAAAACTCTTGAAAATACCTTGGAATTTTTTTAAAGAATTTTTTAAAAATATTTCAAATCCTTTGAAATCCCATTGCAGGATTGAAATCTACTTAAAATTCCTTGGCATCTTTTGAAATATCCTAAAAATCTTTAAAATTCTTCAAAATCTTTGGTTATACCTTGATATATTTTAAATCCTATACAATTTTATAAAATCCCGTGAAATCACATGAAATTTGATATTTCCCGAAATCTTGGAAAAATTATTATAATCCCTTGAGAACTTTTAAAATCCCTTAAAATCATTGAAATCTTCGGAAATCTATTTTATTCCTTTAGAATTTTTAAAAATATTCTAAAATCTTCTAGGTCCTATAAAATCGTTCCATATCTTCCGAAATTTTAGGAAATTCTTTAAATCCCCATGACATTTTTTGGAATTCCTTAAACTCATTAAAAATATTTGGAAATTCCTTGACATTTTTTTAATCTCCTGAAAATGCCTTGCAATTTAAAAACACTCTAAAGTATTTCAAATCCTTTGAAATCCCAGTCAATTACTGGAATGAATTGAAAATTCTTTAGAATCTTAAAATTCCCTACAATATTTAAAATCCTTTGAAAGCCCATTAAATGATTGAAATCTATTTAAAATTCCTTGAAATCTTTTAAAATATCCTAAAATCTTCAAAATTCTTCAAAATCTTTGGTAATACCTTGATATATTTAAAAGTCTTTGAAATCCTAAAAAATCGCTCAATCCTTATGAATAATTGCTTTGAAATCCAGGCCTCACAGTCCCTATGTGATAAAATATAGCGACCAAAGGGTACTTTTGGTCACGCTCATAGGGTACTTTTTTCGTGCTCAAAGGGTAAGAAATTCAGTATAAATTCGTAATACTTAAAAACAATTCAAGTTAAATTCCAAAGAATTCAAATGAATCGGAAAAATTTTATTAATAAAAAAAATTCCATTGATTTCCGTAAAATTGGAATGAATTTAGAAGCATTGAAGGTACAAGAGAAGAATTCGATGAAATTCATAAAGATTCACGGTGAGGTTAAAAGAATTTAGGACCAATTAAATAAAAACTTTTAAAAATTCGAGAAAAATCAATTAAATTAAATAGAATTGAGGAATTTAGAATAATTCAAGTAAATTAAAAAATTCAAGAGAATTCCAAAGAATTTAAATAAATCAAAGCTGAATTCCAAAAAAAATGTCAAATCTCTTCAAATCTTTGAAACCCTACTAATGTCTAACCAAAGAAGTGACTGATGACTACAGAACAATTTAAGTTAAAAGTCAAATGAATTAAAAAAAAATTGAATAAATTCCATTGATTACAATAAAATTTAGAGAAATAAGAAGAGTTCGACGAAATTCATAAAAAATCAAGCTTAATTTAAAAAACAATCAAGTGAATTAAAAACAATTCAAAAATATGAAAAAATTCATTTTATTGAATAAGTTTGAAAATGAGCTTAGAAAAATTAAAGAGAATTTAAAAGAATTTGATGAAATACCAAAGAATTTAAGGTGGATTTTAAAAACATCAAGATGAATAAAACAAAAACTTTTGAAAAATTCACAGAATTGAGTAAAATTGTGTGAATTTAGAAGAATTCAAAAGGACTTTTAAAAAATCAGTATAAATTAATCAGAATTCAGGTCGAATTCCAAATGAATTGCAAAAGATATTTGAAAATCTCTGGAAATCTTTGAAATCCTACGAAATCCCTCACTTCTTGTGAATAAATTCTTTGAAATTAATTGAAATATCATAAAATCCCGTGAAGTTTTATGAAATTTTATATTTCCAGAAAGCTTGAAAAATTGATTAAAATATCTTGAAAGCTCTTAAAACCCCATAAAACCATTGAAATCCTCGGAAATCTTGTAAAATCCTTTGGAATATTTTAAAATATCATATAACCTTGCAGGTCCTGTAAAATCCTTCCATATCTTCCGAAATTCTTTAAAACTGCATGCAAATTTTTTTAAATCCCTTAAAATTATTAAAACCCTGTGAAATACCTTGAAATTGTTTAAAACTCTTTAAAATGCCTTGGAATCTTTTAAAACACATCAAATATTTCTAATTCTTTGAAATCCCTTCAAACTATTGAAATCAATAAAAAAAAGTTCTGGGAATCTTTTAAAATTTCCTAAAATATTTCAAATCCTTTGATATTTTTTTAAATCCCTCGAAACTTTTTAAATCGCTTAAAAATGCCTGGGAATATTTTACAATACCCTTAAATATTTCAAATCCTTTGAAATCACATTAAATTACTGAAATCCATTAAAAAATTTTCGTAATCTTTTAAAATAACCTAAAATATTTCAAATCCTTTAGAATTAAAAAAAATGTTTAACGAACTTGAAAATACATACATAATATACTATTAAAATATTTCAAATCCTTCAATCATTTTATCAATTGATCCTCAGGATCAATTAAATAAAAAATTTTTAAAATTCAAAAAAAAACATTGAATTAGGTAGAATTGAGTAAATTTAGAAGAATTCAAGAGAATTCATAAAATTCAAGAAAATTTCAAAGAATTAAAGATAAATTAATAAGAATTCAGGGTGAATTCTAAATCTCTTCAAATCTTTAAAACCCTACGAAATACCACACTTCTCGTGAATAAATTCTTTAAATTAAACTAAAATATTTTAAAATCCCCTAAAATCATTGAAATCCTCGGAAACCTGATAAAATAACGTGAAATCTTTTTAAATATCTTGAAACTTTATAAGCCCTGTAAAATCGTTCCATACCTTCTGAAATTCTAGAAAATTCTTTATCCAAAAATATTTCAAAGGATTTGAAATCCCTTCAAATTAATGAAATTAATAAAAAATTTCCTAAAATATTTCAAATTAAAAGCTCTTGAAAATGCCTTAAAAGTTTTAAAAATACACTGAAATCTTCAAATTCCCTTCAAATTATTGAAATCTATTAAAAATTTCTCGGAATCTTTAAAAATACCCTGAAATATTTCAAAAGAATTCAAGCCAGTTCAGGAAAAGGTGTAGACCTGAATTGAATAGTGATTAACCCATAAGTTAATTTATTGAAAGAAAAGTGTCTAATGTGATCTTTTCATTTAAAAAAGTGACTAAAAAGTGATTTGAGAAAAAAGTCAAAAAAGTGACTAATAGTGACTGTGTGGCAGCCCTGATTATGTTTTACAGTTATTTCTTACATAAATTTCCTGATTTTTGCTATTTTTTAAAAATGCCTGACTCTTGGAAGCTTTGAACTTATTATAATTTTTTTTTAAAGTTCCATTATGGGCTGCAAATAGGGTAAAATAGGGACCAAATCTTGAAACTAGGGTACTGTAGGGACCTTAACTGAATATAGGGTACAATAGGGGATATAGGGACCGGTCTGTGAGGCCTGGAAATCCTATAAAATTTGATAAAATCCCACGAAATCACATGAAATTTGATATTTCCTGAAATCTTGGAAAAATTATTATAATCCCTTGAGAGCTTTTAAAATCCCTTAAAATCATTGAAATCTTCGGAAATCTGTTATAATCCCTTATAATCTTTAAAAACATTATAAAATCTTATAGGTCCCATAAAATCGTTCCATATCTTCTGAAATTCTTTAAAACCCCATGTCATTTTTTTAAATCTCTTGAAAATATCCTGGAATCTTTTCGAAATCCCTTTAAACTTTTTAAAACCCTTGAAAATTCCTTGGAATTAAAAAAAAAACTTAAAATCCTGCGAAATCCCTTCAGTCAGGAAAATTCAGAAATAGGTATATACCTGAATTCAATAGTATTTAACCCATGAGTTAATTTATTGAAAAAAAAAGGACTAAAGTGATATTTTTATTTTAAAAAGTGTCTAAAAAGCGATTGAAGAAAAAAAGGTGACTAAAGGTGACTGTGTGGAGGCCTGATTATTCTTGAAAGTGACTTAAAATGCTTCTTACAGATATTCCCTGATTTTGGAATATTTTTTTCAAAATCCCTGACTTTCCCCTAATTTCTAGGTTTTCTGTGACTAGCGACCACCCTGGATTACAGAAATTGAAATCAAAATTAATGATATACTCACTGTTGAACGATGTTGGAAGTAAATTGTAACGCCAAGGATTTCAGTTTCGGATTGGTGTTGCTTCCGTAGAGAGAGTCAAATACAACCTGCGATATTAATAATTAACATATTAATAATGCAATTTTAATTGAAAAATTGATAGAAAACGTTAATTTTCTATACCTGAATGCAGGGAGGGATGATAAACCCTGCTTTTGTGACTCGGCAAAGATAATACAAAAGTTTGAGACGAATTCGAGTATTGGCAGGCAATCTCTTCATCTCTTCTTTTACTTCCTGAGTAGCTAAGCCTTCAGTTCCCAAAAATAAAGAATACAGCGGAGCAGCAAGTTGCATTGATGACCAATCGAGTGCACTGAAATTTTATATCCAAGAATTTCAGATAAAATAATTTAAAATAATATCTTCTAAATCAAATAAACGTACCCAATAATTTTCTTTAGCTCTAAATCAGCCAAATTCGCAACGCTGAATCTTGTATCTGCCGCAGCAACAATTAAGTGAATGAGTATATCCGAGTCTGAAAAAACACCAGCACAAATGAATTTTAAAATTCCTAATTTAGTTTGTTCGAGCTGCTCTGCAGTTGGTGGAGTTTCTCCAATTACTCTTTTGAAGGCGTAGGTACTTAAGCCGGGAGGAACTTGAAATTTGGACCAGTCGATGGGTTGACCAGATTGTTGATTTTCTACATTTCCCACTGCCCTGTTTAAAAAAACAATTATTTATTTTTATTATGCAAGTAGTGAGAATTTGGTATATTCACAGGGATCACAGTGGTCCAGCAGTTCAATTCTAAGGACAATGGGGGAATTCTTCTTCGAAAAAGGTTAATTTTTTTTTAAGAGAGGAGAATTTTTTTGTTCTTTTAAAAATAGCGGCGTAATGGACAAAAATTAATCAATGCAACACTTTTATAAGATTATTTTTTTTGTCTTATGCGATTTTTAAATGGAAATATAAAAGTCATAATTTATACAACATTTTTATAATTTTTAGTACATATCTAAAATAATAGAAAAGAGAAGCAAGGACAATATTTTTGATAACTGATGTTGATATCTTAACTTTAGAATTAATATATCATTTTTTTGCATACACGAGCCGTTGCATATTTGTTAAAAAATACCAATTTCTGACGAAAAATACTAAAATATCCGAAATTTTAAAAATATTCTAGATCTTGTTCAAATTTATCATGATTTTTGTTTAAAGATACCAATTTTCGATATAATATTAACAATGTAATCTAAAATTCTTTAAAACTTATGAATATTCTTTGAAATCTAATGATTTTCTGAATAAAAATTTCAATTTCCGGTGAAAAACACCAACGTGACCTAAAATTGTCAAATAATCATGAATCATTTTTAACATTTTTTTAATATAATTTGTTTAGCTTTTAAATACCAATTAATGCCACATACGAAGAAAAGATTCTAAATATTGTTCATATTAAAATTATTTTTTTTAAAAACACCAAATCTTCTATGTAAAACATTAACTTAACCTAAAATTGTTCAAAACTTATGAACCTTCTTTGAAATCTAACCATTTTAAAAGAAAATGGTAAATTTCCGAAAAAAACACTACCACAGCTCGAAATTTTGAAAGCTCATAATTTTTATTATTTTAAACAAAAATCATTGGATTTAAATCTAATGATTTTTGTTTTAAAATATCAATTTAAGGTGGAAGCACACAAACATAACCTAAAGTTGTTAAAAAGTTGTGAGTCTTCTTTGAAACTTTTGAAATATGTATAATTTTTGTTTTAAATTAACAATACAAATTAATACCAAATATAAATAAAAATTCTAAATCTTGCTCAAATTAAAATGATTTTTGTTTAAAAAATTCAAAACTTATGAATCTTCTTTGAACTCTAACAATTTTTTAATAAAAATTTCAATTTCCGACAAAAAACACTAACATAATTCAAAATTTTTCAAGCTCGTGAATTTTATTATTTTAAATAAAAGTCATTGGATTCAAATCTAATGATTTTTGTTTAAAAATACCAATTTAAGGTGAAACACACCAACATAACCTAAATTTGTTTAAAATAAGCGATTTCCTGTGAAATCCGTTCATATAACCTGAAACTGTTCAAAAGTTGCAAATCTTGTTCGAACTATAAGAATTTTTGTTAAAAAATACCAGTTCTTGGTGTAAAACGCTTAACGTAACCTAGAATTGTTCAAAACTGGAAATCTTGATAATGATGTTTATTTAAAAATACTATTTAGCTTCAAAATTCAACAATTTAAAAGAAAATTAAACTATTTGGGTGAAAATTCAACTGTTTGGTTGAAAATGAACTTCTTTGTCGAAAATTCCTATTTTCGGGTTGAACATTAAATTTTTTTGTTGAAAATTCAATTTTCTGTACAAAATTCATCTATTTAGCTTCAAAAATCAACATTTTGGCAGAAAATTAAACTATTTAGTTGTAAATTAACTTTTTGGTTAAAAATTCAACTCTTTTGTAGAAAATTCTTCTTTTTAGTTTGAAAATTCAACAGTTTAGTTGAATTTTTTTTCTTGACTGAAAAATCATCCTTGGTTGAAAATTCAACTCTTTCGTTGAAAATTCACCTTTTGGTTTAAAAATTCATCTCTTGTTGTAGAAATTGCATTTTTGCGGTCAAAAATGACACTTTTTGTAGAAAACTAATCTCAGGCCTCACAGTCCCTATGGGATAAAATATAGGGACCAAAGGGTACTTTTTCTCACGCTCATAGGGTACTTTTTTCGTGTACAAAGGGTAACAAATTCAGGATAAATTCGTAATACTAGGTAATTTAGGACCAATTAAATAAAAACTTTTAAAAATTCGAAAAAATCAATTGAATTAAATAGGATTGAGGAGTTTAGAAGAATTCAAATAAATTAAAAAATTAAAGAGAATTCCAAAGAATTTAAATAAATTAAAGGTGAATTAAAAAAAAAATCAAATCTCTTCAAATCTTTGAAACCCTACTAATTTCTAGCCAAAGAAGTGACTGATGACTACAAAACAATTCAAGTTAAAAGTTAAATGAATTGGAAAAAATTGCAAAATTGAAAAACTGCCATTAAGGGAAATAAGAAGAGTTCGACCAAATTCATAAAAAATTAAGGTTAATTTAAAAAACAATCAAATGAATTAAAAACAATTCAAAAATATGAAAAAATTCATTGAATTGAATAAGTTTGAAATGAGCTTCGAAAATTGAAGAGAATTTAAAAGAATTTGATGAAATGCCTAAGAATTTAAAGTGAATTTTAAAAACTTCAAGATGAATAAAACAGAAACTTTTGAAAAATCCACTGAAATGAGTAAAATTGTGTGAATTTAGAAGAATTCAAAAGGATTTTAAAAAATTCAGTAAAAATTAATAAGAATTCCGGTCGATTTCCAAATAAATTCCAAAAATATTTGAAAATCTCTTGAAATCTTTGAAACCCTACGAAATCCCGCACTTCTTGTGAATAAATTCTTTGAAATCCATTAAAATATCATAAAATCCCGTGAAGTTCTATGAAATTTGATATTTCCAGAAAGCCTGGAAAATTGATTAAAATACCTTGAGAGCTCTTAAAACTCCATAGAATCATTGAAATCCTCGGAAATTTTCTAAAATCCTTTGGAATATTTTGAAATATCCTATAGCCTTACAGGAAATCCCTTGAAATTGTTTAAATCTCTTTAAAATGCCTTGGAATCTTTTGAAACACCTCAAATATTTAAAATTCTTTGAAATCCCTTCAAACTATTGAAATAAATAAAAAAAAAGGTTTTGGGAATCTTTTAAAATTTCCTAAAATATTTCAAATCCTTTGATATCCCTTGAAACTTTTTAAAGCTCTTGAAAATGCCTGGGAATCTTTTACAATACCGTGAAATATTTCCAATCCTTTGAAATGCATTAAATTACTGAAATCCGTTAAAAATTCATTTGTAATCTTTTAAAATGACCTAAAATATTGAAAGTCCTTTAAAAAAAATTTAAGATCTTGAAAATGCATACATAATATACTATTAAAATATTTCAAATCATTTTATCAATTGATCCTCAGGATCGATTCAATAAAAACTTTAAAAAATTCAAACAAAAAATCCATTGAATTAAGTAGCATTGAGTAAACTTAGAAGAATTTAAGAGAATTCATAAAATTCAAGAAAATTTCAAAGAATTTAGGATAAATTAATAAGAATTCAGGGTGAATTCCAAATCTCTTCAAATCTTCAAAACCCTACAAAATACCTCACTTCTCGTGAATAAACTCTTCATAATTCCTTAAAATATTATAAAATCCCTTAAAATCATTGAAATCCTCGGAAACCTGATAAAATAACGTGAAATCTTTTAAAATATCTAGAAACCTTATAAATCGTGTAAAATCGTTCCATATCTTAAAAATTTTACAAAATGTTTAATCCCAAAATATTTCAAACGCTTTGAAATCCCCTCAAATTAATTAAATTAATAAAAAAATTTCCTAAAGTATTTAGAAGTAAAAGCTCTTGAAAATGCCTTAGAACTTTTAATAATACACTAAAATCTTAAAATTCCTTTCAAATGATTGAAATCTATTAAAAATTTATCGGAATCTTTAAGAATACCCTGAAATATTTCAAAAGAATTCAAGACAATTCAGAAATAGGTATAGACCTGAATTGAATAGTGATTAACCCATAAGTTAACTTATTGAAAGAAAAGTGTCTAATGTGTTATTTTCATTTAAAAAAGTGACTAAGAAGTGATTTGAGAAAAAAGTCACTAATAGTGACTGTGTGGCCCCTGATTATTTTATACAGTTATTTCTTACAGAAATTCCCCGATTTTAGCTTATTTTTCAAAATGCTTAACTCTTGGAAGCTTTGATCTCATTATAAATTTTTTTAAAGTTTCATTATGGGTTGCAAATAGGGTACCATAGGGACCAAATCTTGAAAATAGGGGACTTTAGGGACCTCAACTGAATATAGGGTACAATAGGGGATATAGGGACCGGTCTGTGAGGCCTGTAATCTATTTTTGTTGAAAAATCCACTATTTGATTGAAAATGAACTTTTTGAACAAAATCATATTTTCGGGTTAAAAATTTATGTATTTTATTGTAAATTCATCACTTTTGGTAGAAATTTAATCTCTTCTGGTTATAAATGCAACTGTTTGGTTTAATTAAACTGTTTTAAATTTAAAGTTTGAATCTTCTGTGGTTCAAATATAAAATATTACATTTTTCGTTGAAAATTCATCTTTTTTGGTTGAAAATTAAACTACTTGGTTGAAAGTGGAACTTTGTTGAAAATTTATTTGAGTGGTTGAAGATTCATTTGGGTTGAAAATTAATTTTTTTGGTTAAAAATGTAACTATTTGGTTGAAAATTCGTCTTTTCCGGTAGAAAATTAATCTTGTCTTGGTTTAAATTAATTAATGTGTTTCATTTAGAAGGTTTTGACAAATATTTACAGGATATTCTTAAATGTATGAATTATCACCATCGAATGACTAAATGAATTAATAATACTAAAAGCAAACTCAACTTCATGAATTTGAATAATAATTAAAACAAATTTTTATTTGATATTTATATTTAAAATTCAGTGCATATTTAACATATTAATACTTTGAATAAAATATATTTTCCTGAGATTAGTGAAAATGATAGAAAGAAGTTTGATTTAAATCACTATGAATTCACCACTTTGAAAGTTAATTTTACAAATAAAAAAACATGTTTATTCAATTTTATAATACAATTTAAAAACAATGTTAACGGGCTCAAAAGAATTCCATGGCATCAAAAAAATTCCCTGACAATTCCAGGTAGGAATAGGGTTTTGGATAGGATAGGGGATTGTTAGAAAAATGGTGGGGAAAAGGGGGAAATAGGGGACTGACTGTGATCCCTGTATTCAACAAATTTCCAAATTTTTACTCACCCGTAGGGCAACAACAGCATATCGAGCATAAAATTAATGAGTTGTTTAGCTACGTTTGGTTTGTCTTGTAGACCAAGGAAAGCTCGTCGTTTATCTGGATCCATTGGAACTTTTATGTGGGCCAATGCTGGCATTATAATAAGTAGTAAGCTGAAAAAAAATACAAATGAACATTAGTCTCATTCATAATTTATACTCAGTTCGATGGAAAATTGGATAAATTTTTAATTAGTGCTAATTACCTATCTTGATGAGACAAGGGCTTTCCCTCGATGGCGTTTAAAATGCAGGGAACCAATTCAGCTTGTTTATTTATGTCCATTCGAGGATATCCCAGTTTTATGTATATAATAGTAAAATTCTGAAAATTTTGTTAGAAATTTGGATTCAATAGGTCCATACAAATAACGAATATAACAGGGTGGCCCACTATAATTTCAAAAAAAATTCCAGGATATTTCCCGGTTTTCCCGGTCCAAAGTTACATTTTTCCCGGCTGACTTTTAAGCGTTTATATTTATAATTATTCAATACTCATGGATTTATTATATAAATGGTGAAAATATTTAAACATTTTAGAAATCCAAGGTAAAATATATCATGGAAATTATTGTAAAAGTGATTTCCACTGATATATATCCCAGACTGGACAGCCCAAAATGCTCTCAAACCAGGGGAAACAGGTTTGATTTTTCAATAAAATAGGGAAATAAATTCTTTTACATAAAATTATACATATTAAGATATTCCTAGAGTTTCAAGTAGAAATATACTGCATTTTTAACAAGATAGTGGAATTTTCAACCAAGCAAGTTGAATTTTCAACCAAATTATCGAATGTTCAAACAAAAAAGATTACACTTCAAAAGTAATGAATTTTCGATTCAAAAAGACGAATTTTCAACAAAAAAGTGGAATTTTCAACCAAAAAGATGAATTTTTAAGAAAATAATTGAATTTTGAACAAAATAATTAAATTTTCTACAAAATAGTTTAATTGTTAACCAAAGGAAATGAATTCTAAACCAAAAATATAATAGTAGTCTTTTCGAATAAAAAGAATGAACTTTCAACCAAAACAGATGACTTTAAGAAAATAGATGAATTTTCAACAAAATAATGAAATTGTTCACCAAATAGTAGAATTTTTAACCAAAATAGATGAATTCTAAACCAAAAATATAATATTAGTCTTTTTTAAAAAAAAGAATAATCTTTTAACCATAAAAGATGGATTTATGACCAAAAAAGATTGCTCTTCTACCAAAGGATAAGACTTTAATCCAAAAAGACGGATTTTCTATTTAAAAAAACGAATATTCAACAAAATAGTTGACTTTTTGACCAAAAAGTTCACTTTTTAACAAAACAGTTCAATTTTCAAGATAATAAAGAAATTTTCCATCAAATAGAGGAATTTTGAACCAAAAGAAATAAATTCTGAACTAAAAATATAGTAGTAGACTTTGAAATTAAAAACAATTAACGTACAAACACAAAATATGAATTTTCACGCAAAAAGATGACCTTTTTAAGAAAATAGTTGAATTTGCAACAAAATAATTACTTTTTAAATTAAATAGTAGAATTTTTAAGCAAAAGTGATGAATTATGGACTGAAAATATAACAGTACTTTTTCATTTAAAAATAATTAACTATCAACCACAAAAAATGAATTTTTAACCAGAATAGATTACTTTTTTACCAAAAGATGAATTTTCAATCCAAAAGGACGATTTTTTTATCCCGAAAGACGAATTTTCAACAAAACAGTTAAATTTTCCACCAAATATAATTTTTAACCAAAACAGATGAATTCTGCGGGAAAAAATGAAAGTAGACTGTTCAATAAACAAGAATTAACTTTCAAGCATAAAAGATGAATTTGCAACAAAAAACATCACTTTTCTAACAAATAATGAGTTTTCAATCCCAAAGGACGGATTTTCTATCGTGAAAGATGAATGTTCGACATAATAGTTAAATTTTTTACCAAAAAGGATTACTTTTGAACGAAATATTGGAATTATCAAGAAAATAATGAAATTTTAAACCAAATAGTACAATTTTTAACAAAAAGAGATTAATTCAAGACTAAAAATATAACAGTAGACTTTGCAATCAAAAATAATTATCTTTCAACCATAAAAGATGAATTGTCAACCAAGAAAGATTATTTTTCTACCAAAATATGAATTTATGATCTAAAACTTATTTTGATTTTCTATAAAAAAAACGAAGGTTCAACAAAATAGTTGAATTTGCAACAAATTAATTAAATTTTCAACCAAATAGTGAAATTTTTAACCAAAAGAAGTGAATTTAAGGTTAAAAACATAATAGTAGACTTTGAAATTAAAAATAATTAACTTTCAACCATAAAAGATAAAAATTTTCAACCAAAAAAGATTATTTTTCTACCAAAAGATGAATTTTCTATTAAAAAACGAAGGATCCACCAAATAGTGCAATTTTTAACCAAATGAGATAAATTCTGGACCAAAAACATGATAGTAGGCTTTTCAAATAAAAAGAATTAAATTTTAACCAAAAAGATGAATTTTCAAACAAGAAAGATTAGTTTTCTTCCAAAAGATGAATTTTCAATTCAAAAGGACTGATTTTCTATTTTTAAAACAAGAATATTTAACAAAATAGTTGAATTTTCGACCAAAAAATATGACTTTTTAACAAAATAGTTGAATTTTCAATAAAACAATGAAATTTTCCACCAAATAGTAGAATTTTGAACCAAAAGAGATGACTTTTTAACCCAAAAAATAACAGTATACTTTTCAAATAGAAAGGAATTACCTTTCAACAAAACAAGATTACTATTTGAGAAAATAGTTGAATTTATAATTAAAATTTCAACAAAAAGTACAATTTTCAACCAAAAGAGATTAATTCTGGACCAAAAAATTACTTTTCTACCAAAAGATGAATTTTCAATCCAAAAGAACGGATTTTCTATAAAAAAAGACGAATGTTCGACAAAATAGTTGAATTTTCGACCAAAAAAGTTGACTTTTTGATAAAATAGTTAAGTTTTCAACAAAATAGTCGAATTTTGAACCAAAAGAGATGAATTCTGGAAAAAAAATATGGAAGTAGACTTTTCAAGTAAAAAGAAATTAACTTTCAATCAAAGATTACTTTTTTTTTAAATAGTTGAATTTTCAACAAAATAACAGAATTTTTAACCAAAAGTTCGCAAACAGCTACTAACACTTTTCAATTGAAAAATTTTTAATTAAATACAGTTAAACTGCCAAAATAAAATTTTTTAACTTTTATAAATTTTAGAGTTCAAAGATGCAGATTCAGTTCCAAAAATATAAATCCACGTTATCATTTTCAATGCTCTGAATTAAAGAATCAATCATTGAATTAAAAAATTTTCAAAATTATGTCACTTTAAGCAATTTTAAGCTAGAAACATTAAAAAATGAACAGTTACAATTCTGTTATAAAATGAACACTTCTTAAATTAAAAGATAAATATTTTTATTTAAATAGTTTAAAAATCCTTAAAACGCTTCAAAATCTTGAAAAATCTAGACGTTGTTTTACATTTTTTCACATTTTAAATATTCTCTTGAAATTAATTTTTCAAAATAAATGATCATCTTCAATTTTTCTAGGAGTCTTAAGAAAATGTTTTTTATTCTCTTGAAGCCTTTCACAATTCTTAAAAAGCTTTTGAATTTTTTTTTTCGAAATCTGCAAAAATCTATATTTTATTTTTAATTAGGCCGTGGGTTATTCGTATGGAAATTTCGGTAAAAATAGCCGGATTTTGTAGGTTACGTAGACCCTTCGTAGAAATTATTTGAAATCATTTGAAATTTTTAAATAATTTTGAATTTTTTCAAAACTTCTAAAAATCTCTTCAACTTATTCGAATTTTTTCTGAGAATAATAGTTGTTCAATTGTTATTTATACATAAAAATTCAACAATTTGACGTGCAAATTAAGTTTCTCTAAATAGAACAATTAAAAATGTGGAATTTTCTTGTGAAAAAGACGAATTTTCTACAAAAAAAGAAAGAAAAGAAAGATTTTTCAGTAAATAAAGAAAAAAATTTCCTAAAAAATGTGGAATTTTCATGCCAAAAATATGAATTTTCTACAAAACAGTTGATTTTTTAAACTGAAAAAGTGAATCAACAAAAAAAGTTAATATTCAATCAAATAGTTGAATTTTTCACCAAAAAAGACGAATTTTCAAGAACACATGTTCAAAATTTAATTTTTTTGTTTTTAGCTTTGAATATTTGATTTATAATTAGCGATTTTCAATAAACATTCACATATTTCTAAATATTAAATAATTATTCTTTTTCTTAATAAAAAATTTCAAATTGAATGGTTTAAAAATGGAACATTTTAGACTGAAACAATATTTCAAATTTAATAAAAGCCTTTAATTATAAATATATTATTTTTAAGTTATTTCGAAATTGAAAATAGTTTATAAAGTTTCAATCAGGCGTTTACATTTGTTTAACTAACAAGACTTCCCAATTGAAACAGTTTATTTTTTAACGTTAAAATCTGGAAATTCTAAAATTGTGAACTGATTTCGTATCGTCTTGTAAAATCAATTATTATTCACTTTTTAATCTTGAAAGTGCAGTTCAATTTTAAAAATCATTAATTAATTTATATTCACAGTTGATCAACTAAAAATATTTGTTATCCAAAATCTTCGATTCCAAAAGCTTCTAATTTTTGTTTGTACGTTTAAAAATTAAAATACAAAATGTAAGATTTTTAAAGTGAAAGATTTTCGAATTACGCATCATAAACTGAATGATATCATAATTGAAAAAGATAACAACCTGACTATTTATTTTAAAAAACGGTTGGAATCAAAGTTGGACAGATTTTTTTTTATAAAAATTTGTAAAATTCCCGGTCAAAAAATAAATTCACTGTCATTTCCCGGTTTTTCACGGCCTCATAAAATTCCCGGTCATTTCCCGGTCTAGCGGCCACCCTGCACCCTGTATAAAAAGTCAATTAATAAGTTGCTTACAATCACAAAGGAACTAGCTACAGGATCCTGGTACTGGAGTAAAAGAGCTTCCACTGGGAGTTGAACCTGAGGTCGACTTCTCACTCTTTTGTTGATGTGGATAAGAAGTTCCATCACTTTCTTTCGAACACCTTCTTGAGTGCTCGAAAGTTTCAGTAAAACAGGAGGCAGGAATTTGCAAACTGATGCTTGTAGCTGCTCATCCGTCTCCGCAGATCCCAGGCGGAGAAAAACTCTCTCCAAGAGAACTTCACACACAAAAAAAGATTAATTAGAACAATTTTAAAAATCTACAATTAAAAATTATTTAACAAGGTTGCTACAGGTCAAGGAATCCTGGATGGAAACTCAGGGAAAACCTGAAAGAGGAAATTTTCGATAAATTGAAGTTCACGTTTATAAAATTATGTATGACTTTTGTCCAGACTTCACACTCTTTCCCCTATATCCCTAAAAAGTGATGAAATTGCTACAACAGATAAATTTTCAACAAAGAAAGATTTTTCGGTCAATAAAGAAAAAATTGTCATCTAAAATGTGGAATTTTCGTGATTTTTAAACCGAAAGTATGAATTATCAATAAAAAAGTTAATATTCGACCAAATAGTTGAATTTTCAACCAAAAAAGACAAACTTTCAACAGACCAGATGAATTTTCAATTATTTAAGATTTTTCAGTCTATAAAGAAAAAAAATTTCATCCAAAATGTGGAATTATCATGCCAAAAAGACGAATTTTCTACAAAACAGTTAATTTCTTAAAATAAAAATATGAATTATAAACAAAAAAAAGTTCATATTCGACCAAATAGTTACATTTTCAACCCAAAAAGACGAATTTTCAACAAAATAGATGAATTTTCAATCAAAAAAGATTTTTCAGTCAATAAGGAAAAAAAAGTTGATTTTGTAAACCGAAAATATGGAGTATCAACAAAAAAAGTTAATATTCGACCAAATAATTAAATTTTCAAGAAAACAGATGAATTTGCAATCAAGAAAAATTTTTCAGTCAATAAGGAAAAAAAAATTCATCGAAAATGTGGAATTTTCATGCGAAAAAGACGAATTTTCTATAAAGCAGTTGATTTTTTAAACCGATAATTCGAATTATCAACAAAAAAAGTTCATATTCGTCCAAATAGTTACATTTTCAAC
>CAKNYM010050026.1:43026-54383 GCA_932195095.1 Andricus curvator | reverse complement strand
TTAAGCTACGTGGCTAAAAGTTAAACTACTTTGTTAAATTTTTTTTTTTTTGGGTTAAGATTAATTTTTTTACGGAAAATTTAACTATTCCAGTTGAAAATTTATCATGTAAGTTAAAAATTCATATCACTGGTTTGAAATGTAACTACATATTTTGTTGACATTTTGTTTGTTTTTCTTTGGTTAAGATTCATAATTTCAGTTAAAAATCCATCTTTTCGGTTGAAAATTTAACTATTTTGTTTAAAACTAATCTATTTTGGTTGACAGTTCAATTATTTGGTAGGAAATGTACATTTTTATTGAAATTTCATATTTTATAATAAAAAATTTAACTACTTGGCTTAAAGGTAACCTATTTTGTTAAAAATTCATTTTTTTGGTTTAAAATTAGTTTTTTTTTACTGAAAACGTAATTATTTCAGTTGAAGATTCATAATGTAAGTTGAAAATGTAACTATTTTGTTGAAAATTCTTTTTTTTTGTTAAAGTTGAAGGTTCGTAATTTTTAATGTTTTAATTTATTTTTCAACCAAACATGGAATGCCCTAACTCCAAAATGTTTCTAACCTACTTTGACAGCTGAAACCACGTGCTTCAAAGCATGGAGGGGAATCTAAAATGTGTGAGGGTGTATGTAAACACATACACAGCCCGCTATGAGATTGAAGTTTGCCTTTTTACACGACGGCGTGATACTTGACTTTTATTTTTGGTCTGAAAAACTTACTAGAGTGCTTCTTTCGACTCAGAAAGACGAATAAATGGATTCGGCAATTCTTTCTATATGAGATATTTACTCTCGTGTGACGATTAATGGCTTTTTGGGATTGTAAAATAATTTTTTTTCAAGACTACTTACTCAGTTCGTCCGTAGCCGCTGCCATTTTGGAACTGTATGTGTTGGTGTGCGAAACGGGTGACATCGTACAATATGAAGAAAGTTTTGTAAATTTAAAAGATTAAAAAAATCCTTTCAAAAAATACAATTATTTTCGGGTCCACTGAGCGCCGCCAAAAAACATTGATCAAAGTTCTTTTTTCATTTTTTTTTTCGTTCCTGAAAAAAATAAGTTACTGTATTGATAATAAATGTCAACGAACCTAGAATTATAACCTATAAATATTCCATCGTTGTGGGAAGTCAGGTATATATTTTTTCCGGTGACAAAATATTTATAAGTGTTCAAGTTTTATTACGAGAATGAATGTGTTGTAATTTCAGGAAATTAAAAATTTATTCTTTTATTCAACAATATTTGTCGTTTGTCTTTCGTCTTTCATTTTCTTGTTTATGTAATTTTTCGCTAGTCATCATTTTTTATTACAAGCAGAACTGAATTCTGGAGTTTCCGAAAATACCTTCTATCAAAAATGTATGCTCAAAAGCTTAATAAGAATGTAATAAAATAGGAAACATGATAAAATTATTAAAATTTTAAATAATTCTTGTTTTAATCGATCTTTTTTGCTCGTTGACACGCTGATTGTGTTATTATAGCTTTTCCAAAATAAAGTGTAATAATATCTTAGCCACGAATAATAAATTAATAATTATATATCATAATAAATAATAATATTAATTAATGAATAAACCAATAATTAATTAATAAACCAATAACAAAATTAATAATTTAATAATTCAAATTCTTTATTTGGCCGCTACAAATCTACACCAATTACAATTTTTCAATAAAAACTCGTTAAAAAGTAATTTTTACCTTTAAAAAAAATAATAATTGAAGATGTGAGTCAGTGAAATATTTCACTGAAACATTGAAAGTTTCATTAGGACAAAGTTTCTGAAACATTCGAAAGTTTCACAAAATATTAAATTCAATATATGAAACTAAATTCCTAATATTTCAATTAAAAATAGTGTATTTTCAACAACATAGATGAATTTTTCACACAAAAAATCAATTTTTAAGCAAGAAGATTCATTTTCTACGAAATAGACGAATTTTCAAACAAAAATAGTTGAATTTTTAATAAAACAGTTACATTTTCAACTGAAGAAATGAATTTTCAACTAAAATGATGAATCTTCAACTAAAAAAATGAATTTTTAACAAAATAGTTTATCTTTCAGCTAAATAGTTAATTTTCAACTATAAAAAACGAATTCTCCACAAAAACTGTAATAATAGATATTTAATCAAAAAAATATTTTAAATAAAAACAGTTTAATTCATCCAAAAAAAAAGACCATTTTTCAAACCAAAAATATGAAATTTTATCAAAATAGTTGAACTTTCAACCAAAATAGATTAATTTTAAACAAAATAGTTAAATTTTCAACCAAAGAGATGAATTTTCAACTGAAATAGTTAAATTTTCAGTAAAAAAATGAATCTTTACCCAAAAAAATGAATTTTAACAAAGTAGTTTAACTTTTAGTCACGTAGCTTAATCTTTAATCCTAAAATATGAATTTTCAATAAAAATGTTTTTTTTCTACCAAATACTTAAATTTTTAACCAGAGTAGATTAATATTTTAAAGAAATTAGTTAAATTTTCAACCAAAAAGATTATGTTTTAACTAAAATTATAAATCTTCAACTTTTACAACAACAAAAAGAATTTTCAACAGAATAGTCACATTTTCAACTTACATGATGAATCTTCAACTGGAATATTTAAATTTTCAGTAAAAAAAATTAATTTTTAACTGAAGGAATTAGTTTTCATCTAAAATTATGAATCTTCACAAAAAAAATGAATTTTTAACAAAGTAGTTTAACTTTTAGCTACTTATTTTAATTTTTAATCCTAAAACATGAATTTTCAATAAAAATGGTTTTGTTCTACCAAATACTTAAATTTTCAACCAGAATAGATACATTTTAAAGCAATTAGTTAAATTTTCAACAAAATAGTTACATTTCCAACTTAGATGATGAATCTTCAACTGGAATATTTAAATTTTCAGTAAAAAAAGGAATTTTCAACTAAAGGAATTAATTTTCAACTAAAGTTATGAATCTTTACAAAAAAAAATAATTTTTTAACAAAGTAGTTTAACTTTTAGTCACGTAGCTTAATCTTTAATCCTAAAATATTAATTTTCAATAAAAATTGTTCTTTTCTACCAAATAATTGAATTTTCAACCAAAACAGATTAATTTTAAAGAAATTAATTAAATTTTTAACCAAAAAGATGATTGTTTAACTAAAATTACAAATCTTCAACTTTTACACAAAAAAAAAAGAATTTTCAACAAAATAGTTACATTTTCAACTTAAGTGATGAATCTTCAACTGGAATATTTAAATTTTCAGTAAAAAAAATTAATTTTTAACTAAAGGAATTAATTTTCAACTAAAATTATAAGTCTTTAAAAAAAATGATTTTTTAACAATGTAGTTTAACTTTTATCTACTAATTTTAATTTTTAATCCTCAAACATGAATTTTTAATAAAAATGGTTATTTTCTACCAAATACATGAATTTTCAACCAAAGAGATGAATTTTTTAACTGAAATTACGATTTTTCAACTTTAAACAAAGAAGAACAAACGATATATCAACAAAATAGTTACATTTTCAACCAATGATATGAATTTTCAACTTACATGATGAATCTTCAACTGGAATAGTTAAATTTTCAGTAAAAAATGAATTTTCAACCAAAGGAATTAATTTTACACTAAGATGATGAATCTTTACCAACAAATTTTTTTTTAACAAAGTAGTTTAACTTTTAGCCACGTAGTTTAATTTTTATTCCTAAAATATTAATTTTCAATAAAAATGGTTCTTTTCTACCAAAGACTTGAATTTTCAACCAAAATCGAATAATTTTGAAGAAATTGGTTAAATTTTCAACCAAAAAGATGATTTTTAAACTGAAATTACGAACCTTCAACTTTAACAAAAAAAAGAAGAATTTTCAACAAAATAGTTACATTTTCAACTTACATTAGGAATCTTCAATTGAAATAATTACATTTTCAGTAAAAAAAACAACTAATTTTAAACAAAAAAAATGAATTTTTAACAAACTAGTTTACCTTTAAGCCAAGTAGTTTAATTTTTAATCCTAAAATATGACATTTCAATAAAAATGTACATTTCCTACCAAATAATTGAATTATCAACCAAAATAGATTAGTTTTAAACAAAATTGTTAAATTTTCAACCGAAAAGATGGATTGTCAACTGAAATTATGAATCTTCAACAAAAAAAATTAATTTTCAACAAAGTAGTTTAAACAAACAAATATTTTAAATAACAAACTGTTAAATTTATTTTGAAAATACCAATTTTCAACAAAATAGTTAAATCCTTAAACAAAACAGATTAATTTTCAAATAAAGAATACGAACTTTTCACAAAATAATTGAAATTTTAACAAAAACAGTTACATTTTCAACCAAAGAGATGAATTTTAAACTAAAATGATGAATCCTCCACAAAAAATAAATCTTTGCCAAGTATTTCAACTTTTATCCAAGTATTTGAATTAAAAAAAAAGATGAATTCTCAAAGAAAAATGTGGTAGTTGATTTTTCAACAACAAATTTTTATTTTTAATCAGAAACAGTCGAATTCATCCAGAAAGACGAATTTTCAACAAAAAGGATTATTTTTGATTAAAATGGTTGAATTTTCAAAAAAAAATAATTACATTTTCAACGAAATAATTATATTTTAAATTAAATAATTATATTTTTAATAAAATAATTAAATTTTTAGCCCAAAAACGTTAATGCTCAACGCATTTAAGTGGAAACGAGAAAAATATGAAAAAAAGGGAAAAGGGGAAACAGTCTGAAGCCTGTGATAAATAAATAGAAAAGTACTTTTAAAATGGATAGATTAGAAAACTGGAAATTTCGCTTAGAAAATAAAGTAAATTTTCCTCTGCTCCCTTTTTGATTTCGGACCACACTTTTAAATCCGGGAGTTAATACAGGATTCAATATTTACATTAATTTATATTACATTATGTTAATGTTTATATTAAACTTATGTCATATTAATATTTATAGATATTAATATAGCATTACATATTTAATTTTAATACATAATTGCATTTTTTAAATATTTTCAATTTTCCCGCCTTAATATTTTGAAAATTTGAAACGTTTCCAAAGTTTCATGAAACTTTACAACCCTAAAAATGATTAAAATTTTAACAATTCTTGATTTAATCGATAAATTATTCCCAAAATAATTAAAGTATGATCGATGCAGCAATAACTTAGCCACAGTCATTCATGATTTTACAATAATGAAAAATGTATAATATATGATACGCGCGTTCAAATTATTTTTCATTTTGCCGCTCTAAATCACCAATTAAAATTTTTCCCGTAAAAAAATGAATTGGCTACTAAATATAATTTATTATTCGCGCAATCATTCTTTATAAAATCACTATTCGACTATCAAGATATTAATGATATAAATAAATGCAATTTTCCGAATTTTCAAACATAACGACATAACCCTTCATATTACAAGTGTGACGTCAGCCCACAAGATGTCTGCACGCCGAGGGCCAAGGAATAATACAAATTGCTTGGAACGATACTTAATTTTTTTAATAACTTGGAAAAAAAGGATGTTTCACCACAAGTATATTTAGATATTGTTTTTTATTTTTCAAAAGCTGTTCAATTAAATAATAGCTTTTGAACAATAAATAATAATATCCAAATACACTTGTGGTGAAAAATAATTTATTTTCGAGTTGTGAACAAAATAAAGTGTTGTCTAATGCAATTTGTATTATTATTTGGCCCTCGGTGTGCAGACATCTTGGATTTCTCCCACCCAACCTGAATTACTCATTAGCCATTTCAGGTTGAGTGGGAGAAATCCAAGATGTCTGCACGCCGAGGATTAAACAATAATACTATTTTCTTTCTTTCTTCCTCACACTCAACCTGAAATACCTAATGGGGTATTTCAGGTTGGTTGGGGGAAATCCAAGATGTCTGCACACCGAGGACCAAACAATAATACCAATTGATGAATTTTCAACCACATAGTTCAATTTTCAACTAAAAAGGGAAAATTCTCAAGTAACAAAAAAAAAACAAATTTTCAACAAAATTGTTAAATTTTCAACCAAAAATGGAAAAGTGAAATTTTCAGATAAAAAATTTAATTTTTAATAAAATAGTTCAATTTTCAACGAAATAAATAAATTTTCAACTAAAAAGTTAAATTTTTAACCATAAATGGAACAGTTAAATTTTCAGTCAGAATATTGTTATTTGTGATACAAGTGCGCAAAATAGGTGATTGTGAGCAAGTGTGAATTTTGCAGCATAAGCCGCAGGCGAATTATGCAATCACACGAGTTACCAATCACCTATGCGCACGTGTATCACACGCTATTTTTTGCAACGCCCGCCCGAAAAAATTGTTAGGAGGAGGTAACGAAAAATACTAAGTTTATATTGCATAATGTGGAGTAAAGAAATTGTTTTGAAAAAAATGTTCGAAAAAAAAAAAATTTTTGAATGTTTGAAAAAAATTTTTTTTTGTTAAATGTTTCAAAAAAAATGTTGTGAGAAAAAATTCTTGAAATAAATGTTATGAAAAAAAAAATTTTGAAACAAAAATTTGTTGAAAAAAATGTTGTGGAAAAAAAATTATTTAAAAAAAATGTTGGCGTTTATGCTCTTTTGCCCGGGTGGGGGGGGGGGGGCTACGAAACCCTAGCAACAAAAATGTATTACTCAAGAAAAAAAATTTATTTCAAGAGATAACACCAGTGTTTAAAGTTACCTATGCCAGTGTCTAAAGTACCTCATCTCGAAAGTACGCATGCGCAGCTTTTTCACCAGTGCCTAAAGTAAGCCATCTTCAAACTGCGCATGCGCGAAAATTGTTCGCACGCAGTCTGCTCACATAAGGTCCTTTAGGCACAATTTAGAAGCATGAAAATGTCAACTTTTGAAGTGGGTGTTGCAAAAAATATATTTTCAACCAACCAAATGAATTTTTAACCAAAAATATGAATTTTAAATCAAATAATTTTCTTCCAAAAAGACGAATTTTTAACTAAAAAAATTAATTTGCAATACAAAAACGAATTTTTAAGAAAATATTTACATTTTCAACAAAAAATGGTATGGTTGAAAAAATTTTGCGGTAAATTTTCAACCATTTTCAAACATGGAGAATAATATTCTACCAAAAACGACGAATTTTCAGTAAAATACATCCATTTTCAACCATGCAGTTAAATTTTATTCATTAATTTGTTTTCTGAAAAAAGATCTTCTCCTTTCGCTCCGCTGGGAATCGAACCACAGAACTTCCGATTGCCGGTCGGGTGCTTTCCCATTAAGCTACTAGAGAGATCAAGAGAGGAAACTTTTTTCAGAAAATACACGCATTATTTTGCAAGGTGGTACATATCAAATTTGTTAAGGAATCTGTATTATCATCAGAGAATAACATAAATGTTAACGTCTTTTCAGACTAGATGGAAATATCAATTGAAAATTATTTAAATACATTTTTTTCTGATAAAAGATCTTCTCCTTTCGCTCCGCTGGGAAAGGAGAAGAAAGGAGATTTTTTTCAGAAAAAAAAATTAATTAAAATAATTTTTAATTCATATTTCTATCTAGTCTGAAAAGACGTTAAAAATTTCCGTTATTCTCTGATGATAATACAGATCCCTTGACAAATCTTCTTACATTTTCTACTAAAAAACGTCAATTTTTAACCAAAAAATGGAATAGTTCAATTTTCAACCTAAGAAATGAATTTTTAACCAAAATAGTTGAATTTTCAACAGAAAAAGATAAATCTTCAAGCCATAGAAAAACGAATTTCAAAAATATGTTTAAATTTCAGCCAAAGAATTAATTTTTTAACAAAAAGGTTAATTTTTAACCAAAAAGATTAATTTTCAACGAAAACAGACGAATTTTCAATCAAACACATGAATTTTCAAACAAAAGGTTATTTTGTCAACTAAAAAACATACATTTTCAACCAAGATAGCATATTTAAATTTTCATTGAATTGATTTTCAACAAAAAGAAAACTAATTTTCACCAAAATAGTTGAATCATCAACAAAAACAAAATTAGTTTTCAAACAAAAAAAAAGCAACAAATTTTCAACAAAATAGTTCAATTTTCAATCATAGAAATGAATTTTTAACCAAAATAGATGCATTTTTGAACAAGAAGAAGAATCTTCTGCCAAAAAAATGAATTTTCAAATGAAAAAATAAGTTTTTAAACAAAAGAAAAGTGAATTAAAAAATAAATAATTTAAATTTCAACCAAAGAAATCATTTTTCAACGGAAAAGATACGAATTTTCATTAAAATACATGAATTTTCAAGCAAATAGTTGATTTTTCAACCAAAAAAGTTAAATTTTTAGTCAAAAATGGAATGGTTCAATTTTCACACAATTAATTTTCAACAAAAAAAAAACTAATTTTCACAGAAATAGTTGAATTTTGAACCAAAATTTTGCTTTTTCCTGTTCAATAATGCTTTCAGACTTTACAGTTCAACTTTTCATTAGGCTACAATTCATGTTTCATATTTTGATCCACTCATTTTTTATAATTTTCTTTAAAAAACTTTACTATGCTTAATTTGAGTTCGAATTTCGCGGGCGTTGCATTGGAAGGGGAAAGCCACGCAATTGGCCGTAATACGCGCGCCTATTTTAAATGCTTCAAATTCATTTTTATTTTCAAGTCGAGAAATTATAATAATTTATGTTAATATGGTTCATATATGTTACTGCAATAACTATAAGATCCATGATAATACAGTATTTTATTATTATTACTATGGAAAATGTAATGTACTTAATATCCAATTAAAATATCAAAGTTTATCTAAAAATCGTAAATGAACTGCCCTGAAGCTCAAAATTTTAAATTTGAAAAAAGTCTTATTTTGACTAACGGTGTGTATAATGTGTATTAAAATTTAAGTTAAAAAGTTCTTTTTCGAATTTTTATTATAATTTTTTTTCTCGAGGTTTTCTCCTCTAGATCCGTGATTTTCTGCGATAACAGGATAAATCACGGACTTAGTTGATGAGAAGCTATCAGTTCCGCTATAATCAACTCTGGGTCAAATAGTGTCAAATATCTTTTTTTCAATCAGACCCTTACCCCCCAAAAAATATTTTAAAAAATCTAGAAGTCAAATAATATGAAAGATAAAGAATAAAATCTCATATTCTTCCCTAAAGTAAAATTTAAAAAAAAAGATCAACAGGATACACATTTTTGCACCTACAAATTGCATAAAATATATGTATAAACTATTATATATAACTTAATGCAATAACTTATAGTTATTGCAGTAATATATATGAACCATATTGACATAAATTAATATAATTTCTCGACTTAAAACTAAAAGTACCATTATTCCTTATTTTTAGTCCGTCACCATATTTGTGTAAATTTGAAGCATTTAAAATAAGCGCGCGTATTACGGCCAATAACGTGGCTTTCCCCTTCCAATGCAACGCTTGCGCAGTTGAAAAAGTCGCGGTGCAGACATCTTGCCAGATGACGTCACAACATGAAATTATCCGTCAACGCGAAATTCAAAAATAAGAAATAAATTTCTTTTTTCCTAAGAAAAGAGTCTAAAAATAAAGATGTTAATTGAAACTCGATTGAATAAATACATTTTTAAAATTGAGTTATGACAACAATTGTATTCAATATGGAACTTTTTTGTTTAAAATTTGAATTTTGGAGCATGTTCGTTTCGGCTTGTCCAAAGATATTGGCTTGTCGTCTGCTATGTTGTGGTCGGTGTTGTCGGCCGGGCGAAAAGCGAAAAAGAAAATAGTGTCTTGACCTTGAAATTATTGCCCCATTCAAATAGAGGTCGAATGTGAAATAAACAATTATTTCTAGTTTCATGCGTACATTTCTATCTTGACTCTATAGTGCATAGGTAGCTTAATTCTCTAGTGCATGAACAAATTCGATTTTACGTAAGACTGTAAGTGATTTTTAATATTACTTTTATAAAATCTGAATTATTGATGTACACTTTTGTTATCACAATCACCGCATGCAACGTCATTCTTAAATTAGCAACTGGGTCAAAGCCTTTCGACTTGAGCTTAAATATTGAAATCCGTTAAATTATGAATTAATTCATATCGATAATTTTTATTTCTGTTTATGCTAAAAAAGTGAGTGTTTTCAAGAACATTTTTGTTATAAAATATAAGATAAATATGAGTTTTTGAAAATTGAACTCGAAACTTTAGGTTAGATTTATTTAAAAATTAAACATCTACTCAGAAATGTTGCTCTATTCAATTTCGGTGTGCACGTTTTCTGCCTGTAAAATTTTGTAGTAATTTTCAGTTATCATTTATTTGCTGCATGTATTGCTTGGTAACTCTTTGTCTTTGTTTATAAATTTAACATTTATCCTTAAAGCTCTAAAATAATTATTGGGACTCTTATATATATGGGTTGTAAAATTTCAGATGAAACTTTGGAAACGTTTCAAATATTAAGGCGGGAAAATTTAAAATATTAAAAAAATGCTATTAAGTATTAAATTTAAACATTTAATTCTGTATTGGCCGTGTCCGTTTCAAATCAGTCATTTTCTACACTTTTGCAACGGCGAATCCAGAGATTTTTGAAACCAAATTTAAAATTTGAAAATTAATATTACGGGTCTATAAAGTGCTTAAAGCCTCTTAATTTGCGGATTTTCAACAAAAAATTTAAATTTTAAGCAAAGAAAAAATGTTTAGTCAATAAATAAAAAAGAATTTCATCCAGAATGTAGAATTTTCATCCGAAAATATTAATTTTTTACTATACACGACGGATTCTCAACAAATTACATAAATTTTGAACCAAATAGTGGAATTTTAAAGTTAAAAAGACAAGCTTTCTACAAAAGAATTAAATTTTCAATCAAATAATGACATTTTTAAGCAAAAAGAAAAATTTTCAACTAAAAAGATTAATTTTTTAGTAAAAAAGACTAATTCTCAACAAAATACATACATTTCAAAACAAATAGTTAAATTTTGAACCGTGAAGAATAATTTTCTACCAAAAAAGACGAATTTACAACAAATGAAATAATTTTTTAAACAAATAGTTCAGTTTTTAAATTTTCAATAAGTAAAACGAATATTCTACAAAACTGTCGAATTTTCTACCAAATTGTTGAATTTCCAAGACAAAAGGACCAATTTTCAACCCGAAAATAAGTTCATTTTCAACCAAATAGTTTAAATTTCATTTATAAAATTAATTTTCACACAAAAAATGGAATTTTCAACAAACTAGTTCAGATTTCAACCAAAGAAATGAATTTTCTACTAAAATCATGATACTTCAAACAAAAAAATGAATT
>CAKNYM010050026.1:26010-43016 GCA_932195095.1 Andricus curvator | reverse complement strand
ATGAATTTTCTACTAAAATCATGATACTTCAAACAAAAAAATGAATTTTGAAAAAGGTTTAATTTTCAGCCTAAGAAGACGAATTTTCAATAAAAAATATAATAGTGGATGTTTTAACAAAAAATATTTTAATTTTAAATAAAACACAATTGAATTTAACTAAAAAAGACGAGATTTGAACAAATTACATAAATTTTCAAATAAATAGTTCAATTTTTAAACTAAAAAGATCAATTTTCAAACAAAAATGGCATGGTTTAATTTTCTTAAAAAAAAAATTAATTTTCAATAAGTAAAACGAATCTTCTACAAAACTGTCGAATTTTTTACCAAATTGTTGAATTTCCAAGACAAAAAGATCAATTTTCTGTACAAAACAGTTTAATTTTCAACCCGAAAATAAGTTCATTTTCAACCAAATAGGTGAAATTTCAGTTATAAAATTAATTTTTACACAATAAATGGAATTTTCAAGAAACTAGTTCAATTTTCAACCAAAGATATGAATTTTCTACTAAAATCATGATACTTCAAACAAAAAAATGAATTTTGAATAGTTTAATTTTCAGCCTAAGAAGACGAATTTTCAATAAAAAATATAATAGTTGATGTTTTAACAAAAAATATTTTAATTTTAAATAAAACACAATTGAATTTAACTTAAAAAGACGAATTTTGAACAAATTACATAAATTTTCAAACAAATAGTTCAATTTTTAAACTAAAAAGATCACTTTTTAAACAAAAATGGCATGGTTTAATTTTCTTTAACAAAAAATTAATTTTCAATAAGTAAAACGAATCTTTTACAAAGTTGTCGAATTTTCTACCAAATTGTTGAATTTCCAAGACAAAAAGACCAATTTTCTGTACAAAACAGTTTAATTTTCAGCCCGAAAATAAGTTCATTTTCAACCAAATAGTTAAATTTTCAGGTAAACAATTAATTTTCACCCAAAAAATGGAATTTTCAACAACCTAATTCAATTTTCAACCAAAGGGATGAATCTTCAACTAAAATCATGAATCTTACAATAAAAAAATGTATTTTTAAGATAGTAGTTCAACTTTTACCCGAGGAGTTTAATTTTAAGCCTAAGAAGACGAATTTCCAATAAAAAATATAATAGTTGATAATTCAACAAAAAATATTAAACTTTCAAATAAAACACAATTTAATATAACCAAAAAAATACAAATTTTCCACAAAATGCATGAATTTTCAACCAAATATTTGAAGTATCAACCAAGAAGATTAATTTTCTGCCAGAAAATACGAATTATCAACCGAATGGTTGAATTTTTAATAAAAAAAAAAAGATCACTGTTTATCCAAATATGAAATAGTTCAATTTTCATAGAATACGAATAATTTTCAATTTAGAAAAGATAATTTTTTATAAAACATTCGAATTTTCAACACCGAAATAAGAATTTTAAACAGCAAAATTGAATTTTCGACCAAATAGTTGAATTTTCCACCAAATTGTTGAATTTTCAAGACAAAAGGACGAATTTCCTACAAAAATGTTGAATTTTCAACTCGAAAACATGAATTTAACAAAAAAGTTAATTTTCAACCAAACAGTTGAATTTTCAACAAAAATTATGAATCTTCAACCAAAAATTAATTTTTATAAAATTATTTCAACCAAGGAGTTTAATTTTGTAACCTAAGAAGATGAATTTTCAATAAAATATAAAATAGTCGATATTTGACCAAAAATTATTCTAATTTTAAATAAAACACAATTTAATTTAACCAAAAATGGCGAATTTTCTACAAAACAGTTGAATTTTCAACCCGAAAATATGATATTTCAAGAAAAAAATTCATTTTCGACCAAAGAGTTGAATTTTTAGTTTAAAAAAATGTTTGCCCCAAGAAAGGGAAGTTTCAACAAAGTTGTTCAATTTTCAACCCAAGAGCCGAATTTTTTACTAAAATTATGAATCTTCAAAAAAAAATAATTTTTAAGAAAGTAATCCAAGTTTCAACCAAGTAGTTAAATTTTTTGACCTAAGATGATGAATTTTCAATAAAAAGCATAATAGTCGATATTTCAATAAAAAAGGATTTTAATTTTAAATAAAACTCAGTTGAATTTAACCAAGAAAGACGAATTTTGAACAAAATAGTTGAATCGTCAACCAAAAAAGAGTAATTATCAACCAGGAAAATTTATTTTCTACAAAAAAGATGAATTTTTAACAAAAGGCATGCATTTTTAACCAGATAATTGAAATTTTAACATAAAATATTAATTTTCTACCAAAAAGACGAATTTTCAACCAAGTAGTTGAATTTTTAGCCTAAAAAAGATTACTTTTCAACCAAAAATAGAGTAGTTAAATTTTCATTGAAAAACAATAATTTGCAATTTAGAAAATTGATTTTTTCACAAAACAGTCGAATTTTCAATACGAAAATATGAATTTTTACCAAAAAAATCTAATTTTTGACCAAATAGTTGCATTTCCCACCAAATTGTTGAATTTTCTACAAAACAGTTAATTTTTAACCAAACGGATAAATTTTCTACTAAAATTATGAATCTTCAACAAAAAAAAATGAATTGGTAATACAGTAGTACAACTTTCAACCAAGTAGTTGAATTTTCACCCTGAAAAGATGAATTTTGGTAACGAAAATTGTAGCCCATGTAAGACAGCATAGAAAAATCGTGCCCAAATGACTTCACGCAATTTAAGATAACTTTTTTTTTCATAAAATTGATTTTTCCATTTTTCTCACAAACGACAGAAACGATAAAGTGTTAGCATAAAATTTTTCACGCATAAAAAAATTCGATGAAAAATTCAAAAATTATATTTTTAGGAAAAAAAATTCTCCTGGCCTCAAAAATGGTTTAGCCCACATAAAGGTAATAGGATGCCTTTCTTCTATGAGGAGAAACTTTTCAAAAATATTGAAAAGAATAAAAAAGGTGGGGTTTTCCAGAAAATATTGTTTTTCATGTTTTCGAAATTTGAAGAAAAAAATAAAAACTTTTTTCTGAAAAAACCCCACCTCTTTTATTTGTTTACCCTTATTTTTTCAGTTTATGTATATATAAGGAAGATATCCTATCAGCTTTGTGCGAGCTAAACGATTTTTGAAGCCAGGAGAATTTTTTCCCTAAAAATATAATTTTTGAACTTTTCTCGTAAATGATGCAAGATTTCGCAAAAATTTATTTAGCCAGCATAAAAATCTAAAAAAGTCTTCCCTATGGAAGTGCAAATTCAACAAAAGATTTGCAAAAAATATAAGTGTGGGTTTGTTGAGAAAGTTCACTTTTAATGTTTTAAGAAAAACCGACACAATTTTATTAATTTTGAACCTTTTTTTTTAATTTTCCGGAAGATTTCGAAAGAAGATGATCAACTTTATCAGTATCAGAAATGAAGCGATAACTATCTCAATTAGGTCTATTTATAGAGGTTTAAAGAATTTTTTTTGAAAAGTGTGCAGTGGAAAATTAACTTTATTTTCTGAGAACAATTTTCAGTTTTTCACTTAAATGCGAGCTAAATCAATAGAACCCAACTGTTTCCATTGAAAGTTCAGTCTTTTTAGTTAAAAAGTTTATTATTATATTTTTGGTTGAACATTCTACTTCTTTGGTTGAAAATTTAATTATTTTATTAAAAATGTAATCATTTTGTTGTAAATTCAACAATTTTGTTAAAAATTCATCCTTATTTTTATTGATAACTCAACTGTTTTGTTGAAAATTCGTTTTTTCGATTCAAAAATGCAACTATTTTAGTGGGAAATTCAGCTATTTGGTTAAAAATTAACTTTTTTTTTAAACTCAATTGCTTTGAAGAAAGTTCGTGTTTTTGACTTGAAAATTCCACAATATGTTAGACATTTTTTTAATTTCTTGAACAACAAATCTTTTTTGTTTGAAAACTCAACTACACTTGGTCAAAAGTTGAACTAATTTGTTAAAAATTCATTTTTTGGTGGAGGATTCATCATTTTAGTTAAAAATTCCTCTCTGGTTAAAAACGTAACTGTTTTGTTTAAAAAATTTTTTTTATTGATAAAAATTACTTTTTTTTACTGAAAATTTAATTATTTCAATAGAGGATTTATCATGGAAGTTGAAAGTTAATTTCTTTGGTTGAAAATAAAAATTTTTGTTATAAATTAATATTTTCTGGTAGAAAATTCGATTCTTTTATATAAAATTCGACTTTTAGTCTTAAAAATTCAACAATTTCGTTGACATTTTTTTTATCTCTGGACTAAAAAATGGTTTTTGGTTGAAAATTCAACCATTTTGTTGAAAATTGGTCTTTTAGATTGAATTTTACTGTTTCTAATTAAAACAAAAATGTTGAAATTTCAGCTATTACATTTTTTTAGAATACATCCTTTTAGTTTGAAAACTCAACTACTTGGTTAAAAGTTGAACTAATTTGTTAAAAATTCATTTTTTTGGTGGAGGATTCATCAATTTAGTTGAGAATTCCTCTCTTTGGTTAAAAACCTAACTGTTTTGTTTTAAAATGGTTTTTTATTGATAAAAATTACTTTTTTTTACTGAAAATTTAATTATTTCAATAGAAGATTTATCATGGAAGTTGAAAGTTCATTTCTTTGGTTGAAAATGTAACTATTTTGTTGAAAATTCGTTGCTTTTTGTTGAAAATGAATTTTCTTGACTGAAAATTCAACTATTTATGTTGAAGATTAATCATATAATTTGAAATTGTATCTCTTTTATCGAAAATGTAACGTGTTTGTTAAAAATTTGTATATTTTGGAAGAAAATCCATCTATTTAGTTAGAAATTAAAATTTTTGTTATAAATTAATATTTTCTGGTATAAAATTCGACTCTTTTACATAAAATTCGACTTTTAGTCTTAAAAATTCAACAATTTCGTTGACATTTTTTTTTATCTCTTGACTAAAAAATGGTTTTTGGTTGAAAATTCAACCATTTTGTTGAAAATTCAACCATTTTGTTGAAAATTAGTCTTTTAGATTGAATTTTACTGTTTCTAATTTTAAAAAAATGGTGTTGAAATCTCAGCTATTACATTTTTTTTAAATTCATCTTTTTTGTTTGAAAACTCAACTACTTGGTTAAAAGTTGAACTAATTTGTTAAAAATTCATTTTTTTGGTGGAGGATTCATTATTTTAGTTGAGAATTCCTCGCTTTGGTTAAAAACGTAACTGTTTTGTTTTAAAATGTTTTTTTATTGATAAAAATTACTTTTTTTACTGAAAATTTAATTATTTCAATAGAAGATTTATCGTGGAAGTTGAAAGTTCATTTCTTTGGTTGAAAATGTAACTATTTTGTTGAAAATTCGTTTTTTTTTTGTTGAAAATTAATAATGAATTTTCTTGACTGAAAATTCAACTATTTATGTTGAAGATTAATCATATAATTTTAAATTGTATCTCTTTTATCGAAAATGTAACGTGTTTGTTGAAAATTTGTATATTTTGGAAGAAAATTCATCTATTTAGTTAGAAATTAAAATTTTTGTTATAAATTAATATTTTCTGGTAGAAAATTCGACTGTTTTATATAAAATTCGACTTGTAGTCTTAAAAATTCAACAATTTTTTGAAATTTTCCTTATTTCCAGACTGGAAAATCATTTTTGTTTGAAAATTCAACTTTTTTGTTGAATATTCGTCTTTTTTGGTTGATAATTCATCTCTATTGGTAGAAATTTCATATTTCTTAGTTAAAAATGACACTGTTTTGTTCTCTCTAAATTGGAATCAATTAAAAAATTACTAATATTAATTAGTGACTGAATTCTAGCTATGAATCAGCTATTTTTTAATGATAAATTAGTGAAACTTACTAATTTATCATTGAAAATAATTGATTTATAGCTAGAATTCAGTCGCTGATTGAAATTGGTAATCATTTTAACTGATTTAAGTCTACAGATTTGAAAATAAATCGGTTTTGGTTGAGGGTTTAACTATTTTGTTGAAAATTCATCTTTTTTGGATGAATTTTACTGCTTCTTTATTTAGAGAATGCGTCTTTTTGGTTTAAAATTCAACTACTTATAGCCAAAAGGTGAACTATTTTGTTAAAAATTAATTTTTTTTGTTGAAGATTCATAATTTTAGTTGAAAATTCATCCCATCTTTTTTGATGGAATGTTAAACTACTTGGTTAAAATTTGAACTATTTTGTTAAAAAATAATTTTTTTGGTTGAGGATTCGTAATTTTAGTTGAATATTCATCACTTTGGTTGAAAATGTAACTATTTCATTGAAAAATGTGTGTGTGTGTTAAAAATGACCTTTTTCCTGAAAATTTAATTATTCAACTTGAAGATTCATCATGTAAGTTGAAAATTCGTTTTTTTTTTGTTCAAAATTAATTTTCTTGACTGAAAATTTAACTATTTCAGTTGAAGATTAATCATATAATTTGAAAATTTATCTCTTTAGTTGAAAATGTAACTATTTTATAAAAAAAAAAAATTTTGTTGTTGAAACTTTATTTTTGATTGAAAATTTAATTATTCCAATACAAGGTTTATTATCATGTAAGTTGAAAGTTCATCTCTCTGGTTAAAAATGTAACTATTTCGATGAAAATTAGTCGTTTTTTTTTTTGGTTAAAAATTAATTTTCTTGGCAGAAAATTTAATTAGTTTAGTTGAAAATTCATCATATAACTTGTAACTTGTTTCTTGAAAATTTGTCTTTTTTGGTAGAAAATTCATCTATTTGGTTGAAAATTAACATTTTTGTTATAAATTAATATTTTGGGGTAGAAAATTTCATTGTTTTGTATAAAATTCGAATCTTTTGTATAAAATTCGAATCTTTTGTATAAAATTCGATTTTTTGTCTTGAAAATTCAACAATTTGGTTGACATTTTTTTATCTCTGGACTAAAAAATGGTGTTTGGTTGAAAATTCAACTATTTTGTTGAATATTCGTCTTTTAGGGTTACAAATTCATCTCTTTTGGTAGAAATTTCATCTTTCTTGGTTAAAAATGCAACTGCTTGGTTCTCTCTAAATTTGAATCATTTAAAAAAATTACTAATATTAATTCTTGACTGATTTCTAGCTATAAATTAGCTATTTTTCAATGATAAATTAGTAAAACTTACAAATTTATCAGTAGGAAAATAATTGCTTTAAAGCTAAAATTCAGTCGCTGATTGAAAATTGGTAATAATTTTAATTGAACAAATCTACAAAGAAAATGAATCGGTTTTGGTTGAGGATTCAACTATTTTCCTAAAAATTTATCTTTTTTGGTTGAATTTAACTGTTTTTTTATTTAAAATAAAAATCTTTTTTGTTTAATAATCAATTATTATATTTTTCGGTGAGAATTCGTGTTTTTGGTTAAAAATTCAACTACTTAGCTTAAAGGTGAACTACTTTGTTAAAAATTAATTTTTTGGTTGAAGATTCATTTTAGTTGAAAATGATACTTCAAAAAAAAAAAAAGAATGTTGAAAAAGGTTTAATTTTCAGCTTAAGAAGACGAATTTTCAATAAAAAATATAATAGTTGATATTTTAACAAATATTTTGATTTGAAATAAAACACAATTCTATTTTACTAATTTATCATGATTATCAATTATCAACAATTATCAACTACTACACTTTTCGTTCAGAATTCATCGTCTTTTAGTTGAATTTAGTTACTTTGTTAAAAGTTGTACTAATTTGTTAAAAAGTTATTTTTTTGTTGAAAATTCATCATTTTATTTAAAAATTCGTGTTTTTTTGGTAGAGGGTTAATCTTATTGGTAGAAAATTCATGTATTTGGTTGAAAATTAACTTTTTTTCTTGAAAATTCATATTTTCGGTTTAAAAAATTAACATTCAACTAGCTATTCAATTAGCATTGAACTATTTTCTTGAAAATTCGTCTTTTTTGGTAGAAAATGAATCTTCTGGCTTGAAAAATGATCTTTTGAGTTGAAAATTCAACTAATTGTTTAAAATTTGATCTAGTTTGTTAAAAATTCATTTTTTTGGTAGAGGATTCATCATTTTAGTTGAAAATTCATCACTTTGGTTGAAAATGTAACTATTTCATTAACATTCTTGTTTGTTTGTTAAAAATGACTTTTTTTCTGAAAATTTAATTATTCCAATTGAAGATTCATCATGTAAGTTGAAAATTCGTTTTTTTGTTCTTGAAAATTAATTTTTTTGGCTGAAAATTTAACTATTTTAGTTGAGAATTAATTTTATTATTTGAAAATTCATCTCTTCAGTTGAAAATGTAACTATTTTAGTTAAAAAAATTTTTTTTTTTTAAATTACTTTTTTTATTGAAAATTGAATTATTCCAATCGAAGGTTTATCATGTAAGTTGAAAGTTTTTTTTGGGTAAAAATTAATTTTCTTGACTGAAAATTTAATTATTTTAGTTGAAACTTCATCATATAATTTGTAACTTATTTGTTGAAAATCTGTATTTTTTGGTAGAAAATTCATCTATTTGGTTAAAAAATAACATTTTTGTTATAAATTAATCTTTGGGATAGAAAATTTCATTGTTTTGTATCAAATTCGACTTTTTGTCTTGAAAATTCAACAATTTCGTTGACATTTTTCTCATCTCTGGACTAAAAAATGGTTTTTGGTTGAAGATTCAACTATTTTGTTGAATATTCGCCTTTTAGAGTTAAAAAGTCATCTCTTTTGGTAGAAATTTCATCTTTCTTGGTTAAAAATGAAACTGTTTGGTAATCTGTAAATTGAAATCAATAAAAAAATTACTAATATTAATTATTGACTGATTTCTAGCTATAAATCAGCTAGTTTTCCATGATAAATTAGTAAAACTTACAAATTTATCAGTAGGAAAATAATTGCTTTATAGCTAGTATTCAGTCGCTGATTAAAAATTAAAAAACTTTTAGATTTTTCGGTGATAATTCGTGTTTTTGGTTGAAAATTCAACTACTTAGCTAAAAGATGAACTACTTTGTTAAAAATTAATTTTTTTGGTTGAAGATTCATCATTTTAGTTGAAAATGTAACTGTTTTATTAAACATCCAACTATTTTCTTGAAAATTCGTCTTTTTTGGTAGAAAATGAATCTCTTTGCTTGAAAATTGATATTTTGAGTTGAAAATTCAACTATCTGGTTAAAAAATCATCTACTTGGTTAAAATGCAATTTTTTTTATCTGAAATGTTAGGAATTCAAAGCATTTCATATTGAATTTAATATATTGTGAAACTTTGGTCTAATGAAAGCCATTGCAAATTTTTCGAAAATTTCTTCCTACTTTGAAGAAAATATTAGTTTATATTCTAAAATGATAATATGTACTAACATTGATGATAATAATTTTTTTGTTAAAGAGAATCTTCTACGTGAGTTAAAGTTCAATAAATAAATTGACACTAGATAAACGAAACAATTAATTTTAAATCAGAAGAGATAATCTTGTTTTGACCTTGAAATTTATAATCATATTTCCGTAATCGTATTATTTGTTTTCCAAATTAATAATAGAATTTGCATGCGTGAAACTCATGATATTTGCGATAAAAGTGATGTCTTCGTCCCTCGTCTTACGTGTCCGTAACATGTGAATTAAAATTGCCATTATCTGACCAAACATTTATCTATCCTTTATTGTAGGCAGTGTACAAGGAAATCAATATTATTTTGTTCAAAAAATGATAAGACACCGGTGCAAAGTTTAAAGTAAATCGAAGAACTGTATACGGCGGTTGCCTTGCTTTTATACTGCTTTATTCATGGATTCAATGGTCGCAATAACGAAATTTTTTTGCGAATCGACGCAGCACTTTGTCAAGAAATTTCACAATTTGATTCAACATGTGTTCACTTGCCAGGTCCTCAGTTTTCTCTGGTCTAATGTAAGTCCCAGTAACAGTGACTAATTATTTTTGTATTATCTTTGATCGCCAAGTGAAATTAGATAAAGAAAATTGGATTAATTGAATAAAAATTGAAATTAAAAGCAATGCTTTAGAATTATTTGGGACCAGGGTGGCCGCAAGTCAAGGAAAACCTGGGAATCACTTTTTAGTCACTTTTTGAAGAAAAAGTCCCTATAGTCAGTCACTTCTTTAAATGAAAAGGTCACTTTTCTTTTAATAAATTAATCCATTGGTTAACCACTATTGAATTCAGATCTGTGTTTACCTATTTCCGAATTTTCTTGAATTCTTTTCAAATATTTTAGGGTGTTTTTTTTTAATTTGATGGGAGTTCAAAGAATTTTACAGATGTTAGGGTATTTTTAAAAATGCCAATGAATTTTCGAAAAATGTAAAAGGTTTAAAGAGGTTTCGAAATATTTCAAGGAATTTCGAAAGATATTAAAGGATTTGAAATATTTCAGGGTATTTTAAAAGATTCCAATACATTTTTTATTGATTTCAATCATGTGAAGTGGTTACAAATAATTTTAAAGATTTTAGGCTATTTTTAAAATCCCAAATAAGCTCAAGAGCTCTAAGTTTCAAGGGATTTCGATTTTCAAGAGATTAACAACATTTCAAGTAATTGCTAAGGATTTTATTGAATTGAAGGTATTTAAAACATTTTTACGGTATGGAACGATTTTATAGGCCCCATAAGATTTTAGAATATTTTTAAAGATTCTATGAATTTTATCATATTTCCGAGGATTTCAATGAATCTAAGGGCTTTTAAAAGCTCTTAAGTTATTTTAATAAAATTTCCAATATTTCAGAAATATCGTCAGGTTGTATATGATTTCACAGGATTTTATAATATTTTATAGAATTTTAAAGAATTTATTCACAAGAATTGAGGGATTTCGTAGGACTTCAATGATTTTAAAATATTTCAAAGTATTTCCAAAGATTTTAAAATTTTATATTTAAAAAAATTCCATAGATTTTTCAGTTGATTTCAATAATTTGAAGAGAGTTCAAAGAATTCGACATATTTCAGGGTATTTAAGAAAATTCCAAGAAATTTTTAAAAGTTTAAAAAAATGTCAAGGGATTTCAATAGACTTGAAAGGATTTGAAATATCTTATGATATTGTAAATAGATTTAAATAATGGGTGTTAAAAATTCTTCTCTTTGGATGAATTTAACTCTTTTTGATTTAAAATTAAAATATTTTTTAGTTTTAATATCAACTATTATATTTTTAGTTGAGAATTAATCTTTTTTTTTTGTTGAAAATTCAACATCTAGGTTGAAAGATAAACGACGTTGTTAAAAATTTACTTGTTTGGTTGAAAATTCATCGTTTTAATTCAAAATTCTTTTCTTCGGTTGAAAATATAACTATTTTGTTGAAAATTCATCTTTTTGGTTGAGGATTCAACTATTTGAAATATCAACTATTAGATTTTTCGTTGAGAATTTATCTATTTTTTATTGAAAATTGAACTACTTGATAAAAAGTTCAACTACTTTGCCAAAAAGTCATTTTTCTGGTTGACGATTCTTCATTGTATTTCAAAAAATAAAGTTTTTCGCGGAAAATTCACATTTTTGTTTAAGAATTCAACTGTTTGGTAAAAGATTAACTTTTTTTTACTCTTTTGTTGAAATGTTGATTTGACGTATCTGAAATTTTCAAAAATCTTTTTGAATTCTCTTCAAGAGCCTTTGGAAAATCATATTGATATAACCCTAAAAACAAATAAAACATTACAAAAGATTTCTACTATTGTCAAACATAAATCCGCAAGATTTTAAGACAATTTTATGAATAATTCGAGTCCGTTTAAAAGATATTTAGGAATTTTAGAAGTTTTGAAGAGATTAAAAATATTTTAAAACTTTGAAAGATTTCCCAAAGTTTATAAAATATTTAAAAATTTGTTCGAAGGGTTAAAAAGTCCTAAATATATTTTTAACTGACTTACATTTTTCCTAAAATGTTCTAAAATCCTGTAAAATAAAGAACGTTTCTAGACACTTTTTCGTCATATCAGAAATTTAAAAAAGTATTTTTGAATTTTCTCAAAAGCCTAGGAAAATTATATTTACAGATTTATATAACCTTAAAGCAAATAAACAAGCAAACCAAAAAACTTGATAAATAATTATTCGAAAGTTTTATTTTGTATTAAAAAGTATTTTCCCCTTCAAAATATAATTTGCCTAAAATTTTTTTTTCTTGACTGAAAATACTTTTCTGGTTGAAAGTTCAATATTTTGGTTGAAGTTGGTCTTTTTTGCTTGAAAATTCGTCTCTTTTGGTAGAATTTTTATCTTTTTTATTAAAATTGCAACTTTTGGTTTAAAACTAAAATCTTTTTTGGTTGAGGATTCAATCATTCTGTTCAAAATTCGTCCATTTAGATGAATACAACTCTTTTTTATTTAAAATTTTAAAAAATTTTTAGTTTAAATGTCAATTATTATATTTTTTGTTGAGAATTCATCTTTTTCGGTTGAAAATGTAACTAATTGGCTAAAAGTTAAACTACTTTGTTAAAAATAACTTGTTTGGTTGAAGATTCATCTTTTTGGTTAAGGATTTAAATATTTTATTGAAAATTCGTTTTTCTTTGGATGAATTCCAGTTTTTTTGATTTAATATTAAAATTCTTTTGCATTGAAATATCAACTATTACATTTTTCCTTGAGAATTCATATTTTTTTTGTTGACAATTCAATAACTTTGTTAAAAAGTTATTTTTCTGGTTGAAGATTCATAATTTGAGTTGAAAATTCGTCTTTTTTTGGCAGAAAATTAATCTTCTTGGTTGAAAAATCATCTTTTTGGTCGAGGATTCGACTATTTTGTTGAAAACTTTTTTTTACTGAATTCAACTGTTTTTTATTTAAAATTAAAATATTTTTTGATTAAAATATCAACTTTCACATTTTTCGTTGAGAATGCATCTTTTTTGGTTGAAAATTCAACAAGTTTGTTCAAGCATTATTTTTATGTTGAAAACCCGTCTTTTTTGGCTGAAAATTAACCTTTTTAGTTGAAAATTCATCTTTTTGGTCGAGGAATCAACTACTTGGTTGAAAACTAGTTTTTTTATGAATTCAGCTATTTTTTATTTAAAATTAAAATCTGTTTGGTTTGAAGTATCAGCTATATTATATTTTTCGTTCGAAATTCAGCTTTTTTGGTTGAATTCAACTTATTGGTTAAAGGTTGTACTACTTTGTTAAAAAGTTTTTTTTGTTGTATAATCATCGTTTTAGTTACAAATTCGTCTTTTTTGGTAGAAAATTAATCTTCTTGGTAGAAAATTCATGTATTTGGTTGTAAACGAACTTGTTTTCAAATTATAATATTAGGTTTAAAAATTAAACTGATTTGTAGAAAATTTGTTCCTTGGAAAATATTTAATCTTGTTTGGTTAAAAATACAACTGGTTAAAATTTTTTTCATTTTTGGATGATTTCAAGTGTTTTTGATTTAAAAATAAAAATCTTTTTTGCTTGAAATATCAACTATTACATTTTTCGTTCGGAATTCATCTTTTTTGGTTGAATTCAACTACTTGGTTGAAAATTGTACTACTTTGTTGAAAAGTTTTTTTTTTTTGTTGAAGATTCATCATTTTAGTTGACAATTAGTCTTTTTTGGAAAATATTGATCTTTTTTGGTTAAAATACAACTGGTCGAAAATTGGTCTTTTTTGAATGATTTTGACTATTTTTGATTTAAAATAAAAATCGTTTTTGATGAAAATATCAACTATAACGTTTTTTTGTTGAGAATGTATCTTTTTTATTTGGAATTCCAACTATTTGTTTGAAGACTAACTTATTTGTTTGATTTGACTTATCTGAAAATTTCAAAAATCTTTTTGGATTTTTTCAAGAATCTTAGGAAAATTATATTTTTGTAACCTTAAAAAGAAATAAACTTAAAAAATAAATAGTAAATCGAAAATTTTATTTTTGATTGATGATGCTTTTATATTGATGATGATTCTGTTAAAAATGTTAGAAGATTAGAATTTTGCTCTTCAAAAATTAATGGTCAAGGAAAATGAAAAATTAGTCAGATAAAAGTCAGGGAATTTTGAAAATTATTCTTGTTTGTTGAAATTGTAACTTTTTGGTTGAAAATTCAATTATTTTGATACAAATCTAATTATTTTTGGAAAATTGAACTATTTTGTTACAGTCGTCCTTTTTATTCGAAAATTCAACTATGTTGTTAAAAATTCTTCCGTTTGGATTGAGAATTCATCTTTTATGGCAGAAAAGTCATCTTTCTTGGTTGAAAATTCCACTATGTTGTTAAAAATTCATCCGTTTGGATTGAAAATTTATGTTTTATGGTAAAAAAGTCATCCTTCTTGGTTTAAAATTTATCTTTCTTGGTTGAAAAAATTTTACTATTTGCAGGCCTCACAGACCGGTCCCTATATCCCCTATTGTACCCTATTTTCAGCCAAGGTCCCTAAAGTACCCTATTTTCAAGATTTGGTCCCTTTTGCAGTCCATAATGTATCTTTGAAAAAATGTATAATAAGATCAAGGTTTTCAAGAGTCAGGCATTTTGAAAAAACAAAAAGAATCAGGAAATTTCTGTAAGAAGTAACTGTAAAAATAATCAGGACTGCTATACAGTCAATATTAGTCCATTTTTTTCTAAAATCACTTATGGAGAATAGACTATTCTCCATGAAATAACTCATGAGTTAATTACTATTCAATTCAGGTCTGTACCTATTTATGAATTGTCTTGAATTTTTTTGAAATATTTCAGGGTATTTTTAAAGATTCCGAGAAGTTTTTAATAGATTTCATTAATATGAAGGGATTTTTATGATTTTAGGGTATTTTTGAAAATTCTCAGGAATTTTCAAGAGCTTTTAAAAGTTTAAAGGGATTTCAAATAATTTCAAAGGATTTTAAATATTTTAGGAAATTTTAAAAGATTCCCAGGAATTTTTTCACTAGTTGTATTAATTTGAAGGGATTTCAAAGCGCGAAATTATCCGAGGATTTCAATGATTGTAAGGGGTTTTTAAAGCTCTCAAGGTATTTTAATAAATTTTCCAGGATATTTTAGTGGATTTTAAAGAATTTACTCACGAGAAGTGAGGTGTTTTGTAAGGTTTCATTAATTGGAAGAGATTTGCAATTAGTTTTAGGAATTGACCCTGAATTCTTATTCATTTATCTTGAATTTTTTTGGATTTTTTAAATTAATTTGAATTCTTCTAAATGTACTCAAGTTTATTTAATTTAATGAATTTTTTGGAATTTTTAAAAGTTTTTATTTAATTGGTCCTGAGGATCAATTGATAAAATGATAAAAGGATTTGAGATTTTTTAAGGTATTGTTTTTTTAATTCCTTGGCATTTTCAAGAGATTAAAAAATTTTCAAGGGATTTCAAAAGATTTTAAAGAATTTTTTTCTCAATATTTTATGTTATTTTCAAAGATTACAAAGGAATTTTTAATCGATTTCAATAATTTAATAGGATTTCAAACGATTTGAAATATTTTAGATTTGAAATATATAATATAAGCGATTCCCAGAATTTTTTTTGTTTATTTCAATAGTTTGAAGGAATTTCAAAGATTTTGAAATAGTTTAGGGTATTTCAAAAGATTCCAAGGCATTTTCAATAGAATTAAATAATTTCAAGGGATTTCGTAGGGTTTCAAAAGTTTGAAGACATTTTCAAATATTTTTTGCAATTCATTTGGAAGTATCCCTGAATTCTTATCAATTTATCCTGAATTCTTCTAAATTCACTTAATTAAATGGATTTTTATAAAGTTTATGTTTAATTCATCTTGAAGTCTTCAAAACTCACCTTAAATTCTTAGGCATTTCATCAAATTCTTTTAAATTCTCTTTAATTTTTCTAAACTTATTTCAAGTTTCAAACTTACTCAATTCAATGAATTTTTTTCATGTGTTTGAATTATTTTAAATTCACATTTTTTTTTTTAATTCAGTTTGATTTTTTATGAATTTCATCGAATTCTTCTCATTTTCCTTAAATTCCTCTATATATATACTCAAATTTTATTGTAATCAATGGAATTTTTTCGATTTGTAGAATTTTTTCCAAATCATTTGAATTTAACTTGAATTGTTTTGTAGTCATTAGTCTCTCCTTTGGTTATCAATTAGTATAATTTCAAAGATTTGAAATTTTTTTTGAATTCACCATGAATTTTTCAATAAATTGACTTATGGGTTAATCACTATTCAATTCAGGTCTATACCTATTTCTGAATTGTCTTGAATTCTTTTGAAATATTTCAGGGTATTTTTAAAGAGTCTGAGAAATTTTTAATAGATTTCAATAATTTGAAGGGAATTTGAAGATTTTAGTGTAGTTTTAAAACTTTTAAGGCATTTTCAAGAGCTTTTAATTTGAAATAATTTAGGAAACTTTTTATTAATTTCATTAATTTGAAGGGATTTCAAAGCGTTTGAAATATTTTAGGATAAAGAATTTTCTAGAATTTCAGAAGATATGGAACGATTTTACAGGACTTATAAGGTTTTAAGATATTTTAAAAGATTCCACGTTATTTTATCAGATTTTCGAGGATTTCAATGATTTTAGGGGATTTTATAATATTTTAGTGTATTTTAAAGAATTTAATCACGAGAAGTGAGGTATTTTGTAGGGTTTTAAAGTTTTGAAGAGACTTGGAATTCACCCTGAATTCAATGGATTTTTTTGAATTTTTAAAAGTTTTTATTTAATTGATCCTGAGGCATTTTCAAGATCGTTAAACATTTTTTTTTAATTCTAAAGGATTTTAAATATTTTAGGTTATTTTAAAAGATTGCGAAATTTTTTTAATGGATTTCAGTAATTTAATGCGATTTCAAAGGATTTGAAGTATTTAAGGGTACTGTAAAAGACTCTCAGGCATTTTCAAGGGATTTAGAAAGTTTCGATGGATTTAAAAAAATATCAAAGGATGTGAAATATTTTGGGAAATTTTAAAAGATTCCCAGAACTTTTTTTATTTATTTCAATAGTTTAAAGGGATTTCCAATAATTTGAAATATTTTAGGTGTTTCAAAAGATTCCAAGGCATTTT
>CAKNYM010050026.1:0-26000 GCA_932195095.1 Andricus curvator | reverse complement strand
ATTTCAATGATTTTAAGGGATTTTAAAGCTCTCAAGGTATCCGGAATAAAGATAAATGTCAGGGAATTTTGAAAATGAAGTTTTGCGGCTACCCTGGAGACCTGGGTGGCAAAGAGGATTTAGGTGAAGATCAAGAAGTGTTTAATTTCACTTGACGATGAATTACTGTCCCTTGATGGATTAATTTCAAACGAATCGACAGCAGGAATAAATAGAAGCTGGAACAGGAAATGTTCCTGTATTCCTAGACGCTTCAATATGAAGTTGTAATCCTAGGAAGTAGAGTAAGGGCAGACTGCAGCTTTATGCATGCTCATCTAGCAGAACCCAGTAATTTAATATTTTATTCTTGCACGCTAGGTAAATGCTTTGTGCCAATAACTTATATATTAAGGCAAGTGCCAGCTAAACGCTTATTTGTCAAGCACATTTCACGTGTAAGTACTTCGCCTCTCATTCAAACACAGACATTAATTAACAATGTTCATTAGGGTGGTCCAAAAATGCATTGGAAATTTTTTTTTCTCAATTTTCAATTTTCCTAGTAATCTTAAGAAAATGTTTTTATTTTTTTGAAGCAGTTCACAATTCTTAAAAAGCTTCTAATTTTTTGTTTGAAATCTGCAAAACTCTACAATTTCTTTTAAATTAGGTCGTGGCTATTGGCACCGAAATTTTGGTACAAATAGCCGGATTTTGTCGGTACACACAATTCGTTTAAATTATTTGAAATCATTTCAAGTTTTTAATTAATTTTCAATGTTTTCAAAACATCCGAATATCTCTTAAAATTACTCGATTTTTTTCCACAACTAATAAGTGTTCAATTGTTATTTATACATAAAAATTCAACAATTTCGCTTAAAAATTAAGCATTTTTAAAATAGAAAACTTGAAATTGTACCGTTCAATGTTTAAAAGTTCTTTCAAATTTTAACGATTCAAGGCTTTCTATTTCAAACAATTTAGTTTTAAATTGTTTACTTTTGGATATTTGGTTTGAAATCAATCCTCTTGAATGAACAGTCAAATATTGCTAAATATTAGACAATTATTCCTTTTCTTAATTAAACATTTTCAAATTGAGTGGGTTAAACATGGAATACTTTATACTGAAACATTATTTTAAATTTAATAAAAGCCTTTAATTATGAATCTATTATTATGAAGATATTTTTAAATTGAAAATAGTTTATAAAGTTTCAATCGGATGTTTACATTTTTTTAACGACTAAGAATAACGAAACACTATAAATCTTTAAGATTTCAAGCCGAAATATATTGCACTTTCAAAAAAAATTAATTTTCAACCAAACAGTTGCATTAACAACGAAATAGATGAACTTTCCAGTAGAAGAGACGAATTTTTAAAAAAATAGTTCAAGATTTAACCAAATAGTAAAATTTTTCAAGCAAGAAAGTTGAATTTTAAACTAAGGATGAATTTTTTACCATAAAAGATGAATTTTCAATCCAAACGGTTGAATTTTTAACAACATAGTTGAAGTTTCGACTAAGAATGATGACTTTAACAAAATAGTTAAATTTTCCAAAAATAGTTACATTTTTAACAAAATAGTTTAATTTTCAACGTACAAAGATGCATTTTCAATCAAATGGTCGAATTTTCAAAAAAAAATAATAATAATAATAATAAATTCAATCAAATATTTGAAGTTTCAAGACAAAAAGACAATTTTTTTAGAAGAAAGTTGAATTTTCATCAAGAAAGTATATTTTCAATCAAGAAAGATGATTTTCCTACCATAAAAGATGAGTATTCAATCCAAATGGATGAATTTTTAACAACAAAGTTGAGTTTTCGAATAAAAAGGATGACTTTAACAAAATAGTTAAATTTTCCAAAAATAATTAGATTTTTAACACAAAACTTGAATTTTTAACCAAAAAGTTGAACTTTCAACTAACAAGAATAATTTTCTACCCAAAAAAATGACTTTTTAATCAAATATATGAATTTTTTACTAAAAACTTGAATTTTCAACAAATAAGATTAATTTTCTACCCAAAAAAACGACTTTTCAACAAAATACATGAGTTTTCTACCAAATAGTTGGATTTTTAACTTATACAATATGCAGGATAAAGTTTCAACGAAAAATAGAATAGTTAAATTTTCAGATGAAAACCCTGATAAAAAAAATAACTTTGAACAAACATAAAGTTTCTACCAAAAAAATGAATTTTCGACCAAGAAAATTGATGTTCTACCAATAAAGACGAATTCTGAACAAAATACATATAATTTTAACAAAATTAATTAATTTTAAAACCAAAAAGACGAATTATCGACAAAAAAGTTGAATTTTTAAACCAAAAATATGATTTTTCTACCAAAACGTTTAATTTTCTACCAAAGTGTTGAATTTTTAAGCCAAAACGATAAATTTTCTACAAAACAATAGAATTTTTAAAAATAAAAGTTCATTTAAAAACAAATATTTCATAATAATATTTCAACTTTAAGTCACATAATCGACTTTTAAACCGACAAAAATTAATTTTCAAGAAAACTTTGAAATTTTTAACCAAAAAGATAAATTGTCGACCAAGAAGATTAACGATCTACCAACAAGGTCGAATTTTGAACAAAATAAATGAATTTTTAAAAACAAATTTTTATTTGAAGGCCAAAGAGACGAACTATCTACAAAAAAGTTGAATTTTCAACCCAAACATATGATTTTTTAACAAAAAAATTTAATTTTCAACCAAATAGCTTAATTTTCTATCAAATTGTTTTATATTCAAGCCAAAAAGGTGAATTTTCTACGAAATAATAAAATTTTTAAAATAAAAGTTTATTTAAAAGCAAATAGTCTAACTTTCAACTATAATTACGAATCATTAAAAAACATGTTTCTAAGTAGTTCAACTTTAAGTCAAATAATCGATTTTCAACCAAAAAAGATGAATTCTCAACGCAGAATGTATTCGTTGATATTTCAACCAAAAAATTTCCATTGAACAATTAAATTTCTACCAAGAAAAACGAATTTTCAAAAAAATACATGATTTTTCAAGCAAAAAGTTGAACTGTCAACTAAAAAAGATAAAAAACAAATAGTTATACTTTTAACTGAAAAAGATAAATTTTTAACCAAAAATGGAATAGTTTAATTTTTAGTTTAAAAAATTTATTTTCAACAAAACATGAAACGAATTTTCACCAAAATTGTTAAATTTTTATCAAAGGAGATGAACCTTTAACTAAAAAAATAAATTTTTAACAAAGTAGTAGAATTTTTGATTAAAAAGATGACTTTTTAATAATACAGTTGTATTTTCAACAAAATGATTAATTTTTCAACCAAATAATGGAATGTTTAACCAAACGAGTTATTATTCAATATAAAATTGGAACAGTTACAAAATATATATTACTTTTTAAATAAGTATTAGAAGATTAACACATTTTAGTTGAAAAGTACAAAGTTAAAGACCGGTTTAAAAAATGGAATATTCCAAATTCATCAAGTGCAATTTTAAATATTCTAACTTGAGCAATTTTTAATATTTTTAAATGTTGAACATTTAACTATTGTTGAAACTTTTTTTTCGTTGAAAATTAATTTTTTTAAACTCACAATTGAACTATTCCACTTGTGTTTAAAAATTGATATTTTTTAGTCGGAAATTCAACTATTTGGTTGCAAGTTCATGAATTTCGTTCAAAACTTATATTTTTTGGCAGAAAATTGGTTAAAAATTTAACTATTTGGTTGAAAATATATTTATTTTGTTAAAAGCTGTCTTTTTGGTTGAAAATCAAGCTACTTTGTTAAAAATTCATTTTTTTAAACTGAAAATTTGCAATTTTTGATTGAAATTTATTTTTTGTATTGAAAGCTTATATTTTTGAGTTCGAAATTCAACTGTATTGTAGAAAGTTCTTTTTTTTTTGCTCAAAAATTCAATAATTTGGTAGAAAATTGGGTTTTTCATTTAAAAATTAGTTTCTTGAAATGAAAATGTAGCAATTCCATTTTTGGTTCAAATTTGATCTTTTTTATTTTGAAAATTCAACTATTTGGTTAAAAATTGATGTATTTATTAAAAATTCGTCCTTTTTTGTAGAAAATTAATCTTCTTGAATTTTGAACTACTTTGTTAAAAATTCATTTTTTAATTAAAAATTCATCATTTTAGTTTGTTAAAAACTAGGGTTTTTAACAAATTTCAATGTTTGGTTGAAAATTTACTTTTTAATTGAAAATTCATATTTTCCCGTTGAAAAATCAACTGCATCGTAGAAAATTCTTCTTTCAGGCTTCAAAATTCAACAATTTGGGAGAAAATTCAGTTTTTTCAATTGAAAATTAATTTTTTGAAACGAAAATGTAACTATTCGATTCTTGGTTAAAAACTGATGTTCCTAATTCAACAATTCGACTATTTTAATCAAAAATTATCTTATTTGTTGAAAATTTTTAAATTGCGAAATTTAAAAATAAATTTTTTGCTCAGTTACCCTTTTTTTGAAAATGTGCAAAAACATGTTTTTTTTATTGAGTCATATGCACACATTTAAAAAAAAATTGAATATGTCGAACCTGAAATTTATTCCGCAACTATCTAAGTTGCAGTTTTTTTCTGAATTTTTTAACTTTTGTCCATTTTTCAATGAGAGTGGAGTAATAATTAATTCAAGTTAAAAACAAAAATTTTTGAACAATTTATTATTATTGTTAATAATATTCTCTTTGCTTAATGGTAGAAAGTTGCGATTTTTTCTGAAATTTTGAAATATTTGTCTGTTTTTCACTGGGAGTGATTTAATAATTATTTAAGTTGAGAAAAAATAATTGTTTTAGCAAATAATTATTGTTAATAACTATCTTCATCTATATTAATGCCAGATAGTTACGGTTTTTTTTCTGAAATTTTTAACTTTTTTCCCACTTTTCACTTAGTGAGGTAATAATTAATGCAAGTTGATAAAAATAGTTGTTTAAACAATTTATTATTGTTTATAAATATTTTCTCTTAGATAAGTGCTAGAAAGTTTTGGTTTTGTCTGAAATGTTCAACATTGCTTTGCCTTTTTAGTTATGTACAAATGATAAATAAACATTAGAGAGAAACTTATTTTAAAGAATCTCTTTCTTTTCGTGAATATATTTTGCTGGAGGGGGACTGATATCAAAATATGTTCAATACCATATTTTTCTTTTACGCGTTGCAATAAACTTCTTGTTGTAATTACAAAAAAAAATATTTACTAGTCATTTACACACCTAGTTCTCTCACCTACTCCTAATTATTCCATTCTTTGTTTAAATTAATTTTTTCAAACATTGGGAAAAGAGCAAAAATAATTAACTTGAAAAAGTAAAATACTATTTAAAAAATGATTCTTGTTGAGGTTCACTTATTATTAGTTCATAACTAAAATGTCAAAGCAAAACTGAAGATTTCAGAAAAAATCGCAACTTTTTAACACTTATCTATGAGAAGATAGTTATAAACAATTATAAATTGTTTAAACAAGTATGTTTGTTAACTTGCATTATTTATTACTTTACTGAGTAAAAAATGGGTAAAAAGTTGAATATTTCAGAAGAAACCGCAACTATATTGCATGCATAAAGAAGAATATAGTTATAAACAGTAATAATTTGTTTCACTAATTGTTTTTGCTAAATTGAATTAATTATTTTTGGATAAAAGTTCATTTTTCTATTATTGAAAAGGCTCCTATTATATCTTTGGCTCGGAATTCATCTCGCTTGGTTAAACATTCCATTATTTGGTTGAAAATTTAATAATTTTGTTGGAAATGAAACTGTATTATTAAAAAATCACCTTTTTAATCAAAAATTTTACTACTTTGTTAAAAATTCATTTTTTTTTAGTTAAAAGTTCATCTCTTTTGATGAAAATTTAAAAATGTTGGTGAAAATTTGTTTCACGTTTTGTTGAAAAAGAATTTTTTAAATTGAAAATTAAACTATTCCATTTTTGCTTAAAAATTTATCTTTTCCAGTTAAAAATATAACTATTTGTTTAAATTTATCTTTTTTAGTTGACAGTTCAACTTTTTGCTTGAAAAATCATGTATTTTTTTGAAAATTCGTTTTTCTTGGTAGTAATTTAATTCTTCAATTGCAATTGTTTGGTTGAAATATCAACTAATACATTCTGCATTGAGAATTCATCTTTTTTGGTTGAAAATCGATTATTTGACTTAAAGTTGAACTACTTAGAAACATTTTTTTTTTAAAGATTCGTAATTATAGTTGACAATTAAACTATTTGCTTTTAAATTAACTTTTATGTTAAAAATTCTATTATTTCGTAGAAAATTCACCTTTTTGGCTTGAAAATTCAACAATTTGATAGAAAATTAAACTATTTGGTTGATAATTGATTTTTTTTGTTAAAATTCATATGTTTGGGTTGAAAATTCAACTTTTTTGTAGATAGTTCGTCTCTTTGGCCTTCAAATAAGTTGTTGCAAATTCATGTATTTTTTCAAAATTCGTCCTTTTTGATAGAAAGTTAATCTTCTTGGTCGAAAAATCATCTTTTTGGTTGAAAATTTCACAGTTTTGTTGAAAATTAATTTTTTTCGGTTGAAAAGTCGATTATTTGACTTAAAGTTGAGCTACTTTCTAAAAAAACTTATTTTTTTATTAAGGTTTCATAATTATAGTTGGAATGAACTATTTGCTTTCAAATGAACTTTTATGTTTAAAAATTATATTGTTTTGTAGAAAATTTATCGTTTTGGCTTGAAAATTCAACACTTTTGTAGAAAATGAAACGTTTTGGTACAAAAATCATATTTTTGGTTTGGAAATTCAACTTTTTTGTCGATAATTCGTTTTTTTGGTTTTAAAATTAAATAATTTTGTTAAAAATTCATGTATTTTGTTAAAAATTCGTCTTTTTTGGTAGAACATCAATCTTGTTGGTGGAAAATTCATCTTTCTGGTTGAAAATTTAACAACTTTGTTGAAAATTAATTTTGTTTTGTTACAAATTGTTTTTATCTAAAAATTAAACTATTCCACATTTGGTTAAATCTTTATCCTGTATATTGGATAAGTTGCAAATTCGTCTTTTGTGATAGAACATTAATCTTCTAGGTCGAAAATTCATAATTTTCGTTGAATATTCGTTTTCTTTTTGTTCAAAGTTATTTTTTTATCAGAGTTTTTATCTAAAAATTTAACTGTTCCATTTTTGGTTAAAAATTTATCTTTTTCAGTTCAAAATTTAACTATTTGGTTAAAAATGTATCTTTTTTACTTGAAAGTTCAACTTTTTGCTTGAAAATTCATGTATTTTGTTGAAAGTTCAACTATTTGCTTTTGAATAAACTGTTATTTTAAAAATTCTATTGTTTTGTAGAAAATTCAACGTTTTGGCTTGGAAATTCAACAATTAGGTAGAAAATTAAACTATTTGGTTGAAAATTAATCTTTTTGATAGAAAAATCTTATTTTTGTGTTAAAAATTCGACTTTTTTGTGGATAATTCGTCTTTTTGGCTTTAAGATTAAATAATTTGGTTAAAAATTCATGTATTTGGTTCAAAATTCGTCGTTATTGGTAGAACATCAATTTTCTTGGTCGAAAATTCATTTTTTTGGTAGAAACTTTTTGTTTGATCAAAGTTATTTTCTTTATCAGAGTTTTTATCTGAAAATTTAACTATTCCATTTTTGGTTGAAACTTTATCCTGTATATTTTATAAGTTAAAAATGCAACTATTTGGTAGAAACTCATGTATTTTGTTGAAAAGTCGTCTTTTTGGGTACAAAATTTATCTTATTTGTTGAAAATTCAACTTTTTGGCAAACAATTCATATATTTTATTAAAAAGTCATCTTTTTGGGTAGAAAATTATTCTTGTTTATTGAAAGTTCAACTTTTTGGTTAAAAATTCAAGTATTGTGTTAAAAATCTAATTATTTTTGGAAAATTTAACTGTTTTGTTAAAGTCATCCTTTTTTTCGAAAATTAAACTTTGTTGTTAAAAGTTCATATTTGGATTGAATATTCATCTTTTATGGTAGGAAAATCATCTTTCTTGAATGAAAATAAACTTTCTTGATGAAAATTCAACTTTCTTCTAAAAAATTTGTCTTTTTGTCTTGAAACTTCAAGTATTTGATTGAATGTAAATCTTTTTTGTTTGAAAATTCGACCATTTGATTGAAAATGCATCTTTGTATGCTGAAAATTAAACTATTTTGTTAAAAATCTAATTATTTTTGGAAAATTTAACTATTTTGTCAAAGTCATCATTTTTAGTCGAAACTTCAACTATTTTGTTAAAAATTCAACCGTTTGGATTAAAAATTCATCTTTTTCGGTCAAAAATTCATCCTTCTTAGTTTAAAATTCAATTTTCTTGGTTGAAAAATTTTACTATTTCGTTAAATCTTGAACTATTTTTGTAAAAACTCGTCTCTTTTACTGGAAAGTTCATCTATTTGGTTGTTAATGAAACTGTTTGGTTGAAAATTATTTTTTTTTTAATGTGCAATATATTTCGGCTTGAAATCTTAAAGATTTATAGTGTTTCGTTATTCTTAGTCGTTAAAAAAATTTGAACATCTAATTGAAACTTTAGAAACTATTTTCAATTTAAAAATATCTTCATAATAATAGATTCATAATTAAAGGCTTTTATTAAATTTAAAATAATGTTTTAGTATAAAGTATTCCATGTTTAACCCACTCAATTTGAAATTTTTTAATTAAGAAAAGGAATAATTGTTTAATATTTAGCAATATTTGACTGTTCATTTAAGAGGATTAATTTCAAACCAAATATCCAAAAGTAAACAATTTAAAACTAAATTGTTTGGAATAGAAAGCCTTGAATCGTTAAAATTTGAAAGAACTTTTAAACATTGAACGGTACATTTTTAAGTTTTCTATTTAAAAAATGTTTAATTTTTATGCTTTTTAAGAATTGTGAAAGGCTTCAAAAAAATAAAAACATTTTCTTAAGATTACTAGGAAAATTGAAAATGATTTTTTATTTTGAAAAATTATTTTAAGGGAATATTTAAAAAGATTTAAAAAGATTTCCAGAATTGTCAAAAAAGAATCTGGAAGTTTTTAAGGAAATTTTTTGAAATTTCCAGGATTTTCTAAAAATTGTAGGAAAAATTCGAATAATTTCAAAAGATATTTTGAGGTTCGGAAAAATGTAAAAATTAATTTAAAATTTGAAAAAATTTTAAACAACATTTAGATTTTTCAAGATTTTAAAATAAAATTTTGAGGCTTTTCGGAGAATTTTAAACTATTTAAATTAAAAATAATTTATCTTCTAATTTAAGAAGTGTTCAGTTTAAAAAATGTAATCGTTAAATTTTTAATGTTTCTAGCTTAAAATTGCTTAAAATAAAAAGTAAATAATAAAAATACAAATTTACAAAGAAAAAGGGTTTTTAAAGAATTTTTCAAATATAATGTTTTTTTGCCAATCTGTATTCTTACTACAATGTAAATGTTTTCACCAAATATTCTTCACTGCAAACCTTTTTTTTATAGAATATTTGAATAATTATTTAACTATAATGTGTTTGTTAATTTTCGTATATTTAATACAGTGTGATTTTGGACGGAAAAAATTTCCTTTGCTTTCACAGAAATAATTTTTAATCATAAGAATTATTTAACTGCAATATTTTTGTTTTGAAAAAATTTTACTTTCACATAAATAATTTCTCATGATGACAGAAAACTCAGTACATTCCAATTTTAAATTAAAAAATTGTTTAATAAGAAATTTTTTTTAATGAAATGTGTATACAAGGAATTAAAGAGAAAGGTTTTTTTTTATGAAAGGTACTTCGCTATACAACACTTTTAAGAAAAATTTTTGAAAGAATATTTTTGACTAATGATTTAACTACAATGTTTTTGATAATTTCGTTATTTTACTGCTGTGTGATTTTGAGAAAAAGAATTTTACTTTCACACATATAAAACCTAATTATAACAGGAAATTCATTCCATTTTAACTTTATTATTTTTTAAAATAAAAAATAAAATAAAAATATTTTTGAAAACCGGGAATTTTTCAGATTTGTTTTTACTTTCGCAATAAATATCGTCTCGTTCTTCAAAAACAATTTCATCGAATTTTGATCGAAAATCCGAAATCTATATTTTAGATGTTGGATCGCTACAATAGTCTATTTTTTTTTTTTTTTGGTTCAAAAACAATCTATTTTGGTTAAAAATTTAATTGCTTGGTAAAAATTTTAATTATTTTGTTAAAAATTCTACTATTTTGTTGAACGTTCGTATTTTTGTATAGAAAATCCGACCTTTTGGTTTGAAAATTCTTTCTTTTTTTTTATAGAAAATTCATCTTTGATGGTTAAAAGTTCATTATTTTTAATTGAAAAGCCTAATATTATATTTTTGGTTCAGAATTCATCTCTTTTGGTTAAAAATTCTACATTTGGTTGAAAATGTAATTATTTCCGGGACATAATAGTATAATTTTACCAAATAGAACACAAATTGAATTATAATTTCCTGTCGAAAATCTGTATTTTAGATCCTGGGTCACAAAAAAGCGATATATCTTCTAAACTATGATCGACAGAAGATTTCAGAATTTTCACTTTATTTATTTATTAAAATTAAATTTATTCATAAAATCACAGGCTTTACACTCTTTCCCCTATTCCCCTCTTTAAAAAAAAAAATTCCTCCTTTTCCCCTGTTTTAAAGAAAATTCCCCTGTTTTAAACAAAATTCCCCTTTTTATTCTTTTTCGCTCAAATGAGAACTGAGTCTAACAAGATATTTTTGGTTTAGAATTAATCTTTTTCGCTCGAAAATTCAACTGTTTTGTTGAAAATTCGTGTTTTTGGATAGAAAATTCGTTCTTTTGGATGGAAAATTGATCTTTTATGGTTGAAAGTGAATTCTTTTTCATTGAAAAGTTTACTATTATATTTTTTATTCTGAAGTTGTATTTTCTTGGTTAAAAATTCGACTGTTTGGTTGAAAATTGAATTATTTTTTGAAAATTCAACTATCTTGTTAAAAAGTCATTCTTGTGGTCGAAAATTCAACTGTTTTATTGAAAAATCGTCTTTCTGGATAGAAAATTCGTTCTTTTGTATTAAAAATTGATCTTTTATGGTTGAAAGTGAATTCTTTTTCATTGAAAAGTCTACTATTATATTTTTGATTCTGAATTCATCTTTTTTTTATTAAAAATTCTACTGTTTGGTTGAAAATTAAATTATTTTGTTGAAAATTCAACTATCTTGTTATAAATTCATTCTTGTGGGCGAAAATTCAACTGTTTTATTGAAAATTCGTCATTCTGGAAAGAAAATTCGTTCTTTCGGATTAACAATTTATCTTTTATGGTTAAAAGTGAATTCTTTTTCTTTAAAAAGTCTACTGTTATATTTTTTATTCTGATTTTTTTTTTTTTTATTTAAAATTTCACTGTTTGGTTGAAAATTGAATTATTTTATTGAAAATTCAATTGTTTTATTAAAAATTCGTCTTCCTGGATAGAAAATTCGTTCTTTTGGATTAAAAATTTATCTTTTATGCTTGAAAGTGAATTCTTTTTCATTAAAAAGTCTACTATTATATTTTTTATTCTGATTTCATATTCTTTTATTAAAAATTCTACTGTTTGGTTGAAAATTGAATTATTTTGTTGAAAATTCATCTTTTTGGGTTGAAAAGTTAATTATGTTTATTTGGAAAGTTTACTATTATATTTTTGATCCAGAATTCATCTCTTTTTTTTTAGTTCTAATATTTGGTTGAAAATTTAATTTTTTCTTGAAAATTCAACTATTTTGTTGAAGATTCATCTTTTTTTATCCAAAATTCAACTATTTTTTTTAAAATTCGTCTTTGTGAATAGAAAATTCGTTATTTTGGATGGAAAATTGATCTTTTATGGTTGAAAGAGAATTCTTTTTTATTGAAAAGTCTACTATTATATTTTTGGTTCAAAATTAATCTCTTTTGGTTAAAAATTCGACTATTTGGATCAAAATTTTATTGTTTTGTTAAAATTCCATTTTTTTTTAAATTCACCTCTTTTACTTGAAAGTTCAACTATTTGGTTGTGAATGCAACTTTTTGATCGAGAATTAATTTTGTTAGTTGAAAATTGCCTTTTTTGTTGAAAATTAATATTTTTGGGTTTAAAAGTCAAATTTTTTCTAAAACGTTCTACTTTTTGAGCTTGAAAACTCAACTCTTTTGTTAAAAATTCATCTTTTTTGTTTGAAGATTCTACTATTTTGTTGAAAATGCAATATATTTCAACTTGAAATCTTAGGAATATGCTACCTACATTAATGTTATTTAAAGTAATTTATTTCCCTATTATTCCCATATTTTCTTGAAAAATCATCCCATTTCCCCTCTTTTCAATTTTTGAGAGCATTTTTGGCTGTGAAGTCTTGAAATATTTTTAATAAATAATTTGCATGATTTATTTTACCCTTTAGTTGTAAAATGTTTAATTATTTTCAACATTTACATAATAAAACTATTAGTATTGATTTATTATTACTATAAATGCTTGAAAGTCAACCGGGAAAAATGAATATTTTTGACCCAAAAAACCGGGAAATAGCCTGGATTTTTTTTTTAAGTTTGAGTGGCCACCCTGTTATGAAGGAGAATTGAATTCGAGACCAATAGGCAATTTCTATTTTTGTTTGAAGTTTTATTTCACCAGGAAAGAAGAATTAAAATTGTGCAAGTCTTACTCTACACAAAAAAAACACAATTTTTATTCTTATGAACGAACTTTTTTCATTTTATAAATTAAATTTTAGGTCGAGAAGAAAAATATGGCAAGGAAAGGTTCCACTCATGTTCAAACTGGGGAGCAAATAAGAGTTCTGACTCTGAACAAAGGAGAACACCAAGATGGGATTTTGTACAGACTTCAAAAAGGTTCGTTAAAAAATTCTCAAAATAAAAATTGAAATTGAAACTTGTTCGGATTGATTTATAATTTTAATATTTAACGAAATTTTCAATTTCAGGATGGCAAGTTCAATTCAGACTAGGACCCTCGTTGCTCGGAAGAAATATCGATATATTCGTCAATCATCCTCTAACGAATGATAAACAATTTGAGAGACACACCTATTATCAATTAAAATGGGTCGAGGAAACTGCGATTTTACGAGTAACTTCTGCTGGATCTTTTCACTTTTATGCCTCAGATGCAAAGTAGGTACCAAAAACCAAAATCCGGACCTCACAGACCGGTCCCTATATCCCCTACTGTACCCTATATTCAGTTAAGGTCCCTAAAGTACCCTATTTTCAAGATTTGGTCCCTATGGTACCCTATTTGCAGCCCCTTAATGGAACTTCAAAAAAATTCATAATAAGATCAAAGCTTCCAAGAGCATTTAAAAAAAAAATCAGGGAATTCCTGTAAGAAATAACTGTAAAAAATAATTAGGGCTGCCACACACAGTCACTATTAGTCACTTTTTTCTCAAATAATTTTTTATTCACTTTTTTAAATGAAAATATCACATTAGCAGGGTGGCGACTTGACCGGGAAAGACCGGGAAATGACCTGGAATTTTATTGACCGGGAAAAAACCGGGAATTTAATTTAAAAACCGGGAATTTACTTCTGATCATAGCAAAATTCAAGAAATATCATTTCACTTGGAACAGGGAATGTTTTACATGGAATGGGAATTTTTTAAAGGAATTATAATTCGGATTGAGAAAAAAGGAATTTTAAAAAATCCCTCTTTCAAGTCAGAATTCGTCACAATTTGAAAGTTCCCTCTTCTAAATTTTAGGTAATAAAAGTACTTCAAGCAGTTGTCAGAATAGAATTAGAATTTCAAAGATGAAATATTTCTGAATTATAATAGAAATTTTTTTTTACATTGTTCGTTGCGAATTCATCGTTTTTTAGTTAGAAATTCAACTACTGGGTTAAAAGTTAAACTTTTGTTTGAAAATGAATGTACTTTGTGGAAACTTCATCTATTTTTGTAGACAATTAAACTTTATGGTTGACAATTCATCTTTTTGGCATAAAATTAAACTATTCCAGTCAAAGATTCATCATTTCAGTTGAAGATTCATCATTTTATTTGAAAATTCACCAGTTTGGTTGAAAATTAATTTCTTTAAACGAAAATTTAACTGTTCCATTCTGAGTTGAAAATTAAAATGTTCAAGTTCGGAATTCCACAATTTGGATAAAAATTTGTCTTTTTAATTGAAAATTTAATTATTCCGATGAAAATTCATGTATTTTGTTAAAAAATCGTTTTTTTTTGTTGGTAAAAAATTATCTTATTTTTCTTTGAAAGTTAATCTTCTTGTTTAAAAATTCTTCTTTTCGGTTAAAAATTCAAGTATTCCAGTCAAATATTTATTATTTTAGTTGAAAATTCATCTTATAGGTTTGAAATAAAATTATTTGGTTGAAAGTTAAGCTCTTTTGTTAAAAATTAATTTTTTTTTTAGTTGAAAATCCATCGTTTTAATTAAAAATTCATTTCTTTGGTTGAAAAATGAGCTGTTTGATTGAAAATTTGTTTTTTCTTTGGATGTTTTTTGGTTGAAAATTATTATTTTTTTCAACTGAAAATGTAACTATTAATCCAGTTGAATATTTCATAATTTTAGTTCAAAATTCATTCAGTTAAAAATTTGATTATTCAATTTTTGGTTGAAAAATGATCTTTGTTAGTTGAAAATTCGTCTTTTTTGGTAGAAATTAATCTTCTTGGTTGAAAATTAATCTTTTTGGTCAAAAATTCAATTATTCTAGTTATTGATTCATCATTTCAGTTAAAAATTCATCTTTCTGGTTTGAAATTCAACTATTGCAGTTAAATATTTACAATTTTATTTGAAAATTCATCACTTTGTTTGAAAATGTAACTATTATTTTGAAAGTTAGTTTTTTTGTTGTTAAAAGTTAGTTTTTTTTTTTAAACTAATTTTTTTAACTGAAAATTTAGCTTATTCCAATTGAAAATTCCATAGCTGTTATTGAAAATTCATCTGTTTGGTTAAACATTAATTTTTTTAACTTGAAATTTACTTATTAAAGGTTTGGTTGACAATTTATCTTTTTTTAGTAAAAATTAATTTTTTGGTTTGAAAATTGAACTATTTCAGTTAAAGATTCATTGTTTTAGTTGAAAACTCTTACGTTTGGTTTACAAATAATTTTTTAAACTAAAAATGTTACTATTCCATTTTCGATTGAAAATTATTATTTTTTCAGTTCAAAATTTAAATATTTGGTTGAAAATTTGTCTTCTTTTATTAAAACTTCAAACCTTTCTTTAAAAGTTAATGTATTTGGTTGAAAAATTGTATTTTTGGGTAGAAAATTAATCTTTTTATTTAAAATGTAATCTTCTTTAAAAATTCGTCTTTTTGGTTGAAAATTCGAGTGTTCCAGTTAAATATTCATCATTTTAGTTGAAAATTTATTTTTTTGGTTTAAAATTTAACTATTCCAGATAAAGATTCATAATTTGATTTGAAAATTCATCACATTGGTTGAAAATTGAACTATTTTATTGAAAATCCGTTTTTTTTTGTTGAAAATTAATTTTTTCAACTGAAAGTTTAACTATTCCATTTTTTTGTAATAAATTGATATTTTTTAGTGGAAAATTTAAGTATTTTTTTCAAAATTCATTTATTTTGCAACGTTTTCCTCTGTTTATTAAAAGATTTTTAGAACGAACGTCATGAATTAAAATAAATGTTTGCGTTTTGCGGCAAATATAAATATGTTACTTTGAGTTGACAGGGAAAATTGAAAAACTTGACCGGGGAAACCCGGGAAATGACCGGGAATTTGAAATCGTCCGCCGAATCGCCACCCTGATTAGTCACTGAATTGTCTTGAATTCTTTTGATATATTTTAGATTATTTTTAAAGATTCCGAGAAATTTGTAATAGATTTCCATAATTTGAAGGCATTCTTAAGATTTTAGGGCATTTTTAAAACTTGTAAGGCATTTTCAAGAGCTTTTAATTTGAAATATTTTAGGGAATTTAAAAATATTCCGAGGAATTTTTTATTAATTGGCGTTTTCAAGAGTTTTAACGAATTTCAAGGGATTTCAAAAGATTTTAAAAGATTTAAAATATTTGAGGTTATTTTAGATTATTTTAAAAGGATCTAAGTAATTTTTAATTATTTTTAGTGGTTTAGTGAGATTTCAAAGAATTTGAAACATTTTAGGGAATTTTAAAAGAATCCGAGGATTTCAATAACTTTAAGGGATTTTAAAACTCTCAATGTATTTTAATACATTTTCCAGGATTTCAGGACATATCATCATAGAATTTCACAGGGATTTTATAATATTTTAGCGGATAAAAAATGTGTTCACGTGAAGTGAGGTATTTTGTAGGATTTCAAAGAGTTTTAAATATTTGAGGAAATCTTAAAAGATTCCAAGGAATTTTTTATTGATTTTAATCATTTTAAGAGATCTAATAACATTTTAGTGGATTTTAAAGAATTTATTCAAGAAAAGTGAGTTATTTCGTAGGGTTTTAAAGATTTGAAGTGATTTAAAATTATTTTTTGGATTTCACCCTGAATTCTTATTAATTTATGCTGAATTCTTTGAAATTCTTTTGAATTTTTATTTCATTTGAATTCTTATAAATTTACTCAATTTCACATAATTCAATTGATTTTTTTGATTTTTTTTAAGTTTTTGTATAATTGGTTCTGCAGATTAATTCATAAAATGACCAAAGGATTTGAAATATTTTAAGGTACTTTTCAAATTCCATGGCATTTTCTAGAGTTTTAAAAATGTTCAAGCTATTTCAAAAGATTTTAAGGGATTGGAAATATTTTAGGAAATTTGAATGATTCGCAGAATTTTTTTATTTATTTCAAGAGTTTGAAGGGATTTCAAAGACTTTGCAATTTATTTTAAGGTATTTTAAAAGATTCCAAGGCATTTTCAAAAGATATAGACAATTTTAAGGGATTTCCAAGGGTTTTAATCATTTTAAGGGAATAATTATTAATTTATCCTGAATTCTTTTAAATCCTTTTGAATTCTTCTAGATGCACTCAATTTTACTCAGGTCAATGGATTTAAAAAAAAGTTTTTGTTTAATTCATCTTGAAGTCATTAAAACTCACCTGAACTGTTTAGGCATTTCATCAAATTCTTTTGAATTCTCTTCAATTTTTTCTACAATTCATTTCAAACTTACTCAATTCAATGAATTTTTTCATATTTTTACATTTTTTTCATATTTAAAAATTTTTGTAAATTCATTTGAATTTTTTTTTAATTCACATTGAATTTTTATGCATTTCAATGAATTCTTCTCGTTTCCCTTAAATTCCTCTAAATTCACTCAAAATTTTCAGAAATAAATGGATATTTTCGAGTTTTAAAACTTTTTCCAATTCATTTGGATTTTTTCAATTCTTTTGTAGTCATTAGTCATTTTTTTAGTTAGAAATTAGTAGGGTTTCAAAGATTTGAAATTATTTTTTGAAATTCACCCTGAATTCTTTTAAATTCTTTGGAATTCCCTTGAATTTTTTTACTTCACTTGAATTATTCTACATTTACTCAATTATACTTAATTCAATGGATTTTTTTTTAATTTTTGAAAGTTTTGATTTAATATTGATCCTGAAGTCTTACAACCTCACCTTGAATTCTTAGGCATTTCATAAAATTCTTTTGAATTCCCGTGAATTTTTCTAAGCTCATTTCAAAGTTACTAAATTCATAAAAGTATCTTCATATTTTGAAAATCGTTTTCAATTCATTCAAATTTTTTTTTTAATTCGCCTTAAATTTTCATGAATTTTATCGAATTCTTCTGGTTTATCCTAAATTCCTCTAAATTCATTCCAATTTGACGGAAATCAATGGAATTTTTTTGACTTTTAAAATTGTTTCTAATTGATTCGAATTCGTTGGAATTTAACTTGAATTGTTTTGAAGTCTTATAAATTTATCCTGAATTTTTTACCCTTTGAGCGCGAAAAAAGTACCCTATGAGCGTGACGAAAAGTACCCCTTGGTCCCTATATTTTATCCCATAGGGACTGTGAGGCCTGCTGTAGGGACTGTGAGGCCTGAAAATGTATTTTCTTGTAATAATTTCTCTGATTATCTATTTTGCAGAACGGAAATTGGTGCGAAAGCCATTGCCTCTGGATACCTTTTAGTGGATCCTGAATTAAAAATAGGTGAAAACGGTGAAGAACTTCCTCTTGATTGTATTCAGTGCCAAACAGTATTGGCAAAATGTCTGGGACCTTTTTCGACTTGGGAAAGCAAATTATTGGTCACAAAAAATTCCGGTTACAACATGGTTCACTTCACACCAATTCAAGTATGTTTTTTTTCAATTTTTACTCTTTCTATTAACCATTTTACTATTTTTTAGACAGCAGAATTCGAAGTGCTCTATGGAAGTGAAAAAAGTATCTTTCTGAAAAAAAGTATTTAAAAAGTAGTCTTTTTAAATCAGGCAAAAATTGGTTTTTACATAAAAAGCTAGTGGGAAAAATACTTTTGACCTAAAAAAAAAGAACATATTTAAAAGTAAAATTTATTTTTCATAGTTTTCTGTATGTAAATAACTGCGATCAAGACTGCATATAAAGAGAATTTTTTCTTAACTTTATGCTGTGTGAAAAAATAGTGTATTGGGGTTAAAAAAACGTCAACTTTAACAAAATTACGGTGCACCTTAATATATTTTTTTCTAAATCATGAAAAAAGATTACTGTATAATTTTGAGCCAAATCGAAGTATATTCCAAGGAATTTTCAAAAGCTTTAAAATGTTTCAGAGGAGTTGAAATATTTTAGAATGTTTTAAAAGATTCCAAGGAAGTTTTAATTTATTTCAATAATTTGAAGGGGCTTCAAAGAATTTGGCAGATTTTAGGGTATTTGTCAAATTTCCAAAGAGTTTTCAAGAGTTTAAAAAAATCTAAAGTGATTTTAAAGGGTTTGAAACATTTTAGGGTTTTTTTAAAAGGTTCCAAGGCATTTAAAAAATTGTAAGATCTTTTAAATTTGTTCATGATTTTGAAAAGGATTTAAAAGGATTCTAAGAAAGGATTTTAATGATCTTGAGGGATTAAAAAAAATGTCATGGGTTTTAAATAATTTCCTAGAATTTCAGAAGATATGGAACGATTTTATTGGACCTATAAGAGTTGAGAATATTTTTAAAGATTCTAAGGGATTTTACTAGATTTATTAGGATTTCAATTATTGTAAGGGTTTAAAAAACTTTCAAGGTATTATAATAAATTTTATGGGATTTTATAATATTTTGTAGAATTTCAAAGAATTTATTCACAACAATTGTGGGATTTCGTAGGATTTCACAGATTTTTAAATATTTTAAAGTATTTCCAAAGATATTAAAGAATTTACAATTTTTTGGGGAATTTAATAAGATTCCAAGACACTTTGAAGAGATTCAAAAAATTTGAAGGAATTTTTAAAGACTTTAATGAGTTTAAGGTATTTAAAAAGCTTACATGGGGTTTTAAAGAATTTCCTAGAATTTCGAAAGATTTTGAACTATTTTATATAACCTATAAGGTTTTATAATATTTCGAAAGATTCCAAGGGATTTTGTCAGATTTCCGAGGATTTCAATGATTTTAAGGTATTTCAAAAGCTTTCAATGTATTTTAATAAATTCTCCAAGATTTAAAGAATCCTAAAGATTCCAGAATATTTTTAAAGATTTCAAGGAATTTTCAATTGATTTAAATAATTTGAAGGGAGTTCGAAGAATTTTACAGATTTTAGAGTATTTTTAAAAATTATAAGTAATTTAAAAAAGTTTTAAAAAATGTCAAGGGATTTCAATAGATTTGAAATATCTTGGTGTATTTTAAGTTGATTTAAATACTTTGAAGTGATTGCAAAGGATTTTAAAGATTTTAGGGTATTTTTAGAAATTCCAAGGAATTTTCAAGAACTTTAAAAGTCTCAAGGGATTTCAAAGGATTTAAAGTATTTTAGGTTTTTTTTTAAATTTCAAGTAATTTTCAAGAGCTTTCAAAAGTTTCAATAGATTTCAAAATATTTTAAAGAATTTGAAAAAGTTTTGGGAATTTTAAAAGATGCCAAGATACTTTCAAGAGATTAAACAAATTTCAAGGAATTTTTAAAGATTTTAAGGGATTTAAAAAAGTTTAAGTGTGATTTAAAAGAATTTCGGAAGATTTTGAACTATTTTATAAAACATATAAGGTTTTATAATATTTTTAAAGATTCCAAGGTTATCAGATTTCCGAGGATTTCAATGATTTTAAGTTATTTTAAAGCTCCTAAGGTATTATAATAAATTTTGCAATATTTCAGCAAATATTGTCAGATTTCATATGATTTTACGGGAATTTATAATATCTTATATGATTTCAAAGAATTTATTCACAAGAATTGAGGGATTTCGTAGGATTTCAATGATTTTTAAATATTTCAAATATTCCCAAAGATTTACATTTTTTAAAAAGATTTTAGGATATTTTAAAAGGTTCCAAGGATTTTTCAAGTAATTTAAACCATTTGAAGATAGTTAAAATAATTTTACAGATTTTAAAGTAATAAAAAAAATTCTAAGTAATTTTCAAATAAAAAAAAATTTAAGGGATTTCGATAGGTTTGAAAGAATTTGAAATATCTTGATTTGTTTTAAATATATTTCAATACTTTGAAGTGATTACGAAGGATTTTAAAGATTTTAGGGTATTTTTTTTAATCCCAAGGAATTTTCAAGAACTTAAAAAGTTTCAAGGGATTTCAAAGGATTCAAAATATTTTTTCTTTAATTCCAAGTCATTTTGAAGAGTTTTTAAAAGATTCAATGGATTTCAAAGGATTTGAAAATTTTTAGGGAATTTCGAAAGATTCCATGACACTTTCAAGAAATTAAACAAATGTCATGAGATTTCAAAAGATTTCAATGATTTTAAGGGATTTTAAGAACTTTCAAGGTATTTTATTAAATTTTCCAAGATTATAAAAATTTTAAAGATACTAAGATATTTTAAAAGATTCCAAGGAGTTTTCAATTGATTTAAATAATTTGAAGGGAGTTCCAGGTATTTTAGAGATTTTAGATTATTTTTTGAAATTCCAAGGAATTTTCAAGAATTAACATTTTTTTAAAGGGATTTCAATAGATTTGAAAGGATTCAAAATATCTTGGTGTATTTTAAATAGATTTCAATACTTAGAAGTGATTGCAAATAATTTTAAAGATTTTAAAATATTTTTAAAAGTCCCAAATAAGCTTCAAGAGCTTTAAAAGTTTCAAGGGATTTCGAAAGATTTCAAATGTTTTGAAATATTTTAGGGTATTTTAACATATTCCAAGACATTTTCAAGAGATTACAAAAAATGCAATGGATTTCCAAGGATTTTAATGACTTTGAAGGGTTTTGAAGAAATGTCATTGGGTTTTAAAGAATTTCCTGTAATTTCGGAAGATTTGGAACGATTTTATAGGACCCATAAGATTTTAGAATATTTTTAAAGATCCCAAGGGATTTTATCAGATTTCCGAGGATTTTAATGATTTTAAGGAATTTTGACAGGTCTTAAGGCATTATAATAAATTTCACAGTATTTTATAATATTTTATAGGATTTCAAAGAATATATTGGCAACAATTGTGGGATTTCGTAGGATTTTAAGGACTTTCAAATATTTCAAAGTATTTCAAAAGATATTAAAGAATTTGAAGGGAGTTCAAAGAATTTTACAGATTTTAGAGTATTTTTAAATATTCCAAGGAATCTTCAAGAGTTTCAAAATTTTCAAAGGATTTAGAATATTTTTGTTTTTTGTTTGTTTTAATTTAAAGGTATTTTCAAGAGCTTTCAAATATTTCAAAGTATTTCCAAAGATTTTAAAGAATTTTAAAGATTTTAGTATATTTTAAGAGACTCCAAGGAATTTGTAATGGATTCCAATAATTTGAAGGGATTTAAAAGGGTTTAAAATATTTTGGGGTATTTTAAAAGATCCCAAGGAATTTTCAAGAGCTTTAAAAAGTTCCAATGGATATTAAAAGATTTCAAAGGATTTGCAAAATTTTGGGGAATTTTAAAAGAATACAAATAATTTTTTATTGATATCAATCATTTCAACAAATTTCAAAGGGTTTGAAATGTTTTAGGGTATTTTAAAAGATTCCAAGGAAATTTCAAGAGTTTTTAGAAATTTCAAAGGAATTTCAATTAATTTGAAAGGATTTGAAATATTTTAGGGTATTTTAAATACATTTCAATAATTTGAGGGATTATGTACGATTTCAAACATTTTAAAATATCTCAAAGTATTTCCGATTCAAGTATCTCTTTTCTAATTTTTACTCTTTTTGTTAACCATTTTATTATTTTTTAGACAGCAGGATTCGAAGTACTCTATGGAATTAAAAAATTCATCAAAAAGTATCTCTCTTTAGAAAAAATTATTTAAAAAGTAGCCTTTTTAAATCAGTCAAAAATTAGTTTTTTAATTTAAAAAATAGTGGAAAAAATACTTTAAACTAAAAGCGGAACGTATTTAAAAGTAAAATTTCTTTCATACTTTTCTGTATGTAAATACTGCGATTAAGACTGCATCTAAAGAGAGTTTTTTCTTAACTTTATGCCCTCGTATATTTTACATTGAAAAAATTAGCATACAAGTAGCCTTGCCTAAAAAAGTGTAAAAAAAAATAAAATAAAATGTGTAGAACTTTGAAGCCCGAGATAATCCTAATCATTAAATATTTTATTAATTATAAATTTTTTTCAGGAACTGGGAGCTTCCAGGTCGTCATACAGTTTGAGCGATCAACTGAAACTAAATTCTGAATTTTGTAACGGAGAGAAAGAAACCACATTTGACGATATCGAAGGCCTAGTCAAAAAGATGCGCAACGAATGGAAAGTAGGTTATTTTATTTTAATTTCAGTGCCACTGATAATAATAATAATAATTTAATTATTTTGTTGAAAATTCATTTTTCCGGGCTTGAAAATTCAACTGTTTTTTAGAAATACCGTGTTTTTGGCTTCAAAATTGAAGAATTTGGTAGAATATTAATCTTTTTCTTTAATATCGTATTGTCGGGTTAAAAATATAACTGTTTTCTTACAGATAATTCGTCTTTTTGGCTTCAGAATTCAAGAGTTTGGTTGAAATATAATGTTTTTTGTTGAAAATTGTTTTTTTTGTGTTAAATTTCTTTTTATTTGAAAATTTAACTATTTTCTTATAGATAACTCGCCTTTTTGGCTTCACAATTCAAGAGTTTGGTTGAAAATTAATGTTTTTTGTTGAATTTTTTTTCAAACTTTGTTTTATCTGAAAATTTAACTTCCATTTTTGGTTGCAAATTTATTTTTTAATCGCAAATTCAACTATTTGGTTGAGTTTTAGTCTTTTTTGATTGAAAATTCTACCAGTTTGTTAAAAATGCATATTTGTAGGTTGACAATTCATGTATTCATCTATTTTGTTGAAAATTCGTCTTTTTTGGGTCGAAAATTAATTTTGTTTGTTAAAAATTCATCCTTTTTTGGTCGCGGATTCTACAATTTTGTTAAAAATTCTTTTTGGGTTTCATAATGCTTGTTTTTTGTTTTAAATTAATTTTTCCAACTGAAATCTTAGCGATTCCATTTTTGGTTGAAAACTTATCTTTTTTAGTTGAAAATTCAACTGTAGTTAAAAATCCATCTTTATTGATTGAAAATTAACTTTCTTGTTGAAAATTCGTATTTTGAGGTTTAAAGGTCAACTGTTTTCTATAACATTCGACTTTTTAGCTTGTAAACTGAACTCTTTTGTTGAAAAATCATCCTTTTGGGTAGAAACTTAATCTTCTTTGTTGAAAATTCACCTATTTAATTGAGGATTCAACTGTTTTGTTAAAAATTGGTCTTTTTTCATTGCATTCAACTGGTTGAAAATTAGTTTTTTTTTGTTTAGAAGCAATTTTTTAAAACTGAAAATTAAAAAATTTTACTTTTGGTTGAAAATTTATTTTTTTTTAGTTGAAAGTTCAACTATTTGGTGGAATTTTAATCTTTTTCGTTTGAATATTTGATCAGTTGGTTGAAAATGCACCTTTATAGGTGGAAAATTTAACTATTTATTACAAAATATAATTATTTGTTCAAAAATTTAACTATTTCGTTGAAAATGTAATTGTTTTGTTGAAAATTCAACTGTTTTGTTGTAAATTCGTCCTTTTTGATTGAAAATTGATTTTTTATGGTAGAAAAGTTGTTTTTCTTTGTTGAAAATTAACTTCTTTTGCTATAAATTTAACTTTTCTGGTTGAAAATTGAACTGTTTTATGGAATAGTAGTAGAAAATTAACTTTTTTTGTTGATAAATCATATTTTCAGGCTGAAAATTCATCTGATTTGTAGATAATTCGTCTTCTTGACTTCAAAATTCAATAATTTGGTTGAAAATTTATTCATTTTGTTGAAAATATGATTTTTTTATGTTACAAAATTAAATTTGTTATCTGCAAATTTTACTGTTTCATTTTTGATTGAAAATATATCCTTTATAAGTTGAAAATTCAACTAATTGATAAAAAATTAATGTATTTTGATGAAAATTTGTCTTTTGGGTAGAAAATTAATCTTTTATGGTAGGAAAAGTTTTTCTTTTTCGTTAAAAATAAACTTTTTTTGTTATATTTTCAACTTTTCGTTTTGAAAATTGAACTCTTTATTAGGAAATACATCTTTGTACGTTAAAAAGGAGCTATTTCATTAAGAATTCAAATATTTTGTAAAAAAATTAATTATTTTGTTGAAAACTCAACTTTTTTGGTCAAAAATTCAACTTTTTTGTTAAAAATTCATCTTTTTGGATTGAAAATTCATCTTTTTGGATTGGAAATTCATCTTTTATGGTATAAAAGTAATTTTCCTTGTTAAAAATTAATTTTTTTTGGAGGGTTCAACAATTTTATTAAAAATTTGTCTTTTTTTCTTCTAATTAATTAAACTGAAACCTTATCGATTCCATTTTTGGTTGAAAACTCACATTTTTGTTTGAAAACTTATCTTTGTAGGTTGAAAATGAACTATTTCGTTAAAAATTCAAATATTTTGTTGAAAATTAATTATTTTGTTGGAAACTCAACTATTTTGTTAAAGTAATCTTTTTTGGTCGAAAATTCCACTGTCTTCTAAAAAATTCGTCTTCTTTCTGCTTGAAAGTTTTACTATTTGGTTAAAAGTTGAACTATTTGGTTGAAAATTTGTCTCTTTTGTTCGAAACTTCAACTATTTCGTTGTTAATGCAACTATTTGGTTACAATTTTTTAAAATCGAAAATTCGTCTTTTTGGTCTGAAAATTCATCTCGTCATTTAGAATGTTTTTTTTTAAATTAAACTATTTTTTGAAAATCCAGTATATTTTGTCTTGAAATCCTAGGATGGTAAAGCATTTTATGTTGAATTCAATATTGTATTTACATTAATTTTATTTAAAAGATATTATTTCCCTATTATTCCCCTATTTTTGTGAAAAATCACCCTATTTCCCAAAAATAGTCCAAAATTGGTAACATTTATGCTTTCAACTTTTTTTTAAAGTCATTACAAATGTATTTAATTTAATTTTTAGATGGTCAGCATTTGCGACATTGTTTTAAACCACACAGCAAATGAGAGTCCATTTCTTTTGACGAATCCAGAGTGCACTTACAATTGTGCGAACAGTCCTCATTTACGACCCTCGTATCTTTTGGATGCAACCCTTTTCGAATTGACTGTTCAAGTTTCAGCTGGAGAGTGGGAATTGAAAGGTATCCCTACTGTTGTTGAGACTGAAGATCACCTGAATGTAAGATTTATTTCTGTAAATTATAATTTTAAATTATTTGAAATACATGGAATTAAAAAAAAAAATCACAGATTAATTAATAAATTAATTTTTGTTGCCAATTCAGAATTTCGG
>CAKNYM010050025.1:132219-161176 GCA_932195095.1 Andricus curvator | reverse complement strand
ACACACACACACACACACACACACACACACACACACACACACACACATATATATATATATATATATATACTCGAACTTGGACTTCAGCAAACTGAATTTTTGCTTTCCGGGAATTGATGCCGCTCGGCGGTGTCGAGATAAGAGGAGCCGCGGGCCGAGAAGGGAGGATGTGTTCAGTCAAGCGTGACAAACCACAGAAAGGCCGAAATCTCAGCGCGTTAGTTGCATCAGGTTGCGTCATACCTCGAAATCCAACGGAAATCGTTATTGCGGCTCTAATGTTTAGGTTTGGAGTGCCCGGCTGCCTGTCGAAGCCCATAAACAAATCCGTGCAGATTAAGTTCCAGTATATATGCATACTCACACACACACATATATATATACCTGACATATATGGCCTGACAATATTTGTGATCGAATTCTCGGCTCCGTCCGAATATAACATCACTGTCGAGGAGAAAGAAAAAGAGGACAGGTATCAAGACCTTAAAAGGGAGCTGCAACGACTGTACCCGGAATATTCGGTTAGAGTAATTGTCCTCGTGATCGATGCTCTCGGAGGAGCGAAACTATCACTAGTTCGTAACCTTAAAGCCATACCCGCGTGCCAAAAATATGCCAAGGCACTTGCGAGATGGATGCAGAAAGCTGTCATCCTAGGGTCGCTTCGTGTCCTTAAGACACACAAGTGATTTCATCGTGCCCTGTGACCACCCATCTCACGGTTGCGAGACGTGGCCATAAGTGTGATTTACCGCGGATCTACTGGGAGCCGGTGTCATTTTTAGATGGCAGTTGCTCCCAGTGGGACCCTGCGGTGGTTGTTTAACGCTTTTTTTTAATATATATAATGGTCAAATTCAGAAGATAATCAAACAAATTATTTAATAGACGCTTTCCAAGCGTAAACAGATTTTTGATCGTTTAATTAATGGTCACTGAAGAAATAAATGGACAAAAATGTAAATTTTTCATGTAAATAAAGTAATACGGAATGCGTAAATAATGGTTTATTTAAGTCATTTTCATAAAATGATAATAATTAAACAATTTTGAATTTTCTGGTTTTATTCTGCTTATTCGCAGTTCAAGAAAAATAAACAAAAACATTTCTTGTAATTTTTTCCTTCATACAACAAATTTTTAAATATCCTACAAGGAGAGAAATCGCGAGATCTGAGTTCATGGAAGCGCGTGATTTTAAAGGTACAATTTTTGCGTGAAATAAGGACACAGAATTCAAGATATGAATTCTCCGACTTCGTGAAATAAAATCATGTTAGGTTCCGTGCTTTAAAAGCAAGGGTTCCAAGATCTTAGTCGCGCCAAATCGTGACTTTGTATCACGGATTCCGAGATCGAAAATGACAAATCCGTGCTTTTCTTTCACGGCAAGAGCTAGTTATAAAATCAAGGAGCAGTTCCGTGAATTAATCTCTCGCGATTTCTCTCCGTGTATAATTGGATTTTTATGCGGGCCCTATTTTTGCTAAAAGAATAAGAAATTCTATGCAGAGTTTGTGGTTTAGAATTCATAAATTGTAACTTAATATTAAAAGATCATTAACAAAATTAATAACAGATTATAAATGTAAAATGCTGTATTAATTTACGTAAATTCGCCCTCGATTTTTGACAGACATTTTTAAATCTATATTTAGGTTCTAAGCTACCTCACAATAAAAGGTACAATCCTTTCTTTAGAATTTATAGCGCATCTCACGCTGTTATGCTGTAAATAGAAGCTATCTTGAAAAATTTAGAATTTTTACGTATCTCGCGTCTTTTGGCGTCATATTGAAATCTTCGATTTTTGCATAACAATTTCGATAAATAAATTAAAAGCTACGAGTTTAGTCGAAAGATGATTAAAATAAAGGTAAGACGTTTTAAAAGCTGAAATTCATAGTTGAGACTTTTCTCCGTATTTCGCGTAGTTCGGGTCGAAATTTGAATTTTCGGGTTTTTTCATAGTATTTGAGACGAATAAAATCAAAATGACAAATCTTATAAAAAAATATTACAAAAAAAATTTGTAGGGCTTTTTAAAAGCTATAATTCCTCCTTGAGACTTTTTCCTGTATTTCACATCGTTTAATTCAAAATGTGATTTTTTTAAATCGTATTTTAGATATGTAATACCTAAATGACTAATCCTATTAAAAAATGGTCAAAGGAAAAATTGTAGACCTTTTGAAAACTGCAATTTTTGTCTTAAGCTTCTTTTAAGTATCTGTCGTCATATGACTAAAAATTTAAATTTTCGACTTCATTATAGTATTTTCGATTCATAAAACCAAAACGAGTCCTATAAAAAATATTTAAAAGAAAAATTGTAGATGTTTTGAAAAGCTACAATTCTTCTCTTAAACTTTTTTCACTTGTCGTTTGGCGTAAAATTGGAATATTCATTTTTTTTGTGTTTACGGACGGACGAACAGACATAGGGACGCCATTGCAAAAACTTGATTTTCGACTTCAGGGTGTCTCAAGACGCGGAGATCCGTTGAAAAACTAAGATGTGAAATTTCGGACGTTTCTAATTCTTTCTCAACCATAAATGATGTGAATGTAAAAAAACTCTCTGAAGCTTTTGGGAATTTAAAATAACTTATTGAGAATTTGATTAAATAAAAGTAATGCAAAGTAACGCGTTCCTTTTTTCAGTAACGCGTTACTAATTTTTAGAACGTGACGGTAACGTTAACGCGTTACTTTTTACTGGTAACGTGACAAACACTGAATTTCACCTTGTCAATTAGATTTCAGCAAAATTGGACTAATTTTAATTCCTCATTACCTAAATGTCATAACTGAATTTTAATAAAGATATGAAGCTTTTAAGATTGAAATTATGAACGGCCCTAAAATGAAATTCTGTAGACGAATGCGATTAATTTTAATTGACGGCATAATTAAGATAATAGAAAGAGTGCTAGACATTTTAACGGAGTCGTCGAGACGCGAATTTGCATAATTCCCCATATACATATAGGCATTGAAAAATGCATGTATAAGTTATTCCGAGTCTTTTCAACTCGTTTACTCGAAAATAATTATTTCTGATTTTCTAACATAATGCGAAAAATTTTCATACAACAAAAGGAAGAACAAATTATTATTTTTAAAACATTTTTATTCGAAAATTAATTTTAGAGTATCTCTCCGTTTTTTAAAAATATTATTCGTGGTGAGTGCTATTAAGGCAAACTGTCGCCAACAAAGAACAGGAAACAAAAAGTACCAAAAGGTAAAAAGTAGGTCTGATTGTGGTCGTCCTGGATAAAACGTTTTCTTCCTCCGTGTTCTTTGCCCGCGGAAAGTGAGAGACGCTACGCTAACTTGGCGAAAATTGAATAGATAAAGTCATGAAAAGAATGGTGCCAAGTTTTCAAGTAAAAACTTTCTATGGCTTCCTACTATTTTCAAACTTATGTTCGTATTATGACATACTTATAGAGCTCACATACATGAAATAGGTAGACATTGTCTAATCCGTTGGACATCTTGCCATTGCGCGATAAGAAATCGATTATTATGCGAAATTATGCACTGCTAATCTGAATTTTAAATTGGAAGCCTTTTCGAACAAACAATTTAAAACTTTAAGCTTTAGGAAAATTACCGATATCAAAATTTGACGTGTTTCAAATGGAAAAAAAAGAGTTAATTTTAAACGCGCAGAGCATCAACCGTGTTATTTTATGGGTGACAAAATTATGAAAAAGTTGTTTTACATGAACACAAAATTTATTGAAAAGCTACATAAAACTAAAAATTACACAGCCCCGGGAAAAGGGCTCACTCGATTTGTCCTCAAGACAAGTTGAATTTTCCTACTCATATCTTCATCGTACAAAGCTTTGCAAATCTGATAGTTTACTCGACGCCGAGTTTGAGTTGGTTTCTCATAATACCTTGTTCTTCGAAATTGATCGAAAATTTCTTCACGCCCCATAATTCGATTTAGAATTCGACAGGCTCCTTCCACATCATTGTTGCGGACTAAAACAGTCCTAGCAATAAAAAAAGGGTGGCGCCAACCCATCTGAAATCATATTAAATATTGAAGATAATCTGAGATCAAAATGGATATTGAATTACATTACTAAATATGTAATTCTCTGAAAATAACTCGAAACTGATTAACAAGTATTGAAAATCATTATTTGAAAAGCTACATTTTATTCTGACATATTGCAATTAGACCATAATGGAAAATATCGTCTTTCTAAAATTAAAATATGCAGTATTTTATCTGGAACTATCACTTATTTATTAATTAATTATCACTTCTTTATTGATTTTATAAAGCTCAAAATAACAAAAATTGGAGAAATTTTTGTTAAAACGGTAAGAAATTAAAATTTTAATAAATGAAAAGTGTTCTAAAAATTAGTATTTATTATCGCAAGCTGTCATTAAACTTGGGAAAAAGAAGAAAAATAATGTTTTTACTTGATTAAATAATATTTTTCTTATTAATAACGATATTTTTTGTTGATGGAAAGGGTTCTAAAACTGTCCAAAAATTATGATTCGATTCAAATAAATTAATCATAATCATGATGTTTGACTATTGAAGACTACTTTTAGTACAAATTTTAGTTCTGTTGAAATGGAAGCCTCACACATATATTAGCTTAACATCATAAAAAATCATTTGGAATCATTGTACTTTTAAAATTTTCTACTACTACTTACATATGAAGGAGTAACCAACAAAATCGAAATTTTTCAGAAAAGCGAAAAAACATTCTGTCAAACCTAAATCATCATTTTAAGATAAAACAAAAGTCCACTCCCAAATAGAAATTCTGCTAAATATAGCCAAAAAATCTTGATTAGAAGAATGTATAGAGTCCTGAGGAAATAGATATGGAAGTTGACAATCTCAAAGTAACACTGACCACAATATGGAAATGACTCGGCTGCGAACTGCGTTAAAAAATTTAATCTTCAATTTAAATAAATAATAAAAACTTACTTTCGAGATATTGAGTTTCTGAATGAGTGTAAAAAAGTTTTGATTTTAAAAAGTTTGCCAATTCCGAGTAAATCCTCCAAGAATTTTGAGGTTACAATTTTACAGGTTTTGCAACTCGGTTTTCGCTAGTGATTGAAAATCGATTTTTTAAATTTTCACAAAAATAAAAACTTTCTCTCGAGATCTGGGGAAGCTTAATATAAATAAAAGATGTTTGGCATAAACAAATTATTCTGCTCTGAGAAAATCCAAATTTAGTATGATGGTATCACACTGAGATAGACGATTATTGGGTGAAAGAACTATAAAATGAAGACATTTTTTTACAATAAACGATAATAATTTCAAGAAAAGTCAATGCTGAAGGGAAGGAAAAAATTATTACTACGCTAAAATAATACGCTAAAATTTTAACTAAAATTGAGATACAAATTTTTTCATTACTATATTAAGAAATGAGAATTCGAACAAACCTTATTACCACAACGTGTACTTTATTTTTAAAGAATTTTCTATGCAATAAACCCATTTTCAGAAAAATATTGGTTATCTAGTTCTGTACTACTACCCTGCGTACGTGGAACATTATTTCTCAAGTGCTCAAGTGTTTATGTGAAAAATATTTGTCACTTGGATAAATATTACGGAGGGAGAGGGGGTGAAATTTTTTACTTTTGCGTGGATACACTACCCGTTTTGGCTATTTTTAACTCTTTATATAAAAATAAAATAACTACAGTTCTGATAGGTTCTGTCTACTACAGTTTTGATAAGATTTTTCATGCCCTTTTCATAGATCGCTTTAAAATAATGAATATTCTTATCATTATTTTTATTGAAAGATTTATAAATGGCCAAAACAGGTAGTGTATCCACAAAAAAATACCCCCCCCCCCCCCCCGCCGATAAATATTAGAGATGAAATTATACATTTTTAACTTTGAAACTTTAATTAAACAATTTTCAAAATTTTCCCGAAAAAAATTCCAAACAAATTTTTGATTCAATTGTTCGTGAAATACTCCCCATTTAATTTTGGTTAAATTAGGATTTAAAGATTCCTTATAAAATTAAGCTTAGGTTTAATAGGTTTGCATGACCTGAACAAAATTCTTGTATTGCAATGATAATGACAAACACTGAACATTATAGATTGCTAATTTGTAAAGGATATTTCGATATTAAAATTATTTACTTTCATCGACAAAGTGATACTTGATCATAAAAATATATCTCCCGATATTATTTTTTAATTTTAGAAACAAATTATGTAAACAAATTCCCACTGTAAATATTAGAAGTCATCAAAAAATAATGTTATCTCTTATTAGTCCTTAATTTACGTTCCCAGTGATATTTAAAATTTAGTAAGGAAAATGTGTCATTTAGTATTACTTATTAATTGTATAAAGAAATTGTATAAACAATTGCCAAGTGTGGACATTCAAAATCAAGAAGAAATGATTTTTCCCCTAATTGTCCTTAAATTAAAGTGCCAGCCGCAGTGAGATGATGTTATGCCTGGAAATGCCTACAGTGATCATTTCTTTATATAATTTTTTCTAAATTTAATAATAAATATCGAATAATATATTTTCAACACTAAACTTTACTGGCAATATAATTTAGGGACAATTAAGAGATACATTTTTTTACTTCAAACGTCCACACTGGAAATTCATTTGCACTAGACCATTGTGCGCGCTACGCGCGCAATAATTACCCTTTCTTTAGAAAAAAACTCCGTTCATTTTCCAATATTTTTATTTTATATAAACATTTTATTTTTAACCATCAAGATTAAGAAAAATGTCCCATTATTTATGTTCATGTTTAAACTGAGAAAAATTCCAGATTATTGTTAAATAACAGTCAAAATGGTATTTTTACAATAAAAGAAAAATAACCATTGTTACATATTTTCATTGCACTATTTACATTTAAATAATAATTTTGAAAACCAAAACTTACCACAACCGGTTAATCTTGGCTAGTTCTATTAAAAATCATCATTTTTCAACATGAATACATTTTAGAAAAACAGAAAAATGTGGAATTTACAAGGTATTTAAATAAGTTCTTGCTCAAATCATTCTGTCAATTTTTCATTGGTTCCAGGATTTTTGTCCCAATATATCTTGATTTGATAACTTCTTAATTCAAAAATCAACTATTTTTTTGAAATTTTTATTGTACATTAACTTTTTTAATTGAAAATTTAACTATTCCATGTTTTATTTAACATTTATATTGAAAATTCAGCTATTTGGTTGAAAATTTCTGTATTTTTTTGAAACGTTGTCTTTTATGGTAGAATATCTTAATCTTCTTGGTGACTAACTCACTTTTTTGTGGAAAATTTATTTATTTTGTTAAAAAATGATGTTTTTTGGTAGAAAAGTAATCTTTTTGGTTGACAATTAATTTTTTGTCTGAACATTAGGTTTTTTACTGAAAATTTAATTATTTTGTTGAAAATTCATTTATTTTATTGAAAAGTTTTTTTTTTACAAAATCGTTTCTTTCAATTGAAAATTCTACTATTGGGTTAAAAATTCAATTTTTTTTTTTAAGATTCATTATTTTAGTTAAAAAAGATTTTTTTTTCTTAAAAATTTAACTACTTTGTTGAAAATTCGTTTTTTTTTTGGTGAAACTGAATTTTTCTAATTCATTCACTTGAAAATTCAGCTATTAAGACGAAAATTTATATAGTTTTTAACAAAATAAATGAATATTCAACCAAAATGGTGAATTAGTCACCAAGAAGATTAATATTCTGGACTAATTAACCTTTTTGGTTGAAAATTTCTTTACAAATTTAAAATTTGTTTCAAAATTCATGTATTTAAAAAAAATTAATATTCTTGGTTGAAAATTCATTTTTGTGATTGACAATTAGTTTTTTCAAATTAAAAATTAATTTTTTAACTGAAAATTTAACTATAATATTTTTCGCCGAAAATTTATATTTTTTGATATAAATTTAATCTTTTTGGTTGAAAATTCATATGATTGGTTGAAAATTCATTTATTCTGTTGAAAATTTATCTTTTTTGGGTAGAAAATTCATCTTTTGGGTTGAAGATTCATTTTTTTTTTTTTGGTTAAAGATTCATTATTTTAGTTAAAAATAAGTTTCTTAGTTAAAAATTTAACTATTTTGTTGAAAATTATTTTTTTTTTTTAAATGAATTTTTTTACTGAAAATGTGGCTATTCAATTTTTATTAGAAAATTGATTTTTTTAAATTGAAAATTCACTTTTCGTCTTTTTTTTTGGTCGAAAATTCAATTATTTTGATGGAAAATGCATATTTTTGTTTTGAAAATTCAACTTTTTGTGAAAAATTTATTTGTATTATTGTGTTGAATTTTTAAAAACTTTTTATTGGGTTAGTTTGAGTTCTTTGTAATTATTAGTTTTTACAAATCTCTGACCGATGTCAAGATGATTCAAATTTTATATTTTTAAAAATATTTTATAATCTGTTTACTGTTATCATCATTTTCAAAGAAAACTCGAAGTGTTAATTTTTGTTTAGTATTTAAAAATCTTTTTATTGGGTTAGTTCGAGTTGGTCGAAAACAAACCCCTTCCACAAAAACCTTAAAATTTACTTAGTTCTCATGTACATCTGACCGTTGTCGAGATAATTCAAAATTTTTTTTTTCTAATTTCGAAAATCTGTATACTGGATTACGTCGAGGTTGCCGAGGATCGAACCCCTTAGGAAATCCTGCAAATGTTGTCAGTTTTCGGGTATCTCTCACCGTTTTCGAGATAACTCAAAATTTTGATTTTGTTTTGCATTTTGAAAATACTTTCTTCTCTTTCCCCTACGTTTAGAGTGACTAACAATGAATTATAACTAACTCGACTTATTTTTTATTCTATTCTTAATTTTCAACTATTTTATTAATTTATTGTAATAATTAATCCAGAAATGTTGACTTTTGAAATTTGCGCCGACTTGAATTATCGAGTTACCGAATCTTTTTTACATTATCTACTTATTGAACCTTGCTCCTGATTCTCGACAGCTGATTGGCTGATTCTAATGTGTGACCTGCTATGATTTACATTCCCAGTGGGCAAAAAAATTAAGGATGTCCTAAAGACGTCTTCGGGACATCCCTAAGACGTCTTTTGGAACATGTCTTTTGGACATCCTAGGGATGCTCTTAAGACGTCTAATGTCAGTACGAAAGATGTCCCGAGAACGTCCTATGTCTTTAAGACGTCTTTAGGACATTGGACGTCTTAGAGAGGTTGATTGGACTGACATTGGACGTCCTAGGAACGTCTCAAGGACGTTCTTGGGATGTTCATGGTTTTGTGCCCACTGGGTTATATGTCAATGGCTAACTTAATTGACCAATAGGGTTTAGGGACTACGCATGAAGTTAGCCGAAATGCATGTACTTCTTATAATAGGATAGTTTGCTTATAAAATTAACAAATAATATCAGGAGACATATTTTTATGATCAAGTATCCCTTTGCCAAATAAGGTAAGTAATTTTAATGTCAAAATATTCTTTACATATGAGCAATCTATAATTGTCAGTGTTTGTTATTAAAACTTGTTTAAACAATGATAATTAGAAGTCAACCATTTTTTTCCATTTCACGTACGATTTTTTCGTATGTGAGCATTGACAGAGCAATGGAATCTCTATATCCTAATTTAACAAAAATTAAAAAAGGAGAATTTCACGAAAAATTGAATCAAAAATTTGTTAGGACTTTATTTCGGACAAAATTTCAAAGTTTTGTAATTATAGTTTTATAGTTTAAAAATGTATGAATTCATCTATATAACTATAATGCCTCCAAATTTCATTAAAATTCAATTTTCGGTTCCAGAAATTTCGATAATTCCAAAAAATCCAACCAAAAAGTTTAATATGTTGTAGCGCTCACCATTTTGAAAATTAAAAAAAAAACCTTTGAGCCCAAAATGTCTCTTATAATATCACTATAATTTCACCGAGTTTTATAAAAATTGAATGACCACTTGCAGATCGGATTTTTTTTTTTTTAGTGAGAACACTTGAGAAATAATGCCCCATATATGTAAGTAGTAGTAGCACGTAGTAGAAACCATAAGAAATCATTTATAACAGTGACATCTATCTAATGGATCTAATGATTGCACATTGAAAGTACAATGATTCAGAAATATTTTTTAAGGATTTTAAACTAAAATATGAACAAAACTTAATTTGTGGATGACCCCTTGCTTTCTTTATACCATTTTACTAATAGTTTTTTTATAATCCTTCAAAATTCAACTTATAGGTTAGAATTTATTTCTCATTTCTGGACTTTCTGGAGATTCTAAACTTTTAATTTTGGAAAATGTGCTTTCACAAACTCGTGTTTGTTTTATTTATCATCCAACAATTTTTCATCCTATTTATCATAATCATTAGTTAAAAACATGATTTAATATAATTATTATCGATCGTTTCTACCTGATACAATGAGGTTAGAATTTAGCAACTTATTCACAATAAACTCCCAATAAACATAAAATATTATAAAATATCCTATATTTGATATTTCTATGAAGGGTGAATCATTTGCAATCCATTTTGGTAAATAAAAAAGAGTAAAATAAAGCGTAATACCTGTTTTCTTTGGAAAAAGAGTTGAACAAGTCTTGTTCTTGTTGACAAGGTTGACAACAGTTTTCACCGATTTTGTAAACACTGTCGCCATCTATTGAGAAAATAAGAAACAATCTGCACGACGGGTAATCGCACACCAGGTGCAAATTCAAATTTAAATAGCAGGTGCCCGATTTTTTTTATCAAATTGTTTTGAATCTGAAAATGTTTTGATACTTAAGTCTTTGCTGGTATATTTTCACAGGTAAAGTGTATGTGGCCGAGGAAAACCATATTTAGTAGAGTAATTATGACAAAGTAGACCACCAAATGATAAACTACCTGAAATTGAATAATTACAACAAAATTAAAAACTTTATATTTATTTAAGGAAATGAAAAAATCCTCGAGGAAATCGCATGCTATTTTCGGACGAGGAAAACACGAGGAAATACACGAGGATTGTCAGATTTCTGAGATTCGTCGTCCGAAAATAACCAGGGTGTCTACTCTGCCTGGAAAACCTGGAAATGTCAGGGAATTTTTTTTATAGTCAGAGAGATTTTTTCGAAAGCGTGCTTAATTTTTCAAAATTATAATATAAAATTGAATAAAAATGATTTTTTTTTTGTAAAAATAGCTTTATATTACTATATTTAACTCTTTTCTTGAAAACTTGTTTTTGGGTTTGAAATTAATTTTTTTTAATGAAAATTAAAAATTGACCGATTTTACTTGAAAATTAAAGTATCTGGTTGAAAATTCTTGACTGAAAAATCTTTCATAGTTGAAAATTCAACTGTTCTGTCATCAAGTATTTTTTGGTTGAAATATCAACTATGTACTACATTCTTTGTTCAGAATTAATCTTTTTTGTCATGAACATTTAATTGCTTGAAAGTTAAACGAAGTAAGTTGCGAAGATTCATCATTTTAATCGAATGTTCTTCTCTTTGGTTGAAAAATGAACTACTTTATTGAAAATTTGTTTTTTCCTTCAGCTGAAAATTAATTTTTATACTGATAATTTAACTTTTCCAGTTGAAATTTTAACTATTTCGTGGAAATTTTTTTTTTCATGTTAAAAATGATTTTTTCTTCAAATGAAAATGTATTTATTTCAGTTGAATATTTCATTATTTACGTTAAAAATTCAACTCTTTGGCTGAACTTTAATTTTCTTAATTAAAAATTGATTTATTCAATTTTTGGTTGAAGCATGTTTTTTTGTGTTGAAAATTCGTTTTGTTTAGTAGAAATTAGTCTTTTTGGTTTAGAATTCAATTCATTTAGTCAAAAATTCATCATTTCAGTTTAAAATTCATCACTTTGGTTGAAAATTTATATTTTTTGGTGGAAAATTAATTTTTTAACTGAATATTTAACTATTTCATTTTTGGTTGAAAATTTGTCTTTTTTAGTTGAAAATTCAACTGTATGGTTGAAACTTTTGTCTTTTTTAGTTGGAAATTCATGCATGTTGTTGAAAAATGGATTTTTGTTAGATAATAAGCTTTTTCTTTAAAAATTCATCTTTTTTTTTGAAAATTCAAGTATTCTAGTTAAATATTCACCATTTTAGTTGAAAATTTATTTGGTTGAAAAATAACTTTTTTGGTAGGGAATTAATCTTTTTGTTTGAAAATTAACCTTTTTGGTTTAAATTTCATTTCCTCCAGTTGAATTTTCATCATAAAATTCATCACTTTGGTTTAAAATTTGTCTTTTTTTGTAGAAAAATAATTTTTTTCAACTGAAAATTTAATTATTCCATTTTTTGTCGAAAACCCATATTTTTTAGTTCAAACTTTAACTACACGGTAAAAAAAAATTTCTGGTAATTTTACCACTTTCAGAGTAGGTCCGATTATTACCTACTCCCAAAGTAACGTTTTCACTGACATTAACGAATATCCACTTTTAATATGGAATTCAACTTTTAAGTTATGTAAGTTTCCAGACAGATTCTGTAAAATTACAATGCATTATGAATTTGTAGGTGATGGTATTATAACCAAAAATATTCGATTTTTTATTCAACATGGCAAGTTTAGCATCTACATGAGAAATGTGAGTAATTATTTCATATTAAAAGAAAGGGAAAAATTCCCCTCTTCAAACGATTATTATTTATTGAACTTAATATATCCTTTTATTGTATATTTATACTATATTTTTTATCAATTTTGTAAATAAAATTTTCCATAATTTATACCGTTCTGAAACACTCTTTTACAAATAATTTTAATTTTACCATTTTTTTTATTATTCTCCGCAACTTTGAAACTTTAAAATTACTTGTACTTATACTACGTTAAGAGCTGTGCAAGTACGCCTCGTTATCAATTATCAAATTTCAAGACGTGAGATTACGTTGGAAAAAGGAATTTTTAATAGTTTCTGTACTTTTACCAGCGTCAAAGAAATCAACACTCTGAAAGTAGGTCCATTTATTACCTACTCTGAAAGTCACAGATTCACAAGCAGAAACTCTACTTCTACAACGCCTTGCTATAGTGTCAGTCTAAAAGTGGTAAAGTTACAAGATTGGTTGGAACTTCTAACATGCAAGTGGTATTCATCCCATAATCAGAGTAGTAAAATTGCACCCATTTTTTGTTGGTAATTTTACCATTCTAAGTGGTAGAATTTTTTTATTTTTTACAGTGTATAGGTTAAACATTTCTTGTTGTTGTAAATTCTACTATTTAGTTGAAAATTCAAGTATTTCTGTTGAATATTCGTCATTTCACTTGGAAATTCAACTTCTTCGTTAAAAATTCCTTTGTTTTGTTTAAAAATCGTCTTTTTGGTAGAAAATCAATCATCTTTTTGGTTAAAAATTCAACTATTTGGTTAAAAAATTATCTTTCTGGTTGAAGATGCAATATTTTCACTTGAAAAGTTAGGAATTTGAAACGTTTTAAACTGAATTTAATATATTACCCACGTTAATTTTACCTAAATATGCACTGAATTTGAAGTATAAGAAGACAGAATAAAAATTTGTTTGAATCATTCAAATTCATGAACTTAAGCGACAAAATTCCAGAACTGATTAATTATGTTTTTAGTATTACTTAATTAATTAATCGATAGTGCTAATATGTTTAAGAATATATTAGAACATAATTTGTCAAATCTTTCTAAATGAAACATATTAATTGAATTCCGAGAAATTCCTATGAAAAATTATAACTACAAGAAAAACTTGAGATACCAAATGAAAACCTGAAATTGTTAGGGTATTTTTTTCCAGGATTTGAGTACACACCCTGATAACACGCGAGGATTTCCTCGAGGATTTTTTCAATAGGGAAGTGATTGATCAAAGTTTTTAACTATCTCTTTATGTATTTTGTTTCTAGTTAATATTTTATTTGAGTATACTTCCGAAATGGCCCTAGCTGAATGTCCCAAAAGAATTAGTAACGCAGATTAATATAAGGCCGAACAGCTATTAATTGTGTCATGAATTCCAGAAAATAATAACTTTTCACGCTTTACAGGGGAAACAATTGTTTACACAAATGAAAATTGCTTAAATAATTACTAAATATCCTTAAAAAATATATTACTCTCATCATTAGTTAATTTTTCAAATTTAATAAAAAAATCTGCCCGCTTCGCGGGCACATTCTCATGGCGCGCTTCGCGCGCGGCTCGCTTCGCTCGCAAGTTTGAGCGCGCCTAGGGCGCGCGACTGTTGGATCTCGCGCTTCGCGCTCGATCATATATTTATCTCGCGCTACGCGCTCGGGCGTATTTGCATCGCGCTTTACGCTCGGCTCCTCTAGATTTTTGAACTTCGTGTTCGACTTCGATGAAAAGATAAAGTTTGTTTGCAAATATTATAAAATTATCAAAACCTCTACATATTAAGTGATTGTTAAATTTATTTTTATTTTAGACTGAAAAGGAACTTTATTTACTCAAGGTTCTATCGACTTTAAGGAACACATTCTCATCCAGATACTCGCGCTTCGCGCTCGATATTTGATTTGAAAATCATTTGAACCGTATGATAGAAACAAAAAAGTTTGAGCGCACTTACGGCGTGCGATTTGGTAAATACACTGAGCGCGCACTTTGTGCTTCGTATTATATGTTCTTCATATACAAATTACTAAATTTGTATTTGATTTCAAATGAAAAGTAATGATATAATTCAGGCGACAAATTTTATTAGTTAACATTTTATTTTAGCTTGTGCCGTTTATCAAAAAAGTTAATTTTTTCATTTTGAATATATTCTTACCACAAAAATTGATTACGGCTGTGTAAGTCTTTTTTGAATGCACAATTTTTGTTCATTTATATGTTTTCGTACCTTGCATTGTTTTTTCAAAAATTTGATTTTTTTTTACTGTCAATGTTATTTTCACGAATAAAACAAAAACCACGCATCCTATCGAAACATGAGTCACAATAAATTTGTACCTCTTCCTTGGATGAACAAATTTTGTTTCGGTCATTTTTCTGTAGCTGGTAATATTCGTCTGAAAATTTGACTTTTCTATTTTCAATGCTGTTTTTTACGAATAAAACAAAAACTACGCGTCATATCAAAAAGTGAATGATAAGAAATTTGTAGATCTTTTTTAGGTGCACAATTTTGGTAAGATAATCTTTTCTGGTATCTTGCATAGTTTTACAGCAAAATGGCTTTTTTGATTTTTCATTAATTTTTTGTGCGATCAAAATTTGAATTTTTTATTTTTCAAAAAATTCAAAAAGTTGTTATGAAAATATTATAGGGTGTTCAGGAATCAACGTTTTTCTCCTCTTGACTTTTTTTCATATCGTGCGTTTTTCGGCTTAAAATGTTCATTTTCGTTTGTTTTTTGGAATTTTGAAAATGCTATAACTCCAGTAATTTTTTTTTTATCACGAAAAGTCATAAGAATATTTTGTTCGTCATTTTGCGTACTACTAATAACCGTACATAGAATTTTCAAATCTTCCAAAAAAGTGGTCTCAAAAATTTTCAAAATGTGCTCACTTTTTGGATTTTCATCCAAAATAGCTGGTTAACGAACTCGTTCTCTATTTTTCGGCCATAAAAAAGTGTGCCAAAGCTCAATCAAATCTGATCATTTTTTCGAAAGTTATCGTGGCTACAGACAGACAGACAGACAGACAGACAGACAGACAGACAGACAGACAGACAGACTACAGACAGACACCTTCGTAAAAATCGTTTTTTCTAGCTCAGGGGGTCTCAAAACGTGGAGATTTGATGAAAACCGACTATGTCAAATTTTACATAAAACCAATACCTTCTCATTAGAATGAGAATGTAAAAATACTTGGAAACTCGTCACTTATCAATTAAAAATAAAGAATGTTGAAAAAAATCTAAAAAATACCGTCTTTAGCATGAATTTCATTTTCTGGGTACAATTAAAGGGTATTCGGGGGGGGGGGGGGGGACAACATTAAAAGTGATTGGGCGGAAATTATTCCTTGAATATTTGTTAAAAGGTGACTTTATACTTTTATTCACAAAAAGTTTATAACAAGTACTACTTTTTCCATTTTTTCGAAAAACGAAATTTTCCCATTAAAAACATTATATTAATTTCAAAAGCCAGGGACACGGGTTAACATTGCAAAAAAAATATAAAAAATGCGAATTTTTTTCGGTAAAAGAATAAATGGGGGGAATCGATCACCAAAAATCAAAAGTCGAATTTTTACAGGTATAAATTTGGACCCCGTAGATTAATGGAATCTGTGAATTGAAGATAATTTGCATGTAGATCTTTCCTAAAGTATATATAATGGAGATAGAACAGAGAAATAATTTTAAGAGAAAAAAAGTACTATACTTTTCTTAGAGCGATTTAATTTAATTCTTTAAATAATATAGGTTATACGCTCTGCGATAAGGAAATACTGAATAATAAGCGACATGGTGTAAGAGATTATAAAAAACTAAAAATGTCTCCATCTTCCCTATGAAAAAGCGCAAGTGAATGATTAATAATTGTGTAAATAATTGCGAAAAATCTTAAACAAAAAAATATTACTTCTAACATTCATTAATCTTGTCATTAATTTTTCACGCTTCACAAGGGAAAACAATTGTTTAAACAAACTAAAATTGTTTAAATATTTACCAAATATCCTTAAAAAATATATTACTTCCATTATTCGTTAATTGTGTCATTAATTTCAGATTTTCCCATCAGACCCCATGTTAATTTCAAGAACCCGGGAGTACGGGTTAACGTTAAAAAATAAAAAAATAAAATTACGGATTTTATTTTCCGAAAAACAAATAAATTGGGGGGGGGGTCGATCACCAAAAATCGAAAGTTAAATTTTTTGACCACCCTAGTGTGTACCTAGCAAGGGGTAGTTTTTTTCAAAAATAAAAAATCTTCCAAAAATTCTAAAATCTTGTACATAAAAATTGGATATCTCATCGAAAGACATATTTTTTGTCTTTTCCTTTTTTCCTAAAACTAATATTTTTCAAGAAAGTTGACAAGAATGAATTTTCAGATTTTCCTTTTAAAAAATGTATTACATTTTGTAAAATATTGAATAACTTTGAAGGGTGGATTTTAAAAGGGAGGAAAATGAGTTAAAACATATATTCTGAAGGATAAGAGGATGTGGTCCACACCCCCTCCCACCACTCACTACGAACCCCTTTTCCAACACTAAAAAAATCCACGCGTCCTAGTGTTTGGCATTTTAAATCAGGGACGTGGACTAGGAAGTGTGGTTTTTTTGACGTTGAAGAAGGGGTTCGGTGTGAGTGGTCGATCGGATGCGATGTATTCTTTAAATCAGTTTTGGATACTAATATCGGAAGTTTTGAAATTTTTGTAACAAGAAATCGAAAAAAGGATTTTTGTCCCTTTTTCTCAAAAAATGTTAATTTTAGAAAAAAGTGTAACCTTAGATCGATATTTTTTGAAATTTTTAAAAAGAAAAGATTTTTTGAAGTAAAAAATATTAATGACTTAATTTATATTGATCTGTGCCAAAAATCCTTGTAGGGCCTTGTCGGAAGAATACACTATTATTTTATGCAAAATATATCAATATTGTTCAGTTCAAAAACTACATAATTATTTATTATTTTCAGCAAAAATTAGTTAAACTGATTTGTGACTTATTTTATACATTCTGGGACGTCTTTTGAGTTTAATTTTGAAAATTTTAGTTTTTTCAAGAGTGAGAACTTTAAAAAACATGAAAAACTGGTTTTATCAGTCACTTTTTAAAGTTAGTATGTAGATCGCACCTTAGCCAACTTGTAATAATTATATGATAGTTACATTTGGTTACGCTAATTCAATTATGATGACTTGACTACATTACTCTACATAAACTAATTAGGTTAATTAAACTATTATTCTTTGGTCATAATTATAAAATGTTTAATTACACTAAGTGTATCAAGGAATATATTATACGAAGTGTCTCGTCGTCCCGCAATTTGGAATGAATAGTGGCATATTTTTTATAAGCTTTGTTAGTCGTACCAAATTTTCTGGACGTCTATAGTCCAATCCCTTTTCCAACTCACCCTAATTTTCAGGGCGACTAGACGCAGCCCAAATTATAGCATGTTAACAAATTTTTGTATAATTATATTTTATAGGCAAATATAATTACTTCCTGTTCTCGCATGTCATATCGAAATCCCCATCTGCAAATCCCCAGCCAACTTGCCAGCGAAATTAAGAGACAAAATCCTGATAAGGGATTAGCATGCACATCCACTGTCAACATTTGTAGTCAAAATTATTTTTGTATAATTACCCGTCCGATTTTCAGGCGTTGAAATATTTTTTGTTGATATTTTAGTTGTATAATTTCTAGATTTCATTCTAAAACTAACAATATAATAATTAATAATATGGAAAATAAGGTTAAAAATGTTTGTTTTCCATCAATTACAACTCCATATTTTTATCTTGAATTCAAATTATTCGGATATTCTCAGAAAATGTCTATCAGTTACCAGTAGTCATAAAATTCTATATAATCCACTGTAAATTTCGATTGTGATAAATATTCACTATTTTCTTATTTTTTTCATATCGTTAAACTTTGACAGATCCGAAAATTCAACAAAAAATCACGCGCCCTCCTACTTATCTTTTGTTTCCTCTTTCTTTCAAACTCCATACTTTTTTAAAGTTAGTAATAACTTCATAAATAATTAACATTTTCCAAAGCTCTTGCGCTATATTTGGAGGCTTATTAAAATAATAAGATTTGTTTCAAAATCTACGTATGAATAAAAAATAAAAAATGAATAAAAATGATTCAATGGGATCGCAATATTTATTGATCTGGTTTACAAAATATACGGATAACTTAACTCCTAAACGACGTAGTATGTATATATACATCATATATATATATATATATATGATCGTGACAGATCATCACATATACTTATACATTTCCATATATAATTGAAATATATGTATACAATATATTTAATGCAGTTGTATGATAGAATGACCTTAATATGCAATCTTACAATTAATACAATAACTCTATAATAATTAACAATGAGCTTAAATCTTTATTTTCCTTAAATTTTGTTCATTAACAATGGGTGTTTAAAATTACTTCTCTTTCAATTCCTTTCGTACTCGCTTTTTAACGCGTTGCAAAGAACATGTTTAGTTCACTCATTCTGCCTCGCATCAGTCCCTAACTCTCAATCAATCCTCTCTTTTATCCCGCCTTTTAACAAAATTTATTATTTACTCACAAGACTCAGCATAGATGGTGTTCTACATGAAGTTAACATGAAAAAGAACATCAATTAAAATATTTCTTTGAAGCATACAGCTATAAATATATATTTCTTCAAAAATATACTGAAATCCAAATTTAACTCACTTGATATGTTATTCTTTTACATTTAAAAAACTTTGGGAAAAAATCATTATACGCATTCTAAGAAATAGTAAGTCAGTTGCGATAATAAAGCTTACTTGTGCTTTTTTTATTGAAATAACTCAACTCTTCTATCAACAAAAAATATCTGAAAATATAAATTCATCTTTTAGAGAACCCCTTTATCTGGCGTCAAAATAGCTTGCGAATATTACAATTATTCTCATAGAGCACCATTATAAAACCTTTAAATCTAAATCTGTGCGTTGTACGTCTTATATATATATATTTTTTGCATTAAAACCTGCATCACTCGAAAATCTTCGGGATAGCAGGAATTCTCACTTATAATGAAATCTATAAAGATTTCTCCTTCGACTTAATCCACTCGAATATTTTTTCAAATTGTTTCTTATCGTACACAAATCACATTAAATTTTGAATTAATTTTCTTTTTAATACTTCGTTAATTCTCAGACCTCACGATGATAGACGACATTCAAGAAACTGCAAATATACTCCATGGGAATGGATTTATCGTATATTTGCGAATGACAGTATACACTAGTAAATATGAAAATTTTAAGGACATTCAAGTATAATTTCTTAGCACTCTTATGCCCTTTAATCCAATATCTTCCCTCAACAATTAGCCTCCAACCCATAGTCGTAAAAATTTATTTTCTACGGAGCTTCTTCTCCTTCTTCTCCTCCGCCTTCTTCTTCATCTTCTCCCAGGCGGAAAATTATATATACATAGTTTATATATAGTTGAAGTATTATATTATATATAATATACTTCACACTATATATAAACTATATATAATTTTTCCGCCTGGGCGATATCATTATTTTATATTTATTTTTAACGTTTTATTGTAATTAATAACGTAAAATTCTCATTCTATAGAATTATTTTTGACTAGATTTGAAATCAACTTTTTAATTTAAGACTTTAACAAATAGTTGTTGAATAATGCATATTTTCTATATATTGTGCATCAATTATAGGTATGTTTATTGTAACAAATTGATTTGTGCTGATAAATCTTTCATTTTTAGGGAGAAAAGTCATCAAAGTGAAGCGAAAAAAATATTGCGCTACGAAATTCTAATAGTGCCGAAACTTTCCTGTACATTTTTTTTTGTCGAACTCGAATAATATTTCATTTTTTTACATTTTTTTCTTAATTTTTTTTGGTTCAAGTCATGTAGAATAAATTATATAGTTTCCGCATTATTAGAATTTTGTAGTGCAAAAGTACTTTCTTTCGTTCCACCCTAAAAGTCATGTGAGAGAATATTCTGTTTGCGTAACTCATTTTTAAATAAATAGTACTTTTCCTAAATTTAAAATCCGCTAAAATGTCTCATGCATATTTAGGTTCTTGTATATTAATTTACCTTACGACTAAAATCGACGGTATGTTTCTTAAGCATATTGGTGGCATATCTGACATATCTCTCTGTATGTTGCTATTGGAAATTCGTTATTCTAGGGCGATATTAATGCGCTTTTGCTAAAAAAATTACAATTTTGAAATATGGCAGATTATATTTTGTTGTCCATTTTGTCTCTTCGGAATTTATAATACAAAGTGACATACTGTTTTTTATGTACAACTGAATCTTCCATTATGAGCGCGAATAACGAATCGAAAAGCCGCAGTTAGTTTTGGATAAAAAATACGCGTATAAAAAATCTCTTTTATTTTGTACTAACTAATGAAAATGGCATCTTTGAGCAAGGCGATTTTTGAGAAGCAACAAAATCTTGAAGCATTGCTATGAATATTAACAATATTATCATAAGCAGTATTTCTTCGTAGTCAGTTATACATGTTCTCAGCCAAAAATTTCACTTCTCTCATTCACCCTCAATCCTTTTGGCAGCTAATCTTTGGCCAATTATTAACGACTTTCAATGTTCCACTCCCGATTTTTTAAAATTTACTACTATTTGTTAGTACTTTCTGAAGGACTATCGAAAAGTGGAAAGTTGAATGCAAGCTCCGGACTCAAATTTGATTCTGAATATCGTGAGTTGCTTCAAAATTGACAAATCTACTTTCCCCTGAAATAGCTTCCTTTTCTTCATTAGGATAGCTTTTTTATCCTATCCATAAACACTTTTAAAGTGCCTTGATGCACTTTACGTAAAAGCTTAAATGTCTATATGGAATATTTTAAGGACAATATACAATTTACAATTTCGTGTTTCTGTTTATCATAAAGATTGTGTCGAATTTGTGAAAATTGTTGAGACAAGCTGGTAGAGAAAAATTGTGATTTATTCAGTGACGACTTTAAGGTTTGCGTCTGCATGCCAAGGCTGAAAGGTGGGTCAGACTTAATTATTGGCAGACTTAATGAAACTTATGCCGAAGCGGTCTAGGAACACATTAACTTGGAAATAAAATTATTTTTTCACCCTTGGCTGCGAGACTCTTACCTTCAACTAGCAAAGTCGATCACCTTTTTTCACAAATTCGGAGCAAAAAGAGCCAAACTGATTTGTTATGATAATTTGTTGAATCATTTTTATAGTGCTTCGCATTTTGTTCTAAATAATAGTAATTATAGTAAAATTAATATGAGGTCATAGAAATTAATTAGAATACTCTAGTTTTGATGAAAAAATGGAAACATTATTTTACCTGATAAAAAAGATATTAATTTTTTTTAAACTTTAAATTTAATAAGAGGTGTTCTAAAGATGCATTTCTCTTGATTTTGGTTAAAGTTACCTTTGAATTCAGGTATTAATATATTATGAAACTTTCTTAAATTTTGTTGAATTCAATTCGAAGTAACTTGAGTTCAGTTCAATTTTTTAAAATTCAATTCAATTGTCTTTTCAATTCTGTTGATTTTTTTTTCAATTGTGCTGTCTAGAATTCCCTGAAAGGCAATTCAATGTACATATATATTTGATTTAGCTTAATTCTCTTTTAATTCATTTAAATTTAAACTAAGTTCAGTTGGATTTATATTAAATTCAGTTGCACATATATTCACCTACAACTTAATTAAATGTACCTCTAATTTTTTTTACCATTCTTCCAATAAATATAATCATTGGAAGTGTCTGGCTTATTGATTTTTTCTGGAGTTAAATTTTATAAATCATCAAAATTCCTATGTGAAAAAAATGTTCTTTTTGAAATTAACATGGGATTTTAAATGGGGAAAGCTTAGTTTCCGATAAAATGGGAAAAATAAGTACTTCTTATTAACTTTTCGTAGCTTAAAGTTACTCACAGCTTAAGGAATGTTCAAGAAATAATGTACACCCAATACATTTTTATTTTGACCCCTCCCCCTAACCTTGTATTTTGTCCAGAAGATGCCCAAAAAAATGCAAAATAGCTTTGATTTTTTCAATAGGAAATAGGTTTTATATTTTTGATGTTATGGTTTTGACCAGATAAATTGTATTAAATAATTTGATGTTGATTCTTTTAGTTGTCTACTGGTCTAAAATTAATATTTTGAATAATGATTTTTATTTCTAAATTGTGAAAAAATTGCTCTCAAGTTCTGCTGGGATCCGAACCCAGATCATCCAGATTTCCGGTCTTGTGCTCTCACCCACTAAGCTACGGAGAGGCGAGAGAAATTTGTTCACAATCCCTTCAAGTTGAATTCCGACGTCATTCCTTAACTTGTAAGATTCATTTTCCAACATTCGAATGTTTTATATTTTTGATGTTATGGTTTTGACCAGATAAATTGTATTGAATAATTTGATGTTGATTTTTTTTGTCTACTGGTCTAAAATCAATATTTTGAATTTAACGTGTAGGTATTGTGAAGAAATTTCTCTCGTCTCTCCGTAGCTTAGTGGGTAAGAGCACCAGACCAGCAATCTGGATGACCTGGGTTCGGATCCCAGCGGAGCTTGAGAGCACTTTTTTCACAATTTAGAAATAAAAATCAATATTCAAAATATTGATTTTATACCAGTAGACAAAAAAAAACAATCTACATTAAATTATTCATGAATTATGTTTATTCAATAAGTTACAAGTTTCTAACTACCTTCAACTAATTTTCAATTGTTTCTACAACTATTATTTGTTTACACAATTTTTTCCCCCAGTAATCGTGAAAAGTTACTATTTTTGAGATAAATGATATATTTCATGGATATCAAAAATAAAATTGATTGTTTAACAAATTTTGCAATTAGGTAAACAATTTCTATTTTTATACATTTTTTTCCACCAAATGGTGAAAAGTTATTATTTTCTAGAATTAATATCACAATTAAGGAATTTTAAGAGTAATATTTGTTTGTTTAGGATATTTAGCAATTATTAAAAAAAAATGTATTTATTTAATCAATTGTTTTCTCCTGTAAATCGTGAAAAGTTATTATTTTATAAAATTATTGATGCTGTTAATGAATGTCAAAAGTGATATTTTTTGTTAAAGACAGTTTGCAATTGTGTAAACAATTAATAATGATTCACTAGCGCCTTTCAATAGGAAAGGTGAAGACAATTCTAGTTTTTTCGAATCACTTACACTATGTCACTTATTATTAAGTATTTCCTTATCTCAGAAGTTATACTCTAATATATCGTTTAAATAATAATCATTTTTTCAACAATTTTTCTTTCAGGTATGTTATCGATAGATATTTCTTCAGATCGATTTCTTTAAGACACGAGAATACTGAATAATAAGAAACATAGTGTGAGAGATTCGAAAAAATTAGAATTTTCTCCATCTTTCCTATGAAAAGGAACAAGTGATATTAATTGCTTAAATAATCGCAAACTGTCTTTGAGAACAAATATCACTTTTGAAATTCATAAACTATATAAATGTCAAAAAATGGTATCTTTCTCGATTTTAAGGAAAATTAAATATTCTTTAAAGAAATAATAATTTCTTAAGCAATTGAAAATCAGTTAAAAAATACTGGGAAACTTGCCACTTATCAAATAGAAATCACTCATGTTGAAGGAATTCCAAAGAATACCGTCTTCAGTATGAATTTTACAGAAAACTGCTATTCTGCATTTTTTTTGAAATTTTCCGGGTGCAACACAAGGGGGTTGGGGGGTTCAGAACTAAAAGTTATTGGGTTGAAATTATTCCTTGAATATACGTTAAGAAGTATATAAGCTTTAATTTACAAAAAGTTAATAGCAAGTACTTCTTTTTTTGTATTTTTGCGTAAAATGAGCTTTTCCCATAATTAATTTAATTAATTATTATTATAAATAATTAGTTAATTTCAAAGGCCCGAGGGTGGCACGAGTTAATGTTGATAGATTTGAAAACAAAAAAATAGGGAGTCGATTTTTTGGACCACCCAAGTAGGAACATCCAACTAACTTTCAAGCGGTAAAATACCGATCCCTCTTCAATAATAATTCTTATGCCTCGAATAATAATTTTTTCATATAATTTTATAAATTTTTTTTGCAGTATCAGTGTGGCTCTTTCTATGTGTTCATGTCTTAAAGAAGCCTATGTATTCTTATTAATATTAATTAGAAATATAATACTCTCCTTTCTTTTAAATTGTGAAACCTTATAGAAAAGAAACGATGGTTTCCAGAGAAGCAATCGATTCGCGTATTCAACAACAATACATTTTCGCCCCAAGGAGGCACATTAGCGTCCTATAAATAAACTTATCTCGAATCTTAGAAAAGTCTATGCTCCGAAACTTTAGGCGCTTGCGCTAGAGCCCTACAATTTTTTATACAGATGAGCGCACGTTCACGTAAATTACGTTATAGAAGGTAGATGTGTGAAAACACACTGTAAGTAATAAGCAACAGGTATTATCAATTTCAAAAAGTTAGCAAATATTGCGACTTCCGAGATTTCATTATATTATTTTACTTCATTTCTATAGATTTCGGAAATTGTGAATAATCGTCAATAGATAATTACTTTCAGTGTGCTTACTAAATTCAAGTGACATTTAGAAATACAGGTTCTTGCTGTTTCTTCCTCGATATATGTAATCCACGACGGATGATAGAAATGCGTGAAATTACAATGAAGAGCCAAAAGATGACTGTGAAAACGAAAAAAGATGGGAGAAAGGCACTTTTGAACACAGGAAGTGCCAGAATATTTTGAAAGTCAAACAAGGTTTGATTTCATATCACCTGCTTCGAATCGTGAACTCAAATAGTCAAGTACTTTTTATAGCCGTTTGAACAATTGAAATTTAAATGAGAACCGGAAAGTCGAAAAGGTTTTTCTAATTTGTGGATCCTCTACTTAGATTATTATTCATTCTTTTTTCATTTGTATTCAACAGTTCGAGGATTGGTTTGAAGCAACTCTCCATTCCTTTCTGTTGTTTAGAGATCTTCTGAATGAGAATGGAATGGTGCATCTCCGGATGATTTATTCCAGGATGGATCAATCGGATTTGATTTGAGAGTTTAGACGAGACTGTGCTCTCTTGAATCACACCGATGAGTGTAAAGTATGGACGAGCTTGTTCCAGGTGACGTCGAAGATGAGGTTGATGGTGATGACACTAGGACTCTCTTCGACTTTTGTATCACCTAGGTATTGTGACCTTGTTTTCGAATTTTATTCTCCAAAGCGGAAGTTGATCTGCCGACGAGATCCTCGAGTTCTTCAGGTGTTAAAACAGTGAATGCCCTGAAAAATTATTTTTTGTTACAATCAATTTTACCCATAAGTTAAACTAAACGAAAAGAAATAATTAAAAACTGAATATTTTCAATATTTTTATATTTCAATGGGGAAGCGGGGGGCGAGGTGGGCATATATGGTAAAATGAGACACTGAATTTTCTCTCAAAAGATATGATTTTTGTTGCTGTTCTTTTTAGGAATAACAAGAATATTGATATTCAATTTCACGAAAATGTAAAGAAAATTGAATAAAGTTAATAGAATAAAAATGGTTAAAATTTTTACACTTGAATCATGTTATTCTATATGGTATCTTAGAGTGAAAAGAAATTATTAAAAATAACAGATAATATTTTAAACCTAAGGCTTGTCGTCAAGTTCATTTCTTGAGCTTGAACCTACTAATGCATTTATATACAAATAATTATGAAAACAGGTAATATTGAAGTCTTAATCATAATTGTAATTTGGGACGGAATGAGCCGAGTTTATCGGGCGAGATGAGACGATATTGTCTTGCTTGTCATAACCTCTTTATGGCGGAAAAGTTTTTGTTGGCAAGATTTGAGGCGTTTTAAATTTAATTTTTAAAAATATGTGTAGATTTAAAGGAGACCTGCAATGGTGAAAACTTACAAAAGAAAAACTGACATTCGTGGTTAGAAAAGTCTATGGCTACTACTGTAAAATCTGTTGCATAAACAAATCCTAGTGTCAGAGTACCTTCAACTGGGTTTGTTTATAAGTTTTATTTTTTGAGTTGTTTTTTTAGCATATTCAAGATGGAATTTTCATTTATATTGACACTGACAAGTTGCCGAAAGTTTCTAAAATTTATATTCAAAATTATTTCTTTCAATTTTGCAGCAAAAATCCCCATTTTCATGCGGTGCGAAATTATGGTTTAGTATAGGTGTGAATTTCATAAAAACAGTTTATAAATTACTTTCTAATAATTGTAGAAATATGTTATAAATCTTTTATGTGTATAAAAAACACGAAAAATAATCTTCTATTAACAAGAACTAATAAATAGTTGAGGTATCGCATCTCGCCCCAGAGCATGGGGCGAGATGAGACATGTACACAATTTATCTTTTTCATATTTTCATCGTAATGACTGTTTTTTTACACTTCGTCTTTTATGAAATTGATATAGGAAGGTTCACGGAATATATAAAAACACTTACATTAAAAAAAAACTAATATAGATTGAAAATATTTCACTGAAAATTAAAACTATGCTCATCTCGCCCCGGTTTCCCCGAATTAATAACTTGTTATGATAATAGAATAATTATAAAATGGCAATAAAATAAGAGGCCTCAATTGGGTGATCATATCGATACTAGTGGCTTCCCCAGTAATATAAAGAGAAGCACCCTTGGAGATTGTAAAGTTAATTTGTCTTCTGATTTCGGAACGTTGTTAGATTATTCAATTTTATTCCAAATGAGAAGAAGCGAAAGTCATAACCAAATTGTAAAAATACCCTTGAATATTTTTCTCAAACTTGTCTTATAAGGATAGTCAGCCTGGGAACAAGACAGCCAATCACAACGGTGAGAAAATCAAATCAATCGAGGGAAGTAGCAATAAAGAATAGATAAAAGTCACCGATAGGAAAAAACCAAACAGAGAGTTTTCTTTAAGTATGATACAAAATTGCAAGAACTTTTATATGAAAGTTTTTTAATTTCAGGAGTTATTGTATCAAGCGTGGGTTAAAATGATGTTATATTACAGTTTTTTTTTTAAACTTCATGTCCCGGGAAACTTTTTCAATAAAATTATCATTTTATAATAACTTGCACGAAAGTTGATAGGTGGGTAGTAACGGTTCGTAATATTCCTGGAAAGCAACTTGAAACCTTATGAAGAATTTTCTTTCTTTATTAGATTGCAATATAAAATAATAATGTAAATAATATATTTAGAGGTCTTACGCATGATAAAGAGTAATTTAAGAAATGAAAAATTGCGAAAACATTTATGAAGGATAGAAATTATTCCCTTGATAGACAATGGAAATGCTCCGAGCATTTCAAGGAAAACTGAATAATTTGCATTTGGTATTGGCTTGCTAAATTGAAAGACATAGTCGAATAAGTCCTCTAGTTTAGTGTTTTCTTTTTGAGAACGAATGAAATGGGAGATAGGAAGCGAGGAAGTATGTATATAGAAAAGTTACCTATGCTGAGCTAAAAGCATGTCTATGCTCGTGACACTTCGCTGATGAGTGCCGTCCTTTTGAGAAACTTTTTGTTTTCTGATACATAAAGTTCTCAACGGGACCATCATGACGCCTATAAATAAGAGACCGGATCCGGTAGCGATGAGAACTGCTGAGTTTTGTGCTGCTTCCGCCCCGGGTGCTAATTGGACAAGTCCAACCACCAATACCACTACTCCAAGGAGCAAGGATCCCACTAGTACATGCAACGAATTCACCTGGAAACATATAAAAATAATGTTGATTATTTTGATGTATAGGTTAGATAAGGGAGTTGTATAATATCATTACAAACAGTTCTTGAGTTCGTGAACAACGTTATTGAATTCTACTGGTAAAGTTTTCTTTTGGAAACTCTCAACGTATTTCTGTAATTAAATCTCCAACACTGTTAAAAATGTTTGGGATTCTACAAAACTTCTACAATGCAAGCCTAAGGTAAAATTGCTAACACGGCATTGGAATAACGAAATTGTAATGCATGTATTGTAGGTGTTGTAAATCATGAAGTCACCGTCCAGCATTCTATACTTGTAGTGTAGCGTTTATAAATCGAAAATTGTGCACAAGGAATACACGGAATTTATTGAATTCAAGGAATTCAT
>CAKNYM010050025.1:67266-80507 GCA_932195095.1 Andricus curvator | reverse complement strand
ATATGAATTTGATGCATTTTTGCATATATGCGTTTGATGCTTCAAAGCAATATTTGATTTATTCAAGAGTTTTTTTTTCTCAGTGAAGGGACTTCAAATTATTTAGATACCACTTTTTTCTAATCGATGTAAAATTGGATGCTTACTATGCAGTATGGAGTCCTCAATTAAAAATTGAGCTCTAAGAAGTCTGGTGAAGGCTTAAAAGACCCTAGAGTCATTTCGGAATTTAGAGTCCACGTTACGTCTCCAAAGTGCTCTTTAAAGTCACCAGGAAACTACCCATTACATTGAAAGGGCGATAAACTTTTGTCAAAGACATAAAGAAACAGGTAAGACTTCAAGTCCGTCAACATCAACTCCTTTCGCAAGCTGCCTGAAATAGAACTGAAGAATGAAAATGAAAAACGGAAAAATTACCTTCCGATTTGAAAGTTTGATCATTAGAAACCACAAATCCTGCAGAAGACAAGAAAAGTTTATGCTACTGGTTCATTTCAATACATCCGTTCACAGCCATAACATTGTTGGACAGAGAGCAAGAAAATAATCGTTGGATATGTTTTTAGAATAAACTATTTTGTTTCTCATTGAATCGAAAATTTAAAGTCGAAGGGTGGCAGTGCAGAACTAGACAACCAACAAAATGGGAATTTTTCAGGGAAGCGAAAAAGTATTCTATAAAATCAAAATCTCTTTTGATTAAACACGTTCAAGAAAATGGATGTGAATGTTAGCAATCTCAAAGTGGCACAAACCAAAAAATACGATCTGGCTCGGCTGCGGATTGCGTAAACATTTTTTATTTTTATTCAAAACAAAAACGACGATACCACGCTGGAAACACCAGTTCTCGTAAGATCACTGAAGTTAAGCATTGTCGGGCGCGGTTAGTACTTGGATGGGTAACCGTTCAGGAATACCTGCGTGCTGTTGGCCCGTCGTGGGTGTGGTGGGCCCACATTGGTAGTAAATATCCACCTAGAAACACTACCCGAATCGGGTAGCGAGGCAATGAACTTTCGAGTTCGAACTGCTAATCAATGTATGTATGTATTCAAAACAAAAGATAAAAACACGCTCCTGTGATATTAAGCATCTGAATACGGGTAAGGCAAGTTTGATGTAAAAAAATGAGCCAATTCCGAGATAATCGAACGAGAATTTTAAGATTGAAATTTCATGGGTATTCAAAACCGGTTGTGGATAGCGACTAAAAATCGAATTTGCAATTTTTTGCAAGAAGAAAAGCTTTTGCCGATATATGGGGATGCTTAAATGAGGTTGAAAATGTATTACTACATTAAAGTTTCAAGTAAATTTCAACCGAAATTCCATTGAATTTTTACATTCTCATCATTTATGATTGAGAGAATATTAGAATCGTCCGAAATTTCACACCTCAGTTTTCAACGGATCTCCACGTTTTGAGACCCCCTGAAGCCGAAAATCAAGTTTTGGCGATGATGTCTGTATGTCTGTATGTCTGCTCGTCCGTCCGTTAACACGATGTCTCTCGAAAATACAATTTTTCTTTCAACCATTTTTTGATAGGACTTGTAATTTTCATTTTATTTATCGAAAATACTTGAAAAAAATCGAAAATTCAAATCTGGAACCAATACGACGCGAAATATGAGATAAAGTTTTTGGAGGAATTTCAACTTTTAAAAATTCCACCAAAATTTCTTTGAATCATATGATAAATTGAATAAGTGGTGAAAGGAATTTAGGAAATCGTCTACAATTTTAGTTGAAGTAAAAGTCCGTTTTCAATGAAGAAACAAGTATTACTAATGATTAATTAATATTCAAGAATACTTGAGGCAGTTTTCATTTTATTCTTTTTAATTTGCAACTTCCGCATTCAATTCTAAGAAAGTAAGTTCAGCTTTCCGAAGAGGAGAAAGATGATTTACTGCGTAGGCTGAGGAGGGATTTTGCGAAGTAAAACAAAGCCTCTTTGGAGACTAGTGAACACTGAACATGGCTAGGCGATATCAGAAAAGTTGAGGACGACACTTTTATCTCGAGCACTTTTCCCAGGAAACAGGACGACTGTCGAGAAGGCCGAAGACTCGAAGAGGAATATCCTCTTGTGCTTTTAAAAAAGTTCACAACTTGGAATTAGCTCAAGCTTTATGATTGCGCCCACCTTTATATGTTTCGCGTTCACTCGACAGTCGTAAAACATCTAGATTTATTGTACAGGTTTTATATTCCTAGAAATGGAGGTTTTGAAATTTCGAGTTCCAAATTAAGGGGCTCGTAACGTAGAAAAAGCTAAACAAATGTGTCAGAGCTCGAGTGATAAAAAACTTAGAGTATTTTTCAAACTTTTTAGCGGAAATGTGCCGTGAAATAATTTAACTTCCTTTATTTTACATGGATTGCTTCATTCCGTTATGTACAATATTTATATGTTTAAATAATATTTTTAATTGTATTTTTCAAATTAATCGCTTCAGCTTACAATACTATTAACAACTCAAACTATTTAAAATTGAATTTTTAGTTAAAACCTTTGAAGACATAAATTTCTTAAACGAAAAAGTTACAGGAGTTGTAGAGTACTCTTTAACGAAGAATTTTTTTGTATCAATCATATGGGTTTGATACACGTAACACCCCCCCCCCCCCTACGGTATTCCAAAAAGTACCCCTACATCCAAAATTGTTAATTCTGCATGAAATCTACACCTTTGAGCACTTTATTTTCATTTTGTATGCCAGAAATGATTATTGTTGCTCCAGTGAAATCAGTATCAATATTTTTAAGTAATTATCAATGATTTGAACAAATTCAATTTTGTATATAAAATTATATTGGAGAAGAGAAAAATTGTTGAGAAAAAACAATTATTTTAGATTATTTCTAAATGTTCTACTAGACCAACAGTAATTATTTTTAGCGAAAAAAAACAAGAATTAAGTTCTCAAAGATGTAGATTGGGTGCAGAATTGATATTTGTTGATTTGAGGGTACTTTTCCCGCGGCACCGTAGTTGTATGTTAGAGGCGGCAAACCCATATGATTTAAACATAGAATTCTTTGTTGCAAAGTCCTTTACAACTTGTAAACAATATTTTTTTAGTTGAGATCAAGGTCTAGAATGTTTTGTTTCTAATTAAAATTTTATTTATTTGAAAAACCAGCAAAGATGTCATTAATTACTGTCATCTACAAGTCCTATAACTTTCCCGCCACATTTTCTCAAACCCGCAGAAGTTATTTTAAAAACCCCAAAAAGTGATTTTTTCCGATGTATTTTACATTGGAAATTTTGAGTTTCCGGAGAATCAATATAAATGTTAAAATAAAAATTTCGATAAAACGAAAAAATTTAATTTCTTCTTTCGGATCTGGAACCGAAATTAATTTCGGTTCCCGGTACTCTAACACGAAAAAAATTTCCCATACATTTTTTAACCACCCTAATACATAAATAATCTCAATTTTTATGCGCGACGCTCAATAGAATAATTTTCGTGCAATATCATTTTGAAATATTTTTAAAAAATTCATTATTCTGTAGCACATTTTCAAAATGTTAAAAAAAATTTAAATTTTAATAACATTTTGAGTTTTATAACATATTTCCGGAGCATTTTTCGTTTGTTTTTAATTCCTTTATCACTGTTTCTCAGATCTATATAATCATCTTCTTTTTATACACCGCAAATGCGGAAACTTTTCAAATCTTTGTTTCATTTTCACGACTCAGTTAAATGAATCAAAGAAAAAGAATGAGAGTCAGGTCATTACCCGTGAATTTAGCTCTTCATATTATATGAAGAGCTAAATTGGCGTGCTCACGGCATTCACTAATTTACATAATTTATTCGCAATTTATTCGTCCAGCGATTTCACCCTCACATTTTTATTTGTCTAAAAACTGACTATTTTATTTCACGACGAGGAAATATTAAATTTATCGAATTATTAATTGTGGCAGTTGCTCATTTTATAATGTGGATTATTTCCTTGTTTTATTCAAATATCGGTTTTACAATTATCCTGCTTTATATCGATATTTAATAAACTGAATGTATTCAATCAGATATTCTGTTTGTAATTGGGTTTTCAGTGATCACAAATTTTGAATAAAATTCGCAACTGAAAGGCAATTACAATGGATGAGATTCCAGTGATTTACGCCTATAATGAAGATACGTAAATGAATACGAGATGACTGCTGCTGGCGATGATACAATGAAATGATGGGAAATTTCAGCTATGTGTCACACTAATTTGCTCTCGTTGGCTAAAATAGATAAGATCACAAGATTCAGAAACGATATTTGAAATCTTGTTCCATATTTTTCAGAATATATATGATATAAAACAATTTTAATATCAAAATCAGAATAAATATTCCAAACAGAATTATTCATCACTCATTCAAATTAATGTTATTTCAAAGATGTATTTTCTCGAAGTTCGCTTAAAATTCAAATATCCATTACCTTTAGAATGACATTAAATCTCAAATAGCTTTGTGAGTTTGAATTTGTTACAACATATCCATATTTTGCTTCAGAGAAGTCACTGAATAGGGTCATCGTTGAAGTATCTTAATTTTAAATGCCAAAGTCAAAGACTAAGTCGCTTCAATAGGTATATCATTATCAGTCTTTCATGGCCAAGTATTATTTACATTTCGTTCGCTATTCACAGTGACTCTGGATTCTAGAATTTTTGTTGAGGCAGTATCTGCTGTCTAGTCTAGTATTATGGAATTTTCCGAAAATTTCCGTAAGATTAGCCTCAGTTGAAAACAATTAAGTTGGATGGACAACAAAATTTATAGAATGCATTACAATATCGAGAATATCGTTTTTCAAGCCTACAATCAAATCAGCTAGAGAAACGACGCATAAATGCATGTAACGATGATTGACGATCATTTTAGGCCAGTGAACAAATTTCCAACGTCAACAACAAATCGAGACTGCATAATTTAATCTATCTTTTTTCACGCTCTGGTTGATTTATAATTATGCAGTATCCGCGCTCCTTTCAACATTGTCAACAAGGGTTATTTATTTCACTCCGTTTCAATTAAGGTTGGAAAATTTTATGTTAAGTTTCGGAAAAATATTTTACACTGTTGAAGAGCTTATTCCAAAGAAGACAGTTAAATTTTGAAATAGTTTTCTTTTGTTCCTTGGACTTTTTTACAATACACTTATTTCTCGATTTATTTCAAGTTCATTACAAAAAATAATTGTAATTACATTTTTTTGCTTCAAATAAACACAAACTGTAAGGTAAGAAGTCGTGGTATCGATTTTACTCAAATAAACTCTATACACAGAAAAACTCTGAACGATTAATTCTACACAGAAAAAAACCATACATTTATTTAAATTTTAATTGTTCTTAATTAAATTCTACACCGTAGAACTCTGAACAAAGTTATTTATTAAGTTTTGAAAATCTAAATAAACTGTATGCAGTGGCGCAATAACATTTTGCAGATGGAAACTGTACATAATATAATTTAGCAAGGCCGTGGCTACATGTACTGAAATTACGGTACGAATAGTCGGATTTTTTCGGTACGAAAATAGTGGGATCTGGACAAGGGATTATTTGTATACCAATAGCTGGATTTTTCGGTAAATAAATTTGTATATATATATTTGTTTCACGCATCGATGAATTACTTATTTCAAATAGAATATTTTTTAATTCAAAGGCTCAAAATCATTGAACTAAAGAAATATGTCTTTGAATGCGAAAGCGAGATTCAAGGAAACTAGGTTCTTAGTTTTGAAGATGCCAATTCCTTGAGTTAATAATCTCATATTCTGAGACCAAGAAATATTTTTTTGTTGCTTTTAAACAATATTCAGTACAATTAAATAAACGTTTTTTTTGCTCAAATGAATGGAATCAAAGAAATGCATTTCTTTGGATCAAAATTTTGTTTTCAGTGAAGACATTTGAAGGGTTACAGTACAGAACTGGATCACCAACATTTTTTCGGAAAACTGACTTTTTGCATAAAAAATTCTTTAAAAATCAAATACATTTTGTGTTAAAAGAATTTTTTCGAAAACTCATTTTTAATATAGTAATAAAAATGTTGGTAATTCAAAACCAGATAACTAAAACTATTTGCTACTTTTTTCAGCATCATACCAATAAAATTCCAACCAAAAATCTTAAATCTTAATTTTCTACAAAAATCCACTTTTATAAGAATTTTTTCACTAGTTTTTGCCTTGCGATCAGAAACGATATTTTTCAAAATTATTAGCGTTTATTTATAAAGAAACATACACCTTTCTTATTTTTATAAAACTTTCAACGAAAAATTGTCTGTCACAGTGCGATACCATCACATTAAATCTTTATTTTCCCGGAACAGAATAATTTTTTGTAATGAAAACTTTTTTATTTATATTCAGCCTCTCCATATCTCGAAAGCAAATTTTTATCATTTTTTAAAATTGAAAAATAGATCTTTAGTCGCTATCCAAAGGAGATTTTCAAAACTTATGAAATTTGAACCTCAAAATTCTTGAATGATTCATTCGAGATTGGTTAACTTTTTCGAATCAAACTCATTTTCCCCCAATTTAAAAACTCAATATCTCGGGACTGGGTTTATATTTTTTGTTTAAACTGAAAATTGCACTTTTTATCGTGATTCGAAACCAAGCCTGTTCCAATTTTAGGTTCCTCTCACTTTGAGATTGTAAACTTCCACATTCTATTTCTCGGAACTGGATAATATTTTCTGATCATAATTTTTTGGCCTACATTTAAAAACTCTTCAGCTCAGAAGTAAACTTTTGTTTTATTTTTAAATTGTGAGTTTGATTTTACAGAATGTTATTTCGCTGTCCTGAAAAATTTAGATTTTTTTGGTTATCTAGTTATGTACTGCAACCCGTCACTTCCATTTAAAAATTAAAATATTTTTTAAATTCTACACAAAATTAAAATAAACTTTTTCACGATCAAATTAACTCCACAAGATTAAATTTCATGCAAAAATATTTTTTTATTAAAAACCAATTGAATGCCTTGATATCATTTTGATTTGAAAAAACTGTGCGCAAATAAATTCTACAGACTGTATAGCAAAACTCTGTACACAAAAATGGGTTTTCAATTGTTTTGCGTGTTTTGTGTAGAATTTGCTCGTATAGGATTTATTTGTGTATAGAGTATTCTTGTGAAGACTTTAATCATTTTAATCATTTTTTAATCACTTTGAGGTAATATTAACATTCAACAATTTTATTTTCAAGTAAGATTTTAAGAAACATAAATTCTATCGAAGCCATCTTAATGTGATAAAATTAAAATAGATCTTTTATTATTAATGAGTAAGAGTCTGATTTTGTGTACACTGACCTTTTTATGTACATTGATCTGTTGCGTCGCGTGCAAACATTTTATTTATTTATTTTTTTTTAAATTTTTATAGCTATAACTTAGACGAGCGTAAACTCGAGACCCCCTTGTAACAGCCAGTGGCACATTACAAGGAGCCATAATTAAGTGGAATTGTGCAGACTAGCTTTTTAGTGTAAAAAATATTTTATTTTAGTTACTTTAGGTGCGATTCCTTTTGTATCTGATTTTGAATTTGTATAATAAATTTAATCTTGAATCTTGATAAAATTAAAAAAAGGTTTATTAGAGAAAAGTATATGCTTTTCATTATTATCTAAATTTCCGGCTCACCAGAGACAAATATGTAACAATGAAAAGAGAGAGAATAAGGAAAATAACGAGGAAAATAATCGACCAAATCACCTCTCACTATTTTCCTGGTTCTTTCTCTGTCTTTTTATACTACGGAACCAACATGTTTTTAGCCCAATTTAAACCTCCTCATCGGGGATCGAGTTTAAAGGATACTAAGGGTGAACAATTTCAACAATTTGCTTAGCATTTAATTATATTCAAATGTTGAATTATTAATAAGCTCGACATTTTAATCAATTTAAGTGAATTCAGTCCATTTAAATTCTTGTATATTCTATGTTTTCATAATATGTAATAACAGGTCTTACCTAGTCACTAATGTTAATAATCCAATAATTGTACCAAGCTTTTGTATTATAAAATATACAAAAATAAATCAAATTCCTTTGAAGTCCCAAGGCACACTGAAGATATAACGTTTTGAAATGTCGTTAGAATTTTTTGATTTCAATAACAAAGGGAAACTTTTCCACTCTTTTTACAACTCAAAAAATCGATTTAAAAAACTTGGTTTTCGACCCACTCTAATGGTGTGTCCCCCGTGGTCCAAAAAAAGAAGAAAGTATATCTTCTTTCATTGTTATATTTTTCTGAAATGAGCCACAAATATAGATGGTTAGAAGCATATACTTTTCTCTGATAAGTCTTTTTATGTATTTTATTACATAAGATGGTTTTGTTAGAAATTATCTTTCTTAAAATCTTGTTTGAAAATTTTCAAATAGAGGTTCCATTCAGAAAGGATCGGTTTCTTATAGTAATTTGTATAAATCATATTTTCACTTTCTGTAGAGTTCTTCAGAATAAATATGTGTAGGGTATTGTTATGTAGAGTTTATCTTTTTAGAGTGTTTATTTTTGATACCCCCCTACATCAGGACTATGAAATTTTTATTTGGTAACATGAATGAGGACTGTGGTTTGGTTTTTATTTGAAACTCGAAACCCAAAAAGTAATATTTAAGTAATTTGTCCGGAAGATATTTACTGATGAAAAATAACTCTCATTCATCGAAATGTCAAACTTCATGATATTTGAGGCACGCGTGTTAATATTAAACGTTTACAGTCAAATGTGGGGGAGACTATTTTTCCAATACAAAATGTTTCCCGGTATAACCTTGTACCCAGAGCCGGATTAACCCTGTCCGGGCCCCTAGGCAATGCAATCACGTCCCTCCAGGTTGATGAAGGGATGTAAGTAACTTCCAGATGATCGACTCCAGGAATCCTGTACGGAAAAAGAGGTATTTTTTCTATGTTACCGTAGGGGGAATACCTATATTAGCATATGGATTTTGACTATGTCAACATAGGAATTTTTCCTATCTAATTCGAAAAAAATCGTTTGGAAACTACATATTTCACATTTTTGTCGGATTTAGACTATAGGCAGGTGAAATGAGCAAACAAACCACACAATAAATGTAGAATTCATTTATTAAGAATCATTCTTAATTATAATTTGATATTTTTCGAACGGTAAATGCTCACAATTTTTTGAAATTACAAAACGAAAATATTCTTCTGGTTTTCTGTTTCGAAATATTTGTTACTAAGAAAATTCGAAGTGTATTAAGAAAAATTTTAAGTTGCCATGGAAAACAAAATTTTTGAATTGCAATTAATGATGATTAATCATGATTATTGATCATTAATCGTCATTGATAATCATCGATTATTGTTTTTGGAATTTATGTACATGAGAATAATGCCTATGTTAACATAGGATTTAACCTCATGTTGTCATAGGGATAATGCCTATGTTAACATTGGGATTTTCCCTATATGCCATAGGAATAATGCGTATGTTACATAGTAAAATATCCTATGTTGATATTAGAAAAATACCAATGCCAACATAGAAAAAGTACCCCTTTTTTCTTCATGTATTACTTCAATGTCCTTTATCAAAAATTCAAACTTCTGTTATATAATGTAGTTTATAGATAATTTCATTCCGAATTAACTTACGTGCAATGATAATTCACCTACACGCATAACACTGTGTTACAAAAAACAAAAATTTGGAGACACTTTTATGGAGACCTAGCACAAGTTGTAGATCTAGTAAAACTAAGAAAAATTGTATAGGAGAAATTTTCCATACACCCCCAAAATCTCATTTTTTGGCCAAAAAATCGTTTTTGGGAGTTTTATGAGAAAAATCACTCATAACTTCCCTAATTTTTATCCGATTCGCTATGATTATTATTCGCTATTATTAGCTACTACTTGTTACTAGATGGTTCTGTATAAATGGAGTATTTCTCCAATTGACATGCGTCGAAAAAAATACTGATATTGTTGTCGAGGAATTCCATAGAAATTTTCAGAAAAACTTTTCATTCGATAAAACGTTTTTTTTTCTTAGAGCGTGCACGGGCCCCTAGTCGATGCGGGGCCCCTAGGCAGTTGCCTACTCTGCCTAATGAATAATCCGGCCCTGCTTGTACCATCCTAATTACAATGACATACAAATATCGACCTTCACTGTGGTTTCTTCCAAAATTTGTTGTATTTATTACATTTTACGAATGCAGATTGGCGTGGTCGCGAATCTTTGAGATTCAAATCCAATGCAAATGTCAGACGTCCGTCGGGATCTCCTTGACATAGAAAAGGGGTGTTTGGGAAAACATAGTAAAAAGGGAACGACATCACAGGCGCCGTAGCGTCGCGGCGTCGTCCTTGTGAAACATGAGTCAGAAAATAAAAACATTTCTTCCTATCATTTATTAGGTCGAGTATTGACCACCGGCAAATTTTTCCGGATACGTGTACAGTTATGATATTGAGAAAGTCACCTTATTTTCTGTTGATAAAAATCACCTAAAAGACTTTAACAATAAATGATAATGATTAATTGTGTAATCAAAAATTGTCAATGAAATGGAAAATCAAAGGCAGAAATATATTTCTTAGAACAATTTATCGTGTTTTTATCATAATAATACCAAAATATTGTCTATACTATAAATTGATAACAATATAATGAAGGGATTAGAGATCCTTACAAATGATTTTGATATATATTTATGGGAGATATTCAACTTTTCTAAATAATTGCCTGCTGAAAAATCGTTAAACCTTTTATAACAAAGATGAACGTTGAGATTGAGGCAGCTTTCGCAAGCAGAATACATTAATTTTGTGTTGCTCCTATCTGGCGTGAAATTCGTTGGGTCAACCGGCCAAGCTACTGACTTATTCAAATGCATCTTGTCAAAGACTTTTATTTTTACACTAAAAGTTAATTGATCGTCTTCTGGAACAGCCAAGTATAACTTTGAATTGATTAAAGTCTGTTGTATCTTTTCGATGTAATAGAACTTTTTCCAATTGGTAAAAATGTATAGGTAAACAATTCAAGAAACATGTAACTTGAACGTTTAAAATTATTGCCCAAATTCCGACAATTTTCAAAAAGCTTTGTTAGTTTTACAATTACAGTTGTCCAGATAAAGGGTTATGCTGTTTTCTAGATTTATCAAAAATAACATAATGACATGAAAATACAAATACCTAAAAAAATGAAAACGTCTGGAAGCCAAAGAGCTGTCTAATCCAATTATGGACTGTCCGATTGACTGATAAGAATTAAGGCGTTCCACCTACTTCTACTTTGCGCGACGTTAAGAAATATATGAAAATTCCTGAGAAGCAGAACGATGAATGAAACGATAATTAAAAATAAAATAAACATCAGAGAAATAAATCGAGTGAATTGAGACTTCCTATATTTCAAGAAAACAACTAAAAAGCACATCTTCCTCGAACACTAAAACTGAGACTAAACATTTACGAGTTTCGCTTTCCAGGTTGAAATGGTGGCTGGGTTAACCCATTAGCTGTAGCTATTGCTAATACCTCCTTTCGTGCGTAAAAGTTTCACGGAAATTTATTTCACTGAGGTTCTTTATTAGTTTCGATTAAAGTTGCTTTCAAGCACCAATTTTTAATCAAATTATCCTCAAATTAGGGGTGGCAGTTAGGGTAGCCCAAAAAAATAAAATATTTTTCTTGTTGCTGTCACACCCCTTATTTTCTTTTATTTGGTGTAAAAATAATGGGCAATTTTTCATAAATTAAAAAAAAAAGTTTAACCCGTAGTGCAAGGCTTTTAAACACTGCAAATTCTTAACTATATTTTTGTTTGTAAAAATGACTAATTAGTTACGTAAAAAGAAGTAACCATAACAATAAAATTATGGTAAAGATTACTGAAAATAGTTTTACCCTAATTTTATACAGACTCTGCCCTTAAATGTGAAAAAATCACCCTTTATATAGGGTCGAAAGTTTATAATGCGCTTTCTCTCATATACCTTAGATCTGCTCGGCCTTGAATAATTGAAAATGACCTTCTAAAAGTTAAAATATGTGCTATTGACAGAAAACTACCCTTACACTTTTTTAAACTACCCCTGAAATATTTGAGCAATATTTCTAAAGTCGTTCTAGGAATTTTCTTATCAGAAATTATGTGAAGAACTGCGAAAGAAACCAAATATCGATCTAAGGGGTAGCTTAAACAATTTTAAGGGTAGTTTTCTATCAATGGCATACGTTTTAACTTTTACAGGGTTATTTTTAATCATTCAATGCTACAAATATTCAAGGTATATAAAAAAACCTATTTAACACAGAAGTTAAATTTTCTTTTTATAAACAATTGCACCATTACATTGACGCTAAATAAAAGAAAATAGGTGAGGGGGGGTAAGATAGAAAAAAACATTTTATTTTACTTGGGTTACCCCAATGGCAGTCCAGAACTAGATAACCAAAATTTTTCGATAATGGGTTTATTGCATCAAAATTTCTTGAGAATCAAATACACATTGTGATAAAAACGTTTATTCGAATTCTCGTTTTTTAATTAATTATTTTCAAACAAATTATTTTAAATTTTAGTTTAAATTTTAGAGTAGTATTTTAGCGCATAGTAAAGTTGTTTTCTTCTCTTCAGGATCTATCTTTCTTGAAATTATTGATTAGGGGTTACGCACAAAATACGTGATACTTTTAGGGGGTTCTGTCAAAGTATCATTCCCCATGTTAAGAAGAGTAGAAAAAGAAGCATCGAGCAGGGGGAGGGGGGGCGGAGGGTAATGTTCCTGAAAAATGTATCGCGTATTTTGTGAATGGTTTGGTCTCAATTTAGGAACATTTACGCTTGGGTGTGAATTTTATTGCTTTATCTCAAAATGGTAATTTAGATTTTACAGAATGTTTGTTCGCTTTCCTAAAAAATTCCGATTTTGATGGTCATCTACTCTACAAATTTGAATCAGCGTTAAGTATACCGCTAATTCAAATAAGCGCAAATACGCTGCCAAATCGGCGAAATTTATCTCTTAATCAGTGAAATTTCGCTGATTCGACAGCGTACATACGCTACTTTTAATTAGCGGTATACTTATCGCTGAATCAGATTTAGAAAATAGTTCTGCACTGCCACCATTCAGGCGACAAATTTTATTAGTTAACATTTTATTTTAGCTTGTGC
>CAKNYM010050025.1:33865-57266 GCA_932195095.1 Andricus curvator | reverse complement strand
TTATTCCTGGGTAGAGCTAAAAGTAGTGTCAACAATTTCATTTTTCGCAATTGCAGCGCCATCTATCGCGAATCGAAACAAATTTTCCGAATAAAACTTACGTATTTCGTAAAGGAGAATCTGAATCTGTGATAAAAAATTGGGGTTGCCATTTGAAATTACAAAGTTACCCCCACCCCTGCCTCCTGTGGGGGTGGGGTGGGGGTGGGGTACATTTTAGCAAATCTTTCTTCCCCCTCGAAAATAAAAAGTTTTTATTCCAGACATTTTTTCCGTAGGATGCGTATTTTTTGAGATATTTCGTTGTCTCAAGTTAAAAAAAACACCCTGTATATTTATTTAAACAGTGAACGGGCAATGCCCGTTAGTACACACGATTCCTAAATATTAGGATAATACTAAAATAGTAAAACTGTAAAATTGGCGTACAAAAATCTCAAGTTCCAGTTCCAGAAACAGGCTACAGAGCCATATTGTCAAATTAAATTAAACATGTCTACACAACAAGGTTCTGACGCGATTTGTAGAGGTATTCAAGAAGTCGAGAACATTACTGAGCGAATTTGCTTCCCTACAGATTCGCGTGACTTAAACAATGTATAGTTACGGAGAGTCACTGTAGCTGTATACAATTTAATGTGTGCGAGAATGGCAGAAAAGTTAATTTTGTTATTGAGTAGATTGAACAGAAAGGATACGTCGGAAAATACAAATCTTGACGCTATCTTCGGGATGTTTAACAACATTCTTATTCCATCGTAGTCTTGCCTATTCATTGCCATTCCCAACTGTCTGGCCGCAAATAGGAGAAAATGATTTTCAGCTCTTTCTAGTCTAATTTTATGGATCATATAAAATGGAGACCAGATAATCGATGCATATTCAAGATGCGGACGAACAAGAGCAAAAAATAATGTCTTGAGCGCTAGTGGGTTCTTTAACATTGAAGAATTTCTAATGACGAAGCCCAGAGATTTGAGAGTTTTATGTATAGCATCAGAAACCTGGTCATTATAGGAAAGCTGTTTGTCCAAGAGAAGCCCCAGGTCAAGCACCAGCCCCATCCTGAGTAGAACCTCATGGCCAATCATGTACTCAGGCCTTATCGTTACTCTTTTCCGCGTAAAGGATATTATTGAGCATTTTTTAGTGTTTAGCCTCAACCCATTTAGAGAGCACCAATCCTGCAGTCGGTTAAGATCATTTTGCAGTTCAAAGCAATCCAAAAGGGAGCGAATTACTCTAAACATTTTCAACTCATCAGCATAGAGTAAAAAGAAACAAAATTTTAAGACGGCTCCTTTTCCAAAAAAGAAGAATCGAAATAGTTGGAGCAAGAAAAAGACAAGCTTTGCTCCGCGGAAGAGACGTTCGTCTTTACAGCGGAACGAAACTTGTCTTTTTCTTGCTCCAACTGCTTTTCGATCGTACTGTTCCTGGACAATGATAATTTTTCGACTCATGCTCTAGGTGCCTCAATTTGTCTTTGGTGAGATCTTTGAAAAAAACACAAATATCGGTTGCTAGGATCCTGTAGTTGGGCTCGTATATTTAACATCTCAGGATTTACCGTGTGAGAATTCAATTTTTCAGATCTTTTTCAGAATTTGAAATGTTACAGTTTAAATTGTTCGCAATTTTGAACGAGTTTCAATTATTTCATTTTATGCATTTCAATTAAAATTCATATTAAATTTTAAAGGGTTCAACCTTCAACTTTTTCTCAAAATGGAATAAATATACGAATTACGCCAATTTTCATGACTAATATTGGAAGATTATTTAATTTTGAACACTTGCAGTTTAAAATCGTAAAATCACAAACGCCTCAAAATTACAATTATAACACTGACTAGTATTACGGAATTTTTCGTAAAACTAATTGATCAAGCACAGCGCTAGGGCTATCCCGTGTGGAAAAATTTCGTGGCAGTCTTGAATCATTCTAAAGCCAGTACAGTTTTTCTCAAGACTGTCTATTCACGCAATACTATTCTAGCGCTACACTGGCGCTGTCTAGATTTGCTACGTATTTGATTCAAACCTTTCTGTTGCCTGGTCCCGGTCTTGGCGCTATCCAGGAGATCGTTACGAATTTGAATATATGTAGACTGTCCAGATTTGAGCTAGTTTCTAGACAGAATCACGATTTCGACTTAAACAAAAACTACAGAAGTGAATTCAGAAAATAATAATTTTAGAATAAACGATTTAGGAAATTACAATACATAATTTCATAAATGCTCAAGTAATAATTAAATGTAGACTATTACATATTTAAGATAATCAAAAATAATTATTGAACGTGATTGAAATCTTAATATACGAACTGTATTCTTAACAATTCTTTTTGAGGAATCTTTAAACAAAATTTCATTCAATTGAATTATATAGTAAAGTTATAATAAATTTATATTAAGTTTATAATAATTATAATATGTCTATAATATGCCTAGCCATTGGACAGTCAGCCTGTGGCGCGCGCCAGTGTCGACTTAAGGCGGACTAGACAGAAACAGTACAGCGCCACTAAATTTTTCCACGCGGGTGGTGTTAGAGAATGTTCCGTAACGTTAGCTGTGAACGAGCTCGAAAAGGAGTTAGTCTTTAGGAAAATTCCATAGTGGTATAAACAGTTTGTACAATTTTTCCATTTTAAATGATTCCAATAAAAAATTATGTCATTTTGATCGGATTCAAACATTTCTTCCAGAATGATTTTAGAATTCTATCCAGCCTTGATTAATTTATTCACAATTAACCACGTCAATTAAAAAGTTAAATAGGAAATAAGAAAAACAAATTAATTGTCAGTGTTAATCGAGATGAAAAAATAAATAGCTATATTTATTACCATTTTACGAGTAATGTGGTAATTTTAGCAAATAGTCGGAAACTACTTGTGGTGCTATAGCCAGTGCATATCCGTGTCATGTTATCCATGTGACAGTGCGGGAATGCTATTAAAAAATCATTGTTAATGAATGGATATGACGCTCGCAGTTCCCGCCTTTTAAAACTCACGCCACCTGTATACACTATACACGTAGGTGGAATGTAGAAATGTCAGTAAACGAGTGAAACATACGATTAGTCGGATGATTTCTTTTAATTGAGTCTGAATATTTTTAACTCTAGAGGTCTATTTTTTAATTTTGAATCTTTTTCATGCTCATTTTGCATAAAATTATTCATGATAAAATGGATTTCTGTTCTATCTTAATTTTAAAATGTTTTTACGTCTTCAAAATTCTCTGACGATTTCCACATCCACTCGTCAGGGCGCAACTTTCTCGTAAGCGCATTTTTTCATCACGTAGAAAATTGGACAGGCGTTAAGAATAATGATGATTATACAATTATACATCCGTTATACATCCGCAGCTAATTTCAAATAACTGAATAAAATGAAAAATCGATTTACTCTCTGTCAAATCAGGTGACGAGAGATCAAATAATATCTGTACGCAGAATTTTAAGCCGAAAAACAATCTAATTGTAAGTTCCCTCTTTAAATTTCAGAGTTTTTTTTTTAAATTTTTTAATCAGAAAATGTCTAAAGATGTAATATAATTTAAGGTTTGAGGTGATTAATAAATTATAATTAATATCTAGTCATCCAGAGGCTGATTACTGATTAGTATGTAAAAGGAAAATTGTACCTGTACATATATTATTAAAAATTTATAACGAATTATTAGATTTATTGAAAAGCGTTTTATGACCATTTTAATTTTTTTTAATTTACCCTAACTTATTCATTTAAACCTCTAGTGAGTATCAATCATTTATATAATTGCTGTTGTCGTAATAATTGAACGTGTGAGTTAATTATATGTTATGACACGCGACTTCAAAACAGTTTACTTTTCTTGCACTAAAGTGCGATTTATTCATGAGTTATAACATAATATAGTGTATTAAGTTTTTCATTGAAAGCATGATTCATCCATAAACATTTTTTTCGTAAATAATAACGACGTCACAGTCACTTAAAAATTCACTTCGAACAAATTATGCTCTATGAAAATATGCGAAAAACTTTTGGGAATTTACTATACTGTCTAATAATTTGTACTTATAATAGTTAGGTTTAAATAATGTTCAAGTTAATACCGTAAAATGAGGCTAAGCGGTTCCTTTTCTCCGGCTTTTTACAATGAAGTGCAAGAAGGAATTTAAATTACACTCGAACTTGGATTTCAGGAAACTTGATTTGTGCGTTCCGAGAACTGATGCCGCGCGGCGATTTCGGATGAGAGGAGTTGTGGGGGTATGTCTGCCGTGCAAATTAAATAAAGCGTATTTGCAGTTCAGATAAGTCATCTGTCACTTTTACGAAACTGTAAAACGGGATTGAAATAGCCCTATAGGGCTATATAATTCTCGTAGTTTTAATAAACATCCTTTATGTATATCGTATAACAAAATGGATATTCAGTAAACACCATCAGAATCAAGGACATCAGTGTCTAATTTGAAAGATTCGTTAAAGTGACAGATGACATATCCGAACTACAGATACGCTTTTTTTCATTTGCACGGCAGATGTGACGTGCTCAGTCATGGGCGATAAAGCGCTGTACACTGTTAAAAATAGTATTAAATTTAAAATAGCAATGTATATTGAAATTAATATCTCAAGCACACTGTTAAAAATAGTATTAAATTTAAAATACCAAATGCATATTAAAATTAATATCTCAAGCATATGAAATCGCTATTTAGGTACGTGTTTATTAAATTTCATATACATTCACGATAATCGCTCAGATAATTCCATTTTACATAAAATCAAAATAAGATTAGCAGTATTTTTCGATTCCTAATGATAAAATATGATAACTTCTTACAGTTAATTAAAAATAAAATTGGATTTCAAGTCGAAAAGTTCCATTAAGTAAATAAATGACAGACCTAACCTACAATCAACTGTACTCACATTAAATTTCTACCATTCAGGGCAAATTTTGGAAAGAGTTCCATATGTACGTTGCACTTTAATCATAAAAAGCTATTAAATCGACGAATTCTAGATTATTACTTCAATTGCGAATATTTGATAAGATTTAAAGAAATAAAAGCATTTGCATTAAATTTAATACAGATTTTTCTAACAGTGTACCCTAACGGCCTAACTGCACAGCTGCGTCACGTTGCGTCAGTTCACACGGCCCTGATGTTTACGTTCGGAGAGCCTGGCTTTATATCGAAGGTCATAACCAAAACCGTGCACAAATTCAAGTTCGAGTGTAGTTATTGTTCTTTAAATATATAATCTCTATCTGGCCCTTTTTCGTACCATAAAGCACAAACATACATTTAATTCATATACAACTATTTATTATCCCTTGAAGTGTGAGAGACTTTACCCAACAACGTGAGGTTAAGTCGCTTACTCCTGAAAAAAGTGCTTGGAAGGATAATCTTAACATCGAATCGGTTTTCATAATTGAAGAAAAAAATTCAGTAAGGCATGTTCGTAAATTTGTCATTTCACTGGAACAAAAGTGGGCTGAATTTTAATTCGTCTTCTTTTAAGCCCAATTTTTCGTGTACTACCATATAAGTAAGCCCGTTCCCGTAAGCTGGGGCATTAAGGCATTTTGGAAAAACTGTCAAATGAACACGAAAAAAATGTATGGCTAAGCCAGCGATATTTATCCTTGGTCTAGATACAAATATTGTTAGAAATAAACCGTCAATATCGGTAAGAAGTTCTAAACAGGGATTTGCAGCAGAATTTGTTATAAGTATTATTATTAATGAAACACATTAACAAATTGTTAAGACAAATATATGATATACATGAATTATAAATGTTGAAACTTTGAATATGGCGCTAATGTAATATAGAATTAATTTGGACAGAGGTCTGAAATAATTTATAATCGATTTAACAGTTTACCTTGCAATTAAACATATTATAAGGGCCTGTTTAAAATGAAAAATAAACTCAACTCCCGATATAAGCTCGGTTTGGTGCATAGCTTGCAGTGGCCTTCAGCATAAATCGGAAGACTCCAAACGTAAACAGTCATGGCCGCATGAACCATTTACAATTGTAACACGTAATATTACGTAACATACGCCCGTGGGCACCCGCGCCCTGCTCTGTTGTCTTTACGCTGCTGTTCGTCACAAACGACTGAGCACCGCCTCTCTCTCTCTGTCCCGCGGCTCCCCTCATCAAGATACTGCCGAGGATATCAATTCTAAGAATATCGTAATCCAGGGGTTCTTATATCGGGAATTGCGTGTACAGAAAGCGTATCTTTCATACAGAAAACCCTTTCGATCATGTATGTATTTTTTATTACTTTAATATTGAAAAGAATTGAAATATGATCAGTCTTTCCTTATCTCACATGTATACCGCATATTGTTGAAACAATAATAATTTGTTTAAACAATTAAATTCAATTGGTCTCAAAAAAGTATAGTCCTTTTTTTCTTAAAATCACCCCCTTAAATTAATGGAATCTGTGAACTGAAAATAATCTTTATATCTTTCCTAAAGTATATACACTCAACTCCCGATTCTGGGCCGCCCGATCTTCGGCCGGCTTCTCGCTTGACTGCTCTCAAGTTTGAGCGCGCCTAGGGTGCGCGACTGTTATTTCTTGTGCTGCGCGCTCGGTCTTTGTACCTTCCCCACATTTGTGCACAGACGAGACATTTTAAAATTAAAGGTAAAAGCATCGACAACTGTAATTGGGTGATTGTGAATTCTCTGTTGTTCAAGCTCCTTCGGCTTTAACGAACACATTCTCATCACGTATCTCGTGCTTCGCACTCGATTTTGTCAAAACTCTGAACTTTTCTACATTATTTTCAACACTTTTATATCAAATGTATACTACATTTATTTCTGTACCTCGGCCTGGGATTGCTTATTCAGATATTGCAATATAAAGTACAATTTTAATTTATCCTGATAAATGTATCATTTCAATAAATTTAAATTATTACAATTCATACTATGCATTGGTATTGAAACATATGTATTTGCATTGTCTTCTTTTATAATTGAAAAAGTGCGCATCCTATAAGAAAAAAAAAACAATTTTGTTATCAAACATTTTATTGCATTTTGTGTTAAATAAAATGTCATTCTAGCTTGTGTCCTTTTTTCAGCAAGGTAATTTTTTTATTTTTAATATATTTTTATAACAAGAGTTTATACAAAATTTGTAGATTTTTTCCGGTTGAACAACTTTTGCCTTTTCATTTTTGTCGTCTCTTGTCTCGTTTTTCCAAAAGTTTAATTTTTTTATTTTTCATCTCGTTTTTTACAATTAAAAGAAAATCTTCTTGTTCTATCTGAAAATTATTCATAATAAATTTGTAGATTCTTTTTCGGTGATCAACTTTTGTCTATTAATTTTTTTTCGTACCTTGTCTCGTTTTCCAAAAAATTTAATTTCTTTGTCATTAATGTTATTCTTTACGATTAAAAAAAAACTACGCGTCCTATCAAAAAATTATTGATGACGAACTTGTAGCTCTTCTTTGGGTGAATAACTTTTGTCTTAATATTTTTTTTTCGCAGCTTGTGTTGTTTGTCCAAAATTGTTACTTTTTATTTTTTTAATGTTGCTTTTAAGAATAAAACAGGAACTACGTGTCATATAAAAAGTGATGAATAACAAATTTGTAGATCGTTTTTGGGTGCACAATTGTTGTGAATTCAGTTTTCTCGTATCTTGCATAGTTTGAGCCGCAAAATGGAATTTTTAATTAATTTTTGTGCGGTCAAAATTTGAACTTTCGATTTTTCAAGAAAATTCGAAAAGTTGTTGCGATAATCTTGTAGGGTGTTCAAAATTCAACGTTTTTCTTTTTCTGGTATTTTTTCATATCGTGCGTCGTTTGGCTTAAAAGGTTCATTTTCGTTTGTTTTTTGGCATTTTGTAAATGCTGTAACTCCGGTAATTTTTTTTTTTTTTTATCAAAAAAAGTCATAGAGATAAATTGTTTGTCTTTTTGAGTACTACTAATAACCTTACATAGAATTTTTAAATCTTGAAAAAAGTGATCTCAAAAATTCTGAAAATGCGCTCTATTTTTGAATTTTCATCCAAAACGGCTGGCTAATGAGCATGTCCTTCATTTTAGGACACTTGAAGAGTATACCAAAGCCAAATCCAATCTGTCAATTCTTTCGAAAGTTATCGTGCTCACAGACAAACAGACATATAGGCATACATACATACATACATACAGACATACAGACATACATACATACATACATACATACATACATACATACATACATACATACATACATACATACATACATACAGACAGACATACATACAGACATACAGACATACAGACAGACATACACATTCGTAAAAACCTGTTTTTCGGGTTCAGAGGGTCTCAAAACGTAGACATTTGACAAAAACGGTGAGCGGGGGGGTCAAATTTTACACAAATCTAATACCTTCTCTGATGAGAATGTAAAAATGAACCATCATTAATTAAAAGCAATAAGAAGAGCAGTTATAGGTCTTAAATGAAAATTTAACCATTACATTTTTGGTTAAAATTGATCTTTTTAGTATGAAAATGCAATTATTTAGTTAAAAAATTTCAAACCGAAACAAATATAAACTAAAAATTATTCACATAAAATTAGGACTAACATCACATTCATTGTTCAAACTATTTAGTTGAAAATGTATGGGATTTTTTGGAAAATTCGTCTTTTCAATAGAAAATAATTCACAAAAATAAATCCATTTTTTTAATTTTGTAACAAAATGACATTTAGAGGTGGCGCAAGCCCCTTAATGTTTAGCACGTATTTCCCATGAGAAAAAAAAAAGAAGTTTTTGTACATGTTATTCAGAATAGTCAATAATAGCTAGATCGAGTTGAAACTCAACATTTCTCTTCACAATTAGCCATAGAATATAAATAAAATATTATTTAACTATTCAATTTTTCGTAAGAATTCATTTCTTTGTTTGAAAAAAAAAACTGTTTAATTGAAAATTCTTTTATTTTCTTGATAGAACATTCACCTTTTGGTTTGAAAATTCCACTGTTTGGTCAAGAAATTATATTTTTGGTTAAAAATTCATAATTTTGATTAAAAATGAATTTCTTTGGTTGAAAATGCGTTTCTCATTAGTTAAAGGTGAATTTTTTTTAACTGAAGATGTAACTATTCTATTTTTGCTTGAAAATTCATATTTTTAGTTCAAAATTAATTAACTTTGCTGAAAACTCGTTTTTTGTTTTAAATTCACTTTTCTAACAGCAAATTGAACTATTCTATTTTTGGTTTGTAAATTTATCTTTTTTTAGTTGAATACTTATATATTTGATTGCAACTGTATTTTTTTGTTTGGTAGACAATTTTTCTTCTGTGTTTAAAATTGAATTATTTTGTTGAAAATTCATTTTTTGGTTGAAAATTCATTTTTTTTTTTAAATTGATTGTTTTCACTGAAAATGTAATTCTTCTAGTTTTGGTTAAAAAATAATTTTTTTGGATGAAAAAAAAACTATTTTGATGAAAATTCGTTGCTTTTTTGGTTAACATTTATTTTTATAACTTTTCAACTATACTAATTTTGGTTGAAAATTTATATTTTTGACTTGTAAGCACAACTAAAAAGTCTTCAAAATATATTAAGAAACAATTTTTTTTTGTAATTACATTATTAATCTTCTAGATGTATGTTTGGTTTTATATCTAGAAGAATTTAGAAATTTGGGTATTGTAGCAACCCTCAATAAGGCACTGTTTAATGCGAATAATATGTTTTCCATTACTTCTTTTATCATTCAAATTTAGTACTCTTTCCAATTTGAATACAATTTTGCAAACCCGAATACAAAATGCTTATAAATGCTCGTTAAATTCTCATAGCACATAATGGTCGAGCATATTCTCGAGCATATTCTCATGCTACTGCAAATTTCTCCGAGCACTTAAACTCTTTAGAACACTACGGACCCGAGCACAATGGAGACCCGAAGATAAATCTGTCCTTTTTTATTGTAGCTACGGTAAAAAAAGACAGAGTTATTTTCGGGTTAAGGTTTCTGGTTCGGGTCTCCATTGTGCTCGGGCCCTACGTCGCGCCGGCGCACAGTGGGCTCTTTTGCAAAATTTACTTTCAAAACCTAATATCTCTCGAACGAATTGACCAAAATGGATGTTCTTTGAAGGAGATTAAAGCTTAATAAATGTACAATAGGGGAAAATTATAGAGAACAGTTTTCCCGAATTTCCCAACCTGGAAAATGCGGGAAAAGACCGTCATTTTTTAACAAAAATTACAAAATTGTACTAGAATTACAAACAAAAAAGTTTTGTTTAGTGCAAGACATCATATTTTATAGATTTTTTAATGCTAAATCTAAATCTGCCAGGAAAAATAGCGTATCGTTTTTCCTTTCCGAGAAAAATGCGGTTAAATATGAAAAATCCAATATGGAGAGACACAAGTCGGAAACATGATGGTAACTTAACGAAGTTTATTATCTTTAGGTTTTTAGGGTCGCTGAATCCAAATCTGACGTCAGAATTACAAAATAAATAATGGCGGATGCAATATGGCGGAACAAAAGTTTTGAAAAATTTAAGAAAATTGACAAAATTGTACATATTTACGTTTTCGAGGGCTCTCAATCCAAATCTGACGTCAGAATTTCAAAATAAAAAATGGCTGATCCAATATGGAGGAACAAAAGTTGGAAAAATGTAGGAAACTTTACAAAATTATCCATATTTACGTTTTGGAGTTCGCTGAATCCAAATCTGGCATCAGAATTAAACAATGAAAAATTGCGTATCCAAAATGGCGGAACAAATATTGAGAAAATTCTATTTTTAAAATTATTTCATGAATACAATTGTAGTTACAGACACGTTCCATTAAATCGACATATGTCCTAATCTCAAATACCTATTTTCTCCAATAATCAATCTTCATCACTTAAATTTATATCAACGCTTAAATGTCCATTACTCAGGGAACTGGCATCACTTTCGTCATTCTCTTCTTCTATATTTACACTGAAACCCTATTTTTAAGGAATTATCACAAAATGAATGTGTCAGTTTTGTTGTGAAAAACGTAAAAAAATATAAACAAGAAGCCGAAGAAGCAAAAAAAAAGAGTAAAAATAACGTAATCCTTGGCGACAAACTTCACGAAATAACGTAACAAATGCATTTTATTTTTCGATTTTTGTTTCACTAAATCCGACCTATCATTTTTAATTTTTAATTTTGAAATTTTAACATCGGATTTGGATTCAGCGACCTCAGAAACGTAAATATGGCTTATTTTGTGAAGTTGCCCAAATATCAATTTTTGTTCCGCCATATTGGAACCGCAATTCTTCATTTTGAAATTCTGACGTCAGATTTGGATTCAGAGCCCTCGAGAACATAAATGTGGATAATTTTGTCAATTTTCCTAAATTTTTCAAAACTTTTGTTCCGCCATATTGCATTCGCCATTCTTTATTTTGTAATTCTGACGTCAGATTTGGATTCAGCGACCCTAAAAACCTAAAGATAATAAACTTCGCCAAGTTACCATCATGTTTCCGACTTGTGTCTCTCCATATTGAATTTTTCATATTTATCCGCATTTTGCTCGGAAAGGAAATACGCTACACTATTTTACCTGGCAGATTTGAATTCAGCATTGAAAAATCTATAAAATATTATATATTTCACTAAACAAAACTTTTTTCTTTGTAATTCTAGTACAATTTTGTAATTTTTGTTTAAAAAATGACGGTCTTTTCCCGCATTTTCCAGGCTGGGAAATTCGGAAAAACTTTTCTCTATAATTTTCCCTTATTGTGCATTTAATAATCTTCAATCTCGTTCAAAGAACATCCATTTTGGTAAATTCGTTCAAAAGATATTAGGTTTTGAAAGTAAATTTTGCAAAAAAGCCCACTGTGCGGCGCCACAGTGGCCTCTGGTCACTAGATAGCCAAACTTGAAGTATCATATTCTGATCCTGCTCTGAGACACCGCTAGACGGCGTTGCGTTTTTCCCTCCCTACGTCCTTTGTTTTAGATTTTGAATTTGACAGTCATTTGAATTGAAAATTTTACCATGAAACCCCGACAGATTCCAAGCGACAAACAAAAGTGTTATGTATTAGATTGTCCATCAACGCGTCGAGAAAAATCTTATCCTTTTCCTATAGATGGGCAAATGTTGCTAAAAGTTTGAAATAAATACCACTTTAAACTATAAAATATTGTCTTATCATTTTACTGTCAGTTCTTTATAAAACACAATTTTATTTAAAAACCAAGAGAAAAATAATTAGAAATTCATAAATAATAATTTTAATCATTATTTATGTATTTTTATTTGTTGTTTCTGGGTTTCTTATAATTCGATTTACTTTTTGAGTTAATTTAAATATTTTTATGAGAAGTTGTAGGGTCCGGAAGCTACGATCATGGTTCCTTAAAGCAACCAATCCCGACGCAACTGGAACGTGTACGTCATCCGCTTCTGCTCCTTCTGTCCTAGAAGGTAAGCAAGAGCGGGAAATTTACGCGAGATAACATCGTGCAACACTGTTCCTTGGAGTAAGGTCTCTAGCCGCGGATGGGCCACGCGACAGACGGGACAATTGGAGATGAAGGATTCACCTCTGGATACTTTTTTAGAGCTACCAATCTTTGTAGAATGTTATGAGGACCAGTGTTGACGGGCAAGATGAGGTGATCCCAGAAGAACAGCCTTTTGCCTCCGGTTCGCGATGGAATGAGCCTGACGCTGGCAAGCCGGAATCGTGTTGAGTTGGGTAAGAAATGAAGCTTTCATACCTCCAAGACAGCCGATTATGAGAACTACAAGATGGACTTTGTAGCCTTGGTACAGCCTGCTCAGCTCGAAAAGAAGTGCTTTATATTTCGCCCGTTTTTCTTGCTCCTTGCCGTGATATTACCATAGGCTGGTGCCGAAAATTCAATCACGTAAATGATCTTGGTCTTGACATCTTGGAGGACAATATCAGGCTTCGTAGCATTGATACGTTAAATGGTGGAGAATGAGAAATTCCAGTAGATCTTACACTGATCATTCTCCACAACGGACTCGAGTTCCCCCTGGGCGTATGGCAAGACGAGCGATAGATCAACACCATAGAAGTGCCTACGATGGTAATATAATACTTTTAGAGCCGCATTGTGTCTCTCTATGTACCCGTAGCGTGAATATTTTGAGCATCCACTGAGAATCTGTCCAAGTGTTTCTGGATCTTGCTTGCACGCTCAGCAGTTGGTATCGCCTACAGGTACATTCATTATGCGCTCACGGTAAACTAAGGTGTCTTTAACGGCGTCTTGACAGGCAAAAAGGAATCCCTCAGTCTCCGATCTTAATCCAGCAGACTTGAGAAACATGTTGGACAGACCCATCGAGAGCTCTTCTCTACGCATAATGCCGTAGAATTTACCATGAAGGGGCTTGTCAGCATGTTCTCTTAGTAGAAGCGTATGTCATGCTTCCTGCACACGACTTCTGAGCACCAAAGGTGTTAGTGATGCTAGGCCATGTGTAGTGTCGCTGGAATCAAATGGGAGGCCAAGCTCCTCTGCGGCCCTATCTGCGACACGGTATAGAAACGTCACAGCATTGACGACTTCATGCTGATGTACGAGTCGCATAAGTGAATCTGTGCTATTTAGAACTGAGCAGGCTGTAGCCAGAACCGTTCTTCGATGAAGACACTCTAAGCTTAGCAAGCCTCTACCCCCTTTATCTCGAGGAAGGTATATTCGAGGTACGGAAGAGCTTCGGTCAAGTTGCTTCAACTCATCGGCGTTCCATTTTACTGCACCAAACGTGTAGAGCAGTATAGGAACGGCCAGCATATTGGTCGCCTGGATCTTATTCTTTCCAGATAATTCGGAAGCCCAAATTTTTCTGAGAATTTGGCGATACCTTTTTCCAAGGGCCGTTTTTAACACACGCACATTTTGGGTTTCCGCTTGCGGTATTCCAAGATAAGTATATGTTTCTTCAATACCAAGATGATGAATGGTATTTCCGCCTATGAGATAAACATCCTGATCCTCACGCGATGATGTAGTTTCTAGTCTTCCTTGGTGTAGGTGGACGCAGGCACACTTGTTCAGTCCGAAGCTCATGCCAATCGCTTTAGAGTACCTATTTACAGCCTCCACAAGGATGTTCAGGTCCTCTTTCGAGGAAGCAAAGAGTTTAAGTTCGTCCATGTATAAAAGGTGGTTGACCTTATATTCTCTTCTATTCGGCTGGCCACATATGTATCCAGAGCTTTTGCCTCGGAGCACAATAGATAGAGGTAAGAGGGAGATGCAGAAAAGTATCGGACATAGAGAGTCTCCTTGGGAGATACCCCTCTTATATGTGATATAGCTTGTAGTCACTTGTCTTTTGTCAGATGTTATGACAAATCTTGTCCGCCACAAGAGCATAAGCTCTTTTATGCATCTCACTATTTTTGGATGAACCTCCAGGCACTCAAGCAGCTTAATAAGTAGCTCATGGTTCGTGTTATCGAATGCCTTACGGTAGTCAATCCAAGCCATGAACAGATTGCGTCGATACCTGATCGAGACCTGGGTAATACACCTGTCTATTAACAGGTTCTCCCTGCAACCTGCCAGCCCTCTCTTGCATCCACGTTGTTCAACTATTGCACTCCACACCGGCTCGATAGATGTTAATATCCTCTCGTTGAGGATGCCAGTGAATAGCTTGTAGCTGGTGTTTAAACAAGCTATGGGCCTGTAGTTCTTTGGACTTGACAAACCTCCGGTCCTAAAGGTCAATATCGTGCGTCCTTCCACTAGCCACTGCTAGATGTTGGTGCGTAGAAGTAAACTTCTTCCACCAAAAGTTGTTGATTTTATCTGGCCCTGGCGCTAAAAAGTTCTCAGTTCTAGCGATAACGTCTTCATTTAGCTGATAAGTATCTCCATATACTTGCTCCCAGAAGACTTGAATCTCTTCTCGACTAGGCGGATTTTTAACGGTACGTGACGTTTCATTGAGCAGACGGGAAGGATGAGTAGAAAAGGAGGAATTTTCCTGAATGCACTTTACTCGCCATTCAAGGCGCTGTTTCGCTGTTGAAAGAGATCTTATTTTTTGCGTCCAGTGCTGCTTGATGGTCAACAGTTTACACATGTTTAGCGTGTGATTTGCTTTCCTTAAATTTCGAGCAAGTGCCCTAACTTTTGGAGTGTTTTTTTTTATTTGATGTTATGTAGTTAATCACGCACTGAATATTTTATGCATGCCGTCAAGCCGTTTCAATTTTAAACTGAAGCTGTGCAATACGCTCGCGAGTCTTACTCAGGCGTACTGAAGTATCGTTACTTCTATTGTCGCTAAGCAAGGACACCGCCTTCTCGTAAACAACACAGTTCAGATTCCAGAGATTAACATCTTCGGGGAGCAAATCGGGGAGAGCAGTATTAGCTTCAGCTAATTTTTCCATCCTGAGAAAGACTTTTTGGTGGATAGATCTCCTACTTCTCATGTTGGCATTATCGGCTATCTGCAAAGGTACTCTTGCTGGAACGGATGGAATGTTCGCTGGAGGATGTTGCTCTTCTTCTTGTTGATAAAGAGCTTCATATCCGTTTTTTCGCAAAAACGATACCTGATCTCTTAAATACTGAGGCGTTTTATGAGCAGATTCCTGGTGCATATTGACCCAACGGTCATGTAATCTCTGGATGAATCCTCTTCGCGCCGGTGAGCTTCTTTGCCAACAGGTAAGGATGTCCTTCCTGAGTTGGTCCGACCATTTAAATCGATGTTTTCGCGTTTGTCCGGGGCCATTGCCTGGTCGTCGCCTCGGTTCGGTCCTATTGCCACTCCCAACGGAACCATGGCCTGCATCCGAGAGAGGCCTATTGTGGGTGGCACTGCGCGATACTGGATGCTTGCGACTATCTTTCTTCAGTTTTAAAGCATTAAGTGACCAGAACCTGGTAGCAATCAATCTTGACAACCTCATTATTAATTGAAAATAGTAAAGTAAAAATAGTAAACAGCGAAATGTTCAAATTTAAAAGGGATTAAAATGTCGTGTTGTTTTTATTTTTTTTTATTTAAAATAAGTGAATGCAGAATTACCATAACTCTCAATACTCTCTAACCTATAATACTTATCTCTAACCTATAATACTTATCTCTAACCTATAATACTTATAAATTACTTGAACATACTTGAAAGTATACCCCTAGATTTTGGTAAGTAAAAAGGTTCAGTAGTTGTGAAGTTATAGACGATCAAAAAGTGCATAGGGTCAGATTGACCCAGAGTGTAGGAGACGTTCGAAAAATTAGGTGTGTACTCGAAGGGTTAAAATTATTGTTATGAACGATTTTTTGCAGAAATTAGGAATTTGTGGTTTTTTCAATTGTGTTTTTCCTTTTATCATCTGAATTGATGCAGATATTCTTAAAAATAATACATGTGTAATTATATTTGTGAAAATACAACAATTGTTGATTTTTTAAAGAAATGAAATAAATAAATATAAAACTTTGGCACTTTGGCTTCGAAAATAATTTTTTGCACCAAAGCTGCTTTACATTTTTGTGAGAGAGATTTGCAGTCACCATTTCTATGTAAAATTAACAATAAGTAATTGTTATTATTTATTGTTATTATTTAATTTCAAATATCACGAAATTTTCATATATTTAAAAAATATTGTAATTTTTGTTGACTAACTTGCTAAATCAAGCAATGAATTAGCAGATTTTAAATACTGACGTGAAAGAGACAACCCGACGGCTTCACTGCAGATGATTACGACTATCTTGGATATTTTTTCGGAATCCTGGCCAGTTTTTGTTTAAACCATTTTTTGTAACAATTTCATTATTTATTAATAAAAAAATTATATAATCATTTTTAGCATCGCTGAGGCAAAAATAAAACTTCTATCCGTGAATTGTTGTTAAAAAATTGCTATTTTATTTATGAGGAAATCGTCTAGACTTTTCATTTATTAATAAAAAACCATCCAGGCCAACCAGTGTCATAATTTTCCCTAAAACTGTTGCGAAACCTATACCTATTATTAATAACATTGTTTATTCTTCATGAACTCTCTTGATTTATTTTTTATAACAAGTGTTATAAATAGAGACCCTCAATGACCAGAATTGATTATTTTTTGAAATTTTTTTATTAATCTTTGACACAAGATGAAACTTTTTACTCTCGAGACATTTTCTCTTACGACGAGCCATTATTTATTAACAGCCTTATAAACAATATATTTTTATAAATCTATGGCCTCTGCAAGCCACAATTTTCAAGTTATTAGGGATAACCTTTTTTTAAAACGTTCATTTTTCCGTATACAGTATAATTATCTTAGTTAGCATTTTTAATACCTGCTCCTCATTGTTTATAACTATTGTTATTAACGAGAACCCTCAAATCAAAAAATCAAAAAATTTTTGAAATTTTTGTATTAATCCAACGGTTTATACTGCGAAAAAATTGCAAGAGGCAAAAAAGTTTTATTTTGCTCAGCGATGCTAAAAATAATTTTATAATTTGTTTTTTTTATAAATAATGAAATTGTTTAATCAAAAATTGGCCAGGATTTCGAAAAAATAACAAAGATATTTGTTATCATGGGACTTTGTTTCACCTTTTGAACAAAAGTTATGCCGGTGACTTATCAGTGCAAACAGAAGTGTTAGTGGGGACTCGATTCAAAGAAGTATTCCTTCAATAAATTACCCTTTTTCTTTTTAATTTTTTCTCAAATTTCTTTTTGATTTAAGATTTCAACCCTATAAATAAAAGATCAATCCAATTATCCATCAGACCTGAAATTAAACGAGACCGATCCTCATATATAAAAGGGTTTCGCTCCCACAGCGGTAGCGATTCGCAGAAATATCCATCACACATGCAGGAGTCTCAAATGAAAGAATTTCAGGCTCCGGAATGAGACTCGACAAATCATAAATGACACATGTGATATGAAAAGGGTATGTATGCATATAGGTGCACGTTCAAAAAAGGGTGACGGGGGAGCGGACACAGGCAAGGTGAAGGGGGAGGGGGTAGAAAGGCTCGTTCGCTCGCTCGCGCGATGACCGGTGGGTGGGAGACATAAGTGGTTCTGTAACAACAGGGACGTGGAAAAAGTGGGAGATAAAGTGGCGTGAGCGTCACGCATGCGCGCGAACTCTATTTCCTTCAAAGTCGTATGCCGCCAAAATCTCTTCTACAAGAATTCAGTCGCGTACGGCCGTCTGTTCGGAACGTCACGCGATATAAGTTATTCTCGTATGAAGGGATTCGACGGAAATCCAAAAAAATTGTGAACACTTTATTAAAAAAAAAAGTTTTCCAGGTCGTGCCGAGTTTAGTACATGCAATTTTGAATTCCCAAAAACGCGGACCGATTCAGATTTGGCTATTGGGAACCGCTAGCCGGTCGGAATATTAATTTAAGACCGGTAACAAGTTTGAAATTGACTTTTCGAGTGGTTCTGTGCGAATTCAGTTGAAATTAAAGTGCGCCAGTGCCAGATAATTCGTTAATTTGTTATTGAAAAAGTTTAAAATAAAGCACTTTTCAGAAGAAGATGCGTAATCTGATGGAGAAACAAAACTCATCCTGGTTTGCGTTACTTTTGACCGCCTTCTACTCCGGTGAGTTGTAATTTGTTTTTAACTATTCTCAGCATCTTCCGAAAGTCCAACATGTAAACAAATTTCAAATGTTTTGACCTTAATAGTTTGAAAAAATGGCGCGGAATTCGAACATCATACTTGTGATTCGTAGAGAGACAGCTTCAGTTATCTATGCGATTTTTCCTCGTGTGGTATGTCTGATGGATGACCTTGCCTTATCGGCCGACAAGTGGAAAAAAGTTGCTCGACACAACGACACAACACCCTTTCTGAAAAGCGCCTGTGGAGGCTGTTTATGACGCGAATCTTCTGCTTTTTCTCTTCTTCCTGCTTTATGCATTTCTATTTGCTTGCATTAAGGAGTGTCCGATATTCAAAATTAGGTAGTACAGCGTTGAAACAAAAACTGACCTACCCTGTTCAGGTCGCCCTTGAAAGTTTTCATCGAGGAAGAACAGTTGTGTGGATTCTTGTCATTTCGAAGCTACTACTCTCAGAGAAATGTTACAATTGAATAATTTGAGCAATGTATAGAAGGAATTGAGGATTCTAACCCCAATATGTATTACCGAAAAATTTGGCTCTGCTAATGCAAATAAGTTCTACGCAAATCTTAGAGATCGCTTTATGATAATCGAAGTCTTTGACTCAAGGTCTTCCACGTAACTATTGTTGACGATTCTCTAATCGTATATTTATTCAAAATGGCTGTATTTCCTCTGGATTTATAAAGTCAAATACTTTTTGTCTGTGTGCAACTCTGTTTCCTCGTGTGCTCTTCGCTCTTTAAGCTTTTCCTCGTTTACTTTTACTAACTTATCTTTAATCACTTCCGGAAAAAATCTAAACAATTGTTCGTTTCTGGCTTAGATTTCTAATTTAAGGAGGGAATTTGAAAAAATACTTGATAATCCCTCAAGAGCATGTTGATACGATTCTGAAATGTTGAATAATTGATCAAATCAACCGCGCGTGTTCGCAACTATATCTTGGATCTTATACCTACATCCTGACCCTCAGTCACAATATATTTATTAATTTATTGATTGATATTAAATATTTAATATTAATATACATTTAATTTAATAATTTGAAGTCTTCAGTTTGTTAGTTTCATTCAACTCAGCAACAGCTGGTCGAGCAACTTGCCGGGATGCATTCCGAGGAAGAGTTATTTTATAATATTAACTGATATTTTATTGCTTTTATGGCATAAGGATAACAAAGATAGGGGAAGATTGGTAGAAATAGGAGAATTCTAGAATGATCTGAAGGGTCAAGTGGTCAAAAAGATTTCTTACGATACCGAAATAGCGTGTGTTGGAGAAGTAGACTTACCACGTGGGTGAGTCTCTCCGTTACATCGTACGATATGACGTAGAAGGCTCTGATTGGCTCAGCCGATGGGCGTGCGCCACACAACTTTAATTGCCAAGTCAGTGTGTAATACAAGCGCAAGCGGCGGAATGCAGATGTATGTATACAGTAGAGTAGCACACATAGAAAGTTTGAGCACATTTATAAAAGAAGTATACGTTCATGGCGAGGTTTATGAGGAACACACATTTTCACGAAAAATACTTCATACATTTAAAGGAACATCATGCCATGCGTAAAATTGCTTCTCTCTTTACTTTTCTTTTCGGACGTCTCATAATCTTGTATCACTATTTTTTGTTGTTGATAATTTAAAGTTCTCTTCAGTGCACATGGACTGCATTCCATCCCCTTGAGCTTTAGATTAATTTCAAGTCTAGATTCGAAAATACCGGATGTCCAGTTATTTCTACTAAAGATGACTTCTTTTAGCTATGAGGAGCATTCTTTGCCAATTTTGTCTGTTCGATTTTCTGTAGGAGATAAAATAAGGACTTCGTACAATTTTTATGGTTTCATTTTTCAAAAGAAATTGTATGACGACAGCTTTTGCGAAGATGATGTCAACTTATCAATATGACGTCAAGCTTTTCGGTAAACGATGCCTAATAACAAAATCTCAAAAGCTGCCTGTTCTTTCAACAAAAACTGTCTGAAAAATAACCCCAGCTAACTGGAAGTTACAAACATACTTTTGGGAATTATACTTTACGTTTTTATAAATTGAAACAAAAGTCTGAAACCAGCGCGTTAAGGCAATAAACTATTTGTGCAAGTTCATTATAACTACATATAATCACTTTACAGATTTTTAAATAGGAATCTAAATTGTATCGGACATTGTTTGCCTTTACGGTGTGACGGAAATCCTTTTGCAAATGTTTAGTGTGACAGAAGGCGAGATTCTCGACTAATTTATTTTTAAATGCAAGGACGAAGTGCAGGGACCTGCAGTCACGCAATGTATTCTACATATATGTAAACGCTTTAGCACACGAGTAGTTTAATCACCCTCGTCATTCGGAGTATAGATTTACACTAGAGCACTATATGTATATACGTAAATCATTATTTAGTATATTTTTAATTTTTGCTCTTCTAAATGACCCCGCACAAAATGTATGGGAAAGGTCAAAGGTCGATCAAATTCGATTTTCTGATGCTCCAGGCCGCGGGATCTTTTACATTTGGTCCCAGTGTGTTTCGGTGACACTAATCGTGACTAGTGCCGCCAGCGCGCAGTGGGACCAAATGCAAATTTAGGAGGAAAAAAATCGCAAATTCAAAATACATCAAATAATAATCTATTTATATAGTTTTAGGCTTTAAAAAAATTGTAAATACTTTCTTATACAATACAAGAAATGTTGAGAAGATTACTTTTTTCGTGAGAATTCCATAATACTACATACATTGTTCTAAAAAACATCACATTTCTCATTGTACCGACAACAAATTTTGTGGTCGTAACCTATATAGTAATTGTCAATTTTCGTCAAAAAGTTGATTTACGTACACCACTTCAAAACTAATTGTTATATGTTAATCGGTGGTGAGTTTTCAGTTTATTAATTTTTATGACTTTTAGAAAGAACCTTCTACTCTGTCATAAGTTTTCTGATTAAATATATTGGATTTTCTAATAGAAATCTCCGATTTATATGATTCTACTAGGTTAGGTCCGTATAAGGCGCAATGCTTATTTAAAAGCTTATTCTACACAAGGTGCGGTAAAATATTCTTATATTGCGAGAGAATTTCAAAATCTGGGATTTTGCTTATTGCATGTGCCTCCTGATATTTTTATACTGAAGATTAAACTAAATTCTTCACCAAAATAAATTAGTTGGAAATTTGATGCACAAGAAACCTTTCGTGTTACCTTTTTTTGAACTTCAAAAAATTCTGTGCAAGCCCGTGCATTCCTCTGCGATAAAAATATTCGTAATTATTTTTTTTAATAAAGACAGGGCATGTAGAAAAAATCGCTACCCTGTTACAAATGATAGTTACTAATATTTTGTTTACAAATATTAATAATAATGCTGTAAATTGTTTGGATAGAGTAGAATGGTTGGTGCAAGCGCTGTTTCTTCTTCAAAAAATTCTACGAGGTAAAAACGTTCTGCATTGGATATCTTTAATATCCACAGAAACCAACCGTTAAGATCTAGAATAAGGTAGCTATCCCATAGTTAAACGTTAAATATGTTAACCTGAAGCATCTTGTTAAGGGTAAATGATGTTAAGGGTAAACATCCATTTTTCTCCGTGTGCCTTCCACTCTCTAAAGTTTATTGCATTAGACGTTATGTCATGTTTGCTTTTAGTTATAAATTTATAAATAATTTACTATATTTATTGAATACATAGTGTAACCGCCATATTGGATACACCATAGTAGTTTTTGTAAATTTAACTTCAAATTTGTATCAGAAACCTCGTACAGCTCTAAATTGGGAGTTTCATAAAATTTGAAACAAAATTTATGATTGTCAACTATCATATTGGATTTGCCATATTAGATTTTGTAATTATGACATCCGATTTATAAGATCGACTGCTTCTGTTTAAAAAGCAGTAAATCCTCATGTGTATGTATGTATACCATTAAGCCATTTCCCTTTCAGGGTAGGCGTGACACTTCCCGATTCGGGTAGTGTTTCTAGGTTGATAGCTTGAAGTAAAATAACTACAAGTGTGGGCTCACCACACCCACGATGTGCCAACAGCACTCGGTTTTCTCGAGTGGTCACCCATCCAAGTACTAACCGCGCCCAACGCTGCTTAACTTCAGTGATCTGACGAGAACTGGTTTTTTCAGCGTGGTATGGCTGTTGGCCATGACTGCGCAAAATAAGTATAAATAAATAAATGTAAATAAATAGCTCATGACTGCAATTAAAAACGTAAACCACTATCTTGCGTTACTAAAAGCGCAACTCACGATTAGCGTACGTCAATATTGGTGTTATATAACGATTGTCATCAATAAGGACGCGGAGTAGAATTTAAAACAATGTTACGTGTTTATTGAATAAATCATTTGAAAGTCTCATATTACCTTTAAAAGAATGCCCAAATTTGATTAAAATAAGCGTTTACTTGAGGGGAATTGGAAGGGGAAACGGAGCGTGAGGGGGTGACTGGTTTGAAGTCAAATACTCGAGAAAGATAAGGTTCGTAGCACAGTGTGTTAAATTTTTATCCTAAGGGTGCAGCGTTCGAATATTGATAACGAAAAAAATGTTTTACATTTTTCGTAATACGATTCGTTCTACTCAACTGCACGGAAAAAACGTCTTGTTCACAGGCGCGGATCTACAATGGTGGCGAAACCGGGGGGGGGGGG
>CAKNYM010050025.1:4964-33765 GCA_932195095.1 Andricus curvator | reverse complement strand
ACAGGCGCGGATCTACAATGGTGGCGAAACCGACCCCCCCCCCCCCCCACCCAGGATTTTCTGACTTACCTTCACTTTTTTCTTTTTCACTGAGAAATGAAGAAAAGCTATAAAAAGTATGCAATTTCATGATGACAAAAATAATTGAAAATTGTTAATTAATATTTAAAAGATTGCAAAATATATATAATAATATTAAATGTGTAAAATAGTATATATACACAGCATGTGTATACAATTTTGTGGGGGGCGCCCCCCCCCCCCCCGACACCTCTCTGGATCCGCGCCTGCTTATTCAAACAAAAAAATACTGAAAAATCAAATCGACAAAACTAAAATATGTGACGTCATGATTTTTATATTTCATAATATGTTTGTGATTCATTAACAATAATAGTTACAATAAATTGTGCTGCAAATTCCTACTTTAAAAATTTTACTAATATCATTGGTTCCTTTCTAACAATATTTTTAGCTAGATCAAGGATAAATATCGTTGGGTTAGTTATACATTTTTGTTGCGTGTGCATTTCAAAGTTTCCCAAAATGCCTCTATGCCCCAGCTTTACGCAAATGTTGCGGAGTCTTTGCCCAATCAATTTCCTCTGTGTATTTTTCGTTTTCGTATATGGTAGTACACAAACAATTGGGCTCAAAAGTAGGTGAAACAAAATTCTGCCAAGTGTTTTTCTATTGTGTATGAAAACTTGAGGAACATGCCTTACTCAATTTTTTGCTTCAATTATGAAAACCGATTCGATGTGAAGGCATTATCGAAACAACAAAATAGCCTTGACAACGAATTTGGAAAATTTAGATTCGGAAGATGTGTGAAATTATTGACGTTTAATAACAAATGTTCATTGCGTGAACAATCTGAGTAGGTCTACTGTAAGAAATACACTGGGAATCCCATTCAAGTCGCTCCCAGTTACGCCTTCCGAGAATTGCTACCGCGGTGGTTTCGGGCTGGGAGTGGAACCCCTGGGGTTAGAGAGAGGGTGTTCAATCAAGCGTGAAATACGAGCAGCGTGGCGGAAAGAAGCAGTGCGCGGGTGCGTATGTTTCGTAATATTAGAAAATGGTTCACACACCACTGACTGTTTACGTTCTGAGCGAGCGAATGTTGTTTTCGCTTTAAGGCAAGGCCATTTAGGAGCATGCTTAAAGCGGGACTTAAATGGGATTCCTGGTGTAGTTTGAAAATTTATTAATCGTGGTTTTGTCTGTACTGCCGTGATTTGGGAAAACACCGTTAACTGCAAAATGAACGAAGCCGAGAAAATCGACGAAAACTGTTCGAATCTTTATTCGCGTGTATCGCGGATTCTTATTCATTTTCTGCATTTTTTTTGTTGTTCTTGACTAATTTGCATACGATCTTTTCATTTTTGCAAGAAAAATTGTTAAAAAATGTTGATTAATTATCTAAAATGCAGTTAACGGTGTTGATTGGGATGCTGAAATTCGAGAAAACGCCGTAACGGGCAGATACGGCTCTCTTCGAATTACGGACCTCAGAAATAGGCCTGCCGTGATTTGAGAGAACGCCGTTCACGACAAAAGAATATGAATGAGTGGAATTATTATAAAATATTAGTCAATTATGAAATTATAATTATTATGAAATATTGCATATAAGATTATTATTAATATCCATAATTGTTTTATCTTTTTTGCGCTTGTTTTTAAATCAGCCAAATAGATATTAATGTTATCTATTTCAATAAATTGGAAGTCGGTACTAAAAAAAAAACCGGATATATATATATAAGAATGTTATAAGTTTTATTAAATTTCATTAATAATAAATAATACGAAATTCTAGCGGAAATAATGCATGTTTATTTATTAAATGTACATAAATTCCGAATATTTGCAGTAACAATCAAACACGAAATTATTGACTGAAAATGAAGTGATTTTAAACATACTTGGATTATAATCATATAATCAAATTCCACGTTATAATCATAAAAAATTAAATATTATGAAATACATTTTTTAAATGTTAATTTTGAAATAAATGACTAAACATAATATGACTAAACATATATCGATCGAGAAATCGATAAATAAAGAAATCGATATATTTTTGAATTTGAAAACCAATTAAAAGTATTAAATAAAACAAATTTTTTTAAACAATTTCATTAATTTTCTTTGAAAATTTCCAATTCACTTTTTCCACTTTAAACAATTGAAATGATTTACAAACATTATTTTTACTTATTACATTTTTTAACAATATAGCTTCTTTTTAACTTAAGACTGTTAATAATTATAACAAATACAGACTTTCAATAGTAAATTTGCATTTGGCAACTAATAATAAGTGCAGATACGGCGTTTCTCGAATCACAAACCTTTTTTCTCGGGGTTCGGTGATTCCGGAGAACGCCGTAAGCACTTACGGACCTCTCTGAAATCACGAAGGCTGGAAATCGCCGTCCAATAATTTTGGTAAGGTCCGTAACTACCCGTTACGGCCTTTTCTCGAATTTTGACGTCACGTATTTAGTCGTCTCTGATTTACGCCTGCAGTTAACGGTCAGATACGGCTCTCTCTCAAATCACAACTCGCCAATCTTTGCAGTTAACGGTGTTTTCCAAAAATTATGCAATAATTATTTTTAAAGTTATTAACAATTTAAAAAAATTATTTTAATAATCAGGTGTATCTTTTTATCACGATTCCAACGATATAAAAAACTCATTTTTCGATTTTTTGCAGTTAACGGTGTTTTTCCAAATCACGGCAGTGTAGTTTGAGATCAATGATTTCTCAATATATATAAATCATAGAAACAAAATTTTTATTTAAGGAAACCGAATATCCATATAATCTGGCTTAATATAAAAATACAATTTTCTATTTTAGTTATATTTTTGTCACCGAGTGAAGTAATCTGCTAATATCGATAGCTTATATTTTTTCCATGTACACACTGCCTTTATATGTATAATGAATCTCATTAACCCAGCGTCATGGCAGTATTACGGAAATCCGGAGAGGGTGACGGGATGGTCAGCTAGTCTTTTGAAGGCAAACTAGATTCTGCCTTTATTAATTTAACGCGATGTTGAGACCTTACGCAATTGAAAACTGAGAATTCGTCATTTCGTTACATTCTCTGATGCACAAATACATACGAAAGAATACACAGGCTACCTGAAAATTCCACAACTTCCAAAGTCGTGACAGTTTGACCCCAAAACTTGAGCATTGCCCACTCTTTAATCCAGAAATCGGAAAAAGGGCGCCACACTTGTGCTAAAAACTTCTCTACTTGATACTGAAACCTGAACTTTGATATTTTCATTAAATAAGTTCCGAGATAAGTTCTAGGAATTAACATATACGACTCTCGCACATATCATTACTTAGAGCCCGTCAATTTCTGTAAAAGAACCTCAAAAAACCCAATATCTTGAAGAAGTATAAGTGGTACCGAAATTTTCATAAAAATGTTCGAGATCATGCCAATCATACATTATTATTAATCTAGGTGTAAGTCTTTAATCCAGAAGGTTATAAAGTATTAAATTGAATTTGCCTAGTTAAATTGAAAAATATCTGGTGATTATTTAAACGATTTCAAAATCAAGTTCTAAATTGAAATTGGACGTAATATTTAACAAACTGGATTAGCACCTTCTTGAAATGAAAAAAAAAACAAAGATTTTCTTAAAACAAGCATATCAAGATTATGTGTACAAAGCGACACATTCACGCATACATATTAGCCGTATTGCATAAATGTCCAAAAAATGAAAAGCGTGCATGGAAAAGTATAATTGATCCCTAGAAATCTGTCACATGTCCAACAATTAGGTAGAACAAGAACGAAATAAATGCAGAAATAAAAAGAATTCAGCCGCATCCATTGAATACGGAATTTCACAAAACACACAAGTATAAAGATTGCCCGCACTAATGTTACGCATGCATACATGCATTCACTCAAATGCGAAGATCCATGAATACCTGTACGTACACATAAAAAAGCATATATTCGAACGTCGGGTATTCACACACGGTCACGCATGAGAAGTTTGTGAGCGCGGAAGGGGGGTATCAGTAAAGGGGGAGGGAAAGGGGGCATCGAAGGCGCGTTTATTTATAACGCGTCAGGACCATCGTACGATGTCGGCTCCGCCAATCAGAAGCTTCTGGTGGTCTGGCCTTGCGGCCCGTTTCACACACAAGCTTACACACAACCAAACGTATACAGCACACGAGTTTAATTCTTGCCTGTGACCAAGAATTGCATGGCTTTTACTAGCTATCTGTGTGCGTCAATGATCCTCGGCTTCTTGACCCTATTCAAATACCTTTTATTTTTTTTCTTCAAATTCTTACACTTTTAGTACTGCGCAGAGCTCATGCACATTCTATACATGTTATGTTGTAGTTATGTTTTATGTCTGATGTGTGTCTCGACGTGTCTACCATGTGTCCGGGATATCCCGATGATGTCATGTATCGCAGTCGGTTTAGACTTAGACTTTAGATTGCAGATAAAGAGGAATTTTATTGTCATCGAGATTGTCATTGCAAGGCAATTTTATAATGCGGGAATGTTTTCTAAGTTACCGATTACTCAATGAAAGAATTAGACATTTCAAGTTTAAAAAGATAAATTAGAGTGTCAAGTTTTTTCTGGAAGAGGACATCCGAAATTTTTGACCTTTATGATGATAGACACTCAGGCAAATATGTCTTAAACAAAAAATGTAACTCACAATCAATTATTAGACTGGTGGACAGTGGCACCCATTCGACGGGAGCAGAGAGAGCGGCGAGGCTCCCCCTTCCGGGGGCTGGAGCTGGGTCCGATGTGTTAAAAAAAAGGCCGATTAGGGTTTGAATTGTAGAGCTAGAAAAGAGTAGGATAATAAGATTAAATGCTACTACCCAAAATATGAACCGAATTATTCATTAAAATTTACATGCGTTAGAAAATTTTATAAACGGATGTTGATTATATGATTATATTATTATATTATATTATATTATATTATTATTATTATTATATGATTATAAACGGTCATCCATAAATTGCGTAACAAATTGTTGCCAATATTTTACACCTCCCTTCCCTTATGTAAAAAGTTGTAACCGGTCCGTCCTTTTAGAGGGCATGCCACCCTTTTTATTAGTGCTTCTCGGAAGTGATTGCTCCTTTCAGGATGTTCTTTTTGCTTGATAGAGCTCAAAAAGTACTCAGACATACTTTATCGTTAAAAAAAAAATTTTAATATGTACAACTTACACAGCATTTTGTATTTCGGGTACATTTTTCGTTAACGGATTTTCGCCCATTCCATGTGAGATTTCTCGGAAGTGGTTGCTTCTTTCTAGATGTTTCTTTCAGGGCTGAACAGAGCTTAAAAAGAACTCAACAATACTTTTCTTACATTAAAAAAAATCAAATGCACAACATTTGTACAGGTTTTAGTATCCCACATACAGTTTTCCAAGGGAGGTGCTTTGTCACGTTCATAGGGTTTTTGTCGGAGAAGGTTGCTTTTTTTCCAGTTGTTCCTGTCACGATTTCAGAAAGCTATGTTCGGTGTTTTTTTTTAGACGTGTTGTTTATTTGACAAGGGCTTTCTCGTAAATGGTTGCTTTTGTCCAAGCTTTCGTTTCAGGATTCAATAGAGCCTGAGAATATCTCGGGACGATTTTTCAGTTAATTATTTAAAATTTGATTGACTAAAGTCAAACAGTTTTGTGCAGCTTCTGTAAAACTCGAGTTTTGGCACTTACACCAGTATGCACTGCCACCCTTCAAATATTTCACTGATATGATTGTTCCAATGTTTGTTGATTCAACAATCAGGACGTTGATTCATGAAAAAGCGTACTTGCATCAGTTTCAACATTTCGTATTTGTTTTTCGGCAAGCGAAACATCTTAGCGAAAGTAAATTTTGCCATTTTTACATTGCTATGTGATATTTTTAGATTGGGAAACAGTGAAGTATCAAACGGTTTGGGACATTGAGAAAGCTTATCTTTGACTGTTGTAACTTCACACTGCTTTTTAATTACTGCATGATTAATATTATAAACAGAAGGCATGAGTGGACTAATTTTCACATGAAATACTTGAGACGCAATTCATGTCATGTTTGATGAATTGAACTTGCGTCATTAGGGCTTAAGAAGAGTTGCGTTCACCTTGACAAATCAGTTGCTTTTGACGAAAAATCGTAGTTTGACGCACTTACTCTTACGCGAATGAAAATGCGGTTATTTATACTTATTTAAACATCAAGCCCTAATATTTTGAATCCGGAATGTTGTTTATATTACAAAATTGGTAGTCCATTAATCTGATTACACACAAAAGAATTGTGTAAATATAAATCACAAGTGTATCCTTCTGAGTTCACCAAAAGAAGACTATTCGATATACTTAATTATTTTTTATTAACAGTTATCATTAATCGGTAAATAATCAGTTTATCGCAGAAAGTCATTGCAGGAAGTCTCTACTTACGGAGGACTTTTATATATATTGAATTATTTTATGTCTAAAACAATGGATAGAAATAAGTTGTAATTATACTAATGATATCGTTGTAGGAAAGTACGTTCCTATATTTTTTCATCTTTTTTGTACGATAAAGAACTAGATCTTCACTTTAAATTACGTTGTGCGATGCGGTGTCTGATGCAAGCGGCACATTACAAGGGTGCACACTGCACACGTGGCATTCAAAATTAACTAATACCCGCTCGCATAATGTTCTCATAATTCCGAACATGCAGAAGCCGTAACACACAAAACGAAACATAGTGTTCATTTTTACAAAATGTGGTATGTGTATTTTCTGTGTTAAAATAAATTAATTGATTTTTTTTCGAAAAATTATCGAGAAATATTTTATTTAAAAAATACTGTAGAGTACTCTCTAAATCTGAATTAATTAGAAGTTACTAATGAAATAGTACCGATTCGTTTACTAATTCACTTTAGTAAGCATTTTTACTATCAATTAGTTAAAAAGTACTAATTTGCAGTAAAAAAACTACTAATTCATTTAGTAATACCTACTAATTGATTTAGTTACCTTTACTAAATGAATTAGTAGTTTTTTACTGCAAATTAGTACTTTTTAACTAATTGATAGTAAAAATGCTTACTAAAGTGAATTAGTAAACGAATCGGCACTATTTCATTAGTAACTTCTTACTAATTCAGATTTAGAGAGTATAAATGGTATTTTAATTGTTTATGGTATTAATAATTCTCTGTAAGAATAAATGGTGACAGAATTTTAATACAATTTTTTAGTTCAACCTTAAGACTTTCATTAATCAGAATAATTAACTCTGCCATCAACCGATTTTCGAATACGACATTTTCCGCATCACTGAAGCATAAAAGAAATTAGAAGAAATCGTTTCAACAATTCTTGCAGTAACTGTTATTTTCCGTCCTAGTTAAGGAGCGTTTACAATTATTTCACGTCATTCTGTGTATATGTATGGAGAGGATTTTGATTGAAACTAAAGAATTTCTCTCGTCGTTATTTTAATGACGATCGGATATGACCCTTACCACCGAGCGTGCTTCATCTTCGCGTGCGAAATTAATGCTAGTCGAGAGAAAAGATTCGTGAAAAAGAAAAAAAATTTCCCAGAGATACGATTATTCGGAGAAGAAATAAAAGAATGAAGATCAGAGGTCGAAGGAGATTTTATTAAAGTATTTTGCATCCACTTTGGGATTCAAAAGTCGACTTGAAAAGGGCAAATATCTCTTGTTTGTAAACAAATTAATGACGTGGATATTGGGGTCATATAAAATTCGTTAAAGAGATGGGAATAATTCTTTTACAAGGAACTTTTATGAGTTTCTTTCAAAAATTAACAAATTTGTTATACATTTTAAATTGATCGAGTTGGTCATATATCTAGATATGTAATAAAAAGAAGAAAGCGGAGCACTAAAAAATGGTTAGCTGGCCCAACTATTTAGTTTGTGAGATATGGTATTGCAACTTTATTAGTTGATGGTATTAATTGAATAATCACTACAACTAATTAAATTGTTGTGCCAACGTATAAAATAGCGGTATCCATTTTTTCAGTGAATAAAGGAAAAAAGAGAGTAAAATTATTACAAGGAAGGATTAGTACCGAAGGAAGTTATTCTCAAGGGACTTTTCGTAGTAATGAACTTCACAGCGATTGATATTTCTGTTCTAGTATCGCGTTTCTTACCTTTTGAGGATAATTTTCAGTTTGTGCTAAATGAAACTAAAGGGCAATTTTAAGGATTTTGCCATTATAATTCGATGGTAATATGTAAATTTTACATATTATTTGTGTACTGAGAAAACGATAGAAGAAAATTTATTGATTTGATATAAAAGTACTGATTGAAAATAAATTAATTGAAAATGAGATTTTGCAATGACTACTGAGCAATTTAATAACATGTGAAGTGCTATTTCAAGTCCCAGAGGGATGTCTAATTTTCGGCTCGAATTTCGTTAAAAATAGCTATTCTGTAATCGATTTTACTGTGTCATCACTTCAGGAATACGTTTGCGGCAAATAGCGGATTTTCGTAGCTTCCTGCAATAATTTGCATATTTTTAAAATTAAATTTAGCAAAGCTTAAAGCCGGCGCCTTGGGACAATTCATTTTGCCTTTTTGCTCTCCCTTCCTTTCATTTATTCACACTGGGGTTGGTCACATCTCTCAATAGTCTCATTTTTCTCTCATTTTCCACCTGGCCAGGGAGATTTGATCCTGATTTCATTTGCCGCTATTATTGATCCCGCCTGGATTAGGAATCTTCTACATTCATCGCGTAACCCGTAAAAATTGCGAAAAATCGTGATTACAAGAGTGAAACTTTGACGTTTTGTTGAGATTTTTTCCTCTCAATTTTCTGGAATGTGCTAAAAAATTTAATTAGTGCTTGATGAAATGCTCGTGTGAGTTTTTCATGTTAATAAATTGTTTACGTTACACGATCATGAAACTTTTTGTGACCTATAATGAAACCTTTACAGTTTTACGACTTTTTTACTCGCAGTTAATACATTCTCCGGAGAAAATGAAAATAAAACCACGTTTTTTAAAATTTCAACTTATTAAAAATTAATGAACTTAAGCAATGAAAACTAGTTCTCAAAAAATGTTAAATAAAGTAATTTAGAGGAAAATTTACAAAGAAGAGTTTAAATTGGTAAATTGCAGAAGCGACCAAGGAAAGAAGAATTTCTCTTTTCAGTCGTCTGAAATAATAAAATTTCCTTTTCAGAGTAAATAAAAATATGAAAGATGGGAAGTTAGAAAAGAGTATTCAAAAAGTTACAATAGAGAAACGACCGTAAAGATGATTACCAAGTTTTTTTCTACTTTAAAAAGTCCATGATGACTTTATTGTAGGAGAAGTTTCAGAAAAAAATGGTCGAAGGGAAACAAGAGAGAATATTAAGAATGTCACATTCTTTGTCACGGATTTCGTTTCATGGGTTATCTCCTTTAGTCTCTTGGTTATAAATGCAGAAGAAATGTCGCATAGAAAGTATTCTTTAAAAATAAATATTATAAAAGACGAATGAATTGGCATAATAAAAAAGGACATGTAAAATTTTATGTGTGTTGGTATTAAATTCCATAAAATTTGTCTTTTTTTAAGGATTACAAATATAGATATAAGTTGGTCAATACTTGCGAAATAAGATTTTTTCAAACTATAATGGATTTGCGTATGGGGAATAAAACGGAAGGCAAAATAAAACATAGAAAGCGCATTTACTGTCCCTTAACGATGACGGATGAACGCGATATTATATGACCACCTCTGGTCTCCAAACGCAGCCACAAAAACCATTCGTTCAAATTAAGAACTTGATACGGATTTAATGGGTTTTGTTTTTCATTCCATCCCTGCCACCGTTTTCTCGCTCAACTTTTTTCCTCAATCACTTTCTGTCTTTGTTTTTACCTGACGAAAAATAAATGATTGAACAACAGAGTTTAAGAGAAAATGATTCCTAAAAGAAAGGACAAGAACAGTTTCTAAAAATGAGAAGCAATTAGCAAACTGCCTTTTTTGTTTGGGATTCACAAAGGGAAAATAAAAATGTTGGATACTAAAGACTTAAAAGGTCTCGGAATGTAGTTTAACAATTCTGTGAATAACATTAATCAGAAAAATGTGAAAATGCTCTTTGGAATTTAAAATGAGCAATGAAAACATTCCAAACTGAATAATCTTAAATTGGACGTGTCCAAATGTCAAGGTTCTATCTCGAAACATGCAGATTGAAAGTTTCTAACTCGGGACGTGCAAATTGGAAGGTTTAATAAAGTTGAGGGCGCTGGTTTTCTCAATATAATTTATATGGTATTCTGAAGCTTTACGAAATCATTAAATAAAATATTTTCTAATACTCTTGGATTTTTTCTTTAAGATTTGCAACTCGTTATTGCGAGTTTTTTTAGCTGTTAAGTGAAGTAGTAGTGAAATTTAGAGTGAAAGAAAAACGATATGGTGTCACTGTCGAATTAGGGTGCTATCTAGGTAGTTAGTTTGAAAATTGACCATCCCGATCGTCTGGTGTAATTTATGACCGAGGTTGCTGGGCAACTCGAACAGGAGTATTTGCTCCCTGTAGCCGAAGGAGAGAAGCACCAGAGCCGCCACGTGTAATTCCTCTTTAATCTAACAAAAAAGTCAAGTAGACACTCAAGTGGATCAACTCCGTGCTCGGTCGGCCGTAGTAGTGAGGACAGTCTCACTAACGGAGACATGTTGCCACTTAAATCCTTTTGTGGAACTTGAAACAACACAACCCTCTACCTATTTGTGATTTTTGCCCCTTGCAATCTCTCCAAAAAGAAAAAATGATAAAATAGTGTCCAACAAATATTTCTATTTTAGCTTGCTGCCAATTAAATAGGAGACACATTTCTTAAAGGGAACTTTTGTAAGGAAATAAAAGAACAAATCTACGCTTAAAAATGAACATATCTGGTAAATATTTGTGAGGAAAATTAAATTTTTACTCTTCGGATGGAAGAGAAGATTTCGGAGAAATGTTAGCATGGAAGTAAAATGAAATTAGCCGGGGGTAGCGTTCGAGGGTGGAAAGAGGTCAAAATCGGTTTTCTTCTGACGTCGATTGTCTTCATTTTTTTAAATGTACTTACAAATTTTCCTCGGAAAAGGCGTCGACTGAAATTAGTCGGAATTGCTGATGCTTTCCTGGAGTAAGATCGACGGAAGCTGCGATAAAAGTGGGCTATAAGAACCAGGTCTCATCTATTTTTCTTTTGGATTGTTTGCAGTTGTGGCTAGTTCCCGTGCTGAGGAGTGCGGACACGAGGAGTTGACAAGGTGTGCCAGGCCACTTCAACAGATCACCCAGAACAACGATCTGAGCTTTTTCCCCAAGAAAGAAGAACTTGATCAACTTTGTCCGTAAGTACTTTCAATAACCTCTTCGCACTTCTTGAGAAATGTATATAAGTTTATAAAATAATTGCTGCTCAATTTATTTATTGAATTTTCAATTAAAAATTACTTAAATATGAAGGTTTTGCATTTGTAAACAGGCTTATATAATTTGTGACGATAAAAAAGTCAATATAAAAGTAATTAAAATAATTCCAAGAATTTTTGGACCGCATCAATATTTATTTCTATTACCCAAATTTTAGAGCGAATAATTCCTTAAGCCTTAAATCGCATAATATTAGGTCTAAAAATTAATTCGGTGCCTTTACTTTCATGTCTTGTAACTTTTGGTCAAACTTGAATTTTTCTTGCTGTAAGGTTCCAAGGTTTAAAGGGTTACCTTAACCTTTGAAACACAATATACACTGGAACCGCGTTTATATCCGGCGTTGGAGAACGTATACCATGGAGAATAGACATAAGGAGCTCAAAGTCCTGTACATTGACTTCACCAAAAACGAGCATTTTTCTGTCGGATGTACAATAACGCATCGAAATGCTAGATCTTCTCGAGCGCGGCGCTAGTGTGGTACGGGTAACGATGGCCGCCGTCATGGTCCGTGTAAATATAACCTGTGATATAACCCTAATCAAAAATACAAAATTCCTAAATGACTAAAACAATTTTTTAAGACATTTAAAGGATATTGAAATGTAAAAACTGTTATATTCACGTGGAAGTCCGATATCAGTTCTGTGATGCGTATGCGCACAAGATTGAAAACTGATCAGTTATATCCTTATTGTTTTCCACGTTTGTGCAATAAATCTGAAGTACCTACGACGTCCATTGCAGGATCACTTCCATTACATAGAATCACCGATATTTCGAGATAAGTAAAATAAAATTTCTCCGTTTTAATAATAATTTACACATTTCTATTAAAATCACATTGGTAAATAATGTAAGATGTCAACATATACGGCGGCCATTTTTCTCCGTGCAACACTAGCGCCATAACTCGGGCAGTATTGTAACCCTTTTTATACGACAAAAATTTGCTTATTTTCGGTTACATTACTTTGGTCTCCTTATGTCTATTCTCCATGACGTATACGTTCACTTATATCCTCCCGGGAGGGGAACCCACCACTGCTCCTCAGCTCAGAGGAAGTGGGAGAGTTTACGGCTCACTAGGTGGCGCTAGCGAACTTACATAAGTGCCCGCTAAATTCCAACTCAAATTAAACAAAGTAAAGTTTTTAAAAGAAAATTATAAAAAAGGAGTGGAAAAAAATATGAAACGTGGATTGTAGCTTCATAAGAAGTTTAACTACAAAATCGGAAAGTATTATTGAAAAGGAAAAAGAAAGGTTTGTTAGAGAGGTAAGTTTTCAACAACAGTAAACAATCTACCTTACCTGCTGTTGGTCAAAACTTACCTTCCTACCAAATCTTTTGTTTCTTCTTCAATAATACTTTCCAACTTTACAGTTCATATTTTTATCAAGCTACAGTCCACGTTCCATATTTCGTTTTACTCATTTTTTATAATTTTCTTTTAAAAACTTTACTTTGCTTTTCTTTTCTTTGAGTTTGAATTACGCGGCCGTTTATGTAAGTTCGTTGGCGCCTGGCTGCGGCTAGAAAAGGACAGGAAACAACGGCTGATTGGTTCAGTTAGTCACCTGGTACAGCGAGGTGGTGGATGCCAAGCGGTTATAAATGAGAGCTATAGCAGGGATATAAGCGCGGGAGGCTAAGTGAGAGCGGATATAAACGCGGTTCCAGTGTAGTAGGTGGTGGCCCTGCGGACTTCACCTAAAAAATCATCAGTGAATACAATGGTGTCCGAAAAGGAACATTTGAGACATTTCATTCTTTTTGCATTTCAATTTAAAAAATGCAGCTGAGGCGACCGAAATGATTTGGTCAGCCTTAGGAGAAGACCCAATGACACATAAAACGTGTAAAAAGTGGTTCCAGAGATTTTACAAGGGCGATTTTTAAATTGTAATGCAAAAAGAATGCAGTATCTCAAATGCTCCTCGTTGAACGTTATTGTATTCACTAATGATGTTTAAGGTTAAGTCCGTAGAGCCGCCACCTATTAGATTGTGTTTTGAAGTTTAAGGTTCGCCCTTCAAAACTCCCGTAGGACGGAAAAAATTCAACTTTGACTAAGAGTAATGATTTTACATCAAAGTAAAGGCAGTGAATTAATTTGTAGACCTAATAAATTATTTCAAATAACATGAGTGGTTCGCGGAAAGCCACTTAAGACGTGGTTAATTGTTGTAAGTCCACTCGACAAGTTTGTACGCGAATGCAGAGAGGCAAGACGAGATACCTTGTAAGAAAGACGATTTACTCAGAACTTAATTGATTGTTACATCTCCAATTCCCAACTTCATTCTCAGACCGAGTATAAGTAAATATAGGGGTAGAGAAGCGAATATCACAAATTATGCGGCTTCCAAGATAATTAACTTCTACGCGGAAACACATATAGTCAGTTCATTATCATTCAAATGAAATGATTATTTGTAACTGGGGCAATATTTGATCGCAAATACAAATATATATACAGGGTGTCCAAAAAGTAACGAAACACCTAAATAATTTTCCAGGTAAAATATTTTTCAAAGAGGTCAAGGTCATTCTTGAAGTAACTTTTAACGAGGAATCCAGTGGTGACCTTGATCTTGACCTTCAAGGTTATTTCAAGGTCAACTTTGTTTTTTTTTTAAGTGGGAACCCCTATTTTTAACAAGGGCAATCAAAAGAGCGGGAAATTTTACGTCCAAACATGTACTCAGGTCATAGATCAAGGGGGACCTTGAACTTCAGCTGAAGGTTATTAGGCTTGACCCAGGTATGGGTCGGTTCCAATCTGTATTGCTTCGGCTCAGGTGTTTACGAAAAAGGTCGAGGTCATTCTTGGAGTATTTTTTAACGAGGAATCCAGTGGTGACCTCGAATTTGACCTCGACCTCGGTTGGACGCAAAATTTCCCGCTCTTTCGATTGCCGTTGTCAAAAATAGGGGTTCCCAATTTAAAAAAAAATGTTGACCTTGAAAGAACCTTGAAGGTTAAGCTCAAGGTCAAATTCAAGTTCACCACTGGATTCCTCGTTAAAAGTTACTCCAAGAATGACCTCGACCTTTTTGAAAAATATTTTACCTGGAAAATTATTTAGGTGTTTCGTTACTTTTTGGACTAGTCCATCCCTTTTTCCAACTCCACGAATTTTTCGGGACGACTAGCCACAGCCATATATATATATATATATATATATATATATTTTTTTTTTCTTCAATATAACCTTTGACTGTAGAGAGCAGGTACATTTTTATTGGTAAATAAATTAGTAGACAGCTTTTTCTTAAGCAAAATTAATATTCGATAAGCTATAAAGTTTGTTTGCAGATATGTGTTCAAATATGTAAACTCGAATATACGAATTTCCATCAAACTCAAAGTACACAAATTGCAAAGCTCGGTAGTGAAACATATGCAGACGTAATTTTAAACTTATGCATTCTGAATTTACTCGCATGAACGAAGTCCAAAAGTTTTCGCACGTTATCTGTTCGACTATCCGGGAAATAATTTATCGGATCCTCGTAATTTTTGGGTTCGAAGAATGAGCCCGATAATACGAATCTAGCAGTGGCTGGTCCAGATAGTGCCAGATGTAGCTGAATTATCGAATTGGATTTTCAAAAAAGTTTCTTTTGCCTCGAACGAGGTTCTTTTATAAATCCCAATTCTTTCTCGCAATTTTATTACTAGATATTATCAAATTTATCTTTCGTTATCTAAAAATATAATGATTCGCGCAATATTTCGGAGGGTTGTAATTCAGAAAATAAAATGGAATTCCTCTTTGTATAGAAAGCAATTCTCTCTGTCGATGCCATCCAAAGACCCATTCTCTCAGCCCTACCATGTGACAGAGATTGAAATTTAAATTTGAAATTTAAATACCTCGAACTGGAAATTTTCACTCTAAGAGAAAACAGCGATTGCAGAAACGTGTCATGTAGAAGAAATGGGTTGAGGCCCTTCATCAAAAAAACCGTTCGAGTGTCTTTCATTTCATTTATCGAAGCAAGAACTTTTTTTTGAGAATCAAATTCCCGACTTGTAGATCACTTCAAATGAAAAATTAAAATATTGTACCATATTGTTTTAAATCAGAAACCTCCATTACATTATGCAAAAATAAAAATTTCAGATTGAAAATACTTCTTTATCAGATAATAAAAAATTAAAAGATATTTACTTTTACAAAGATTTTATTAGCCAAAACTTAAAATATATAAATATACTAGAAAACATTTTTTGTTCTGGATTTTTGGAGAGGTTTTTTAAACGAAAAATATGTGTAGAGGAAAATTCTCAAGATTCTATAAAGTTAATATTTAAGATAATTAAAAATGACTTATATAAACCATTTTTTTTATCTGATTTTAGGAAACTGGAAGACAGTGTCAAGTGTATCAATTCCTACACCTTGAAGTGTCTGAAGGAGAAGCAGAGGGATCACTTCAATTCGCTTTACGCCGGTACGAACATGGCGATTAGGGAGCTCTGTCAAGAAGGACCTTATCAAGATGGTAAGTACTGGATATTTGACCACCACTCCATCAAAGAGAAATATCGATTTATTGATTATTAATTATGAATGAGAGAAGGGCAGCGTTTACGTCAGAGTCAAACCGAAATATTCCAGCAATCTAGAGATTGCGAAGTGCATTATCATGTTGAGTACACTGACAGACACTTGGCTTCGCCCACAGCTTCAAAATGTAGGAAATTATCGTCCAATTTTACGTTCTGCGCTCAATTTATCACAAAGTAAATTACGAGATTTTCTCGATCTCTGCCTAGGCTAAAAGCTACATTTCGTATCATTTCACACAAATTGCTGTTGGTTTTCCATGCCAACCTTAATGCACTTAAAGTACAGACTAGAAGGCTCACAGAGGTTTTGTGTATAAAAGTCGAAAGATTTTTTAAAAATCTATTGCCTGTGTAAGGAATATTAGAAGATTTTTTGGAAGAGATTGTGATCCTTGAATTTAATTTCTAACTCTATGCTTTCTGTTATTATAAAAGACTTAGAATTTTATAGGTAGCTGAAAAAGATCAGCTTCATCTCCTTGTTATTACGGAAGCTTTATAATTTCGTTATTAAAAAAATGTTAGTCTTGAGAATCCTTTAGAATGCTCTTGAATTACTCGAGCCATGAAATTTAATTCTTTTTCCGTAAACCGTTCTTCTTTCTACCTTCCTTTTATAAAAGTGCATTCCATAACGAGTCTTTTCTTAAAAATAATGTGCAGCTTTCCTGGAGCACGTGCCCTGTATGCAGAAAAAGTCAGTCAAAATCGAATACGAGAAATGCTCAACCGCTTATCAGAATGGATTGAAGGAAATGGGAAATTCTTCACTCGCAGGACATGGTGCCCCAACAACTCTCAAAACTATATGCTGGTAAGTCTTCATTAATTCATTTTTAATTGAAATTATAAAAAATATTATTTATAATTTTCTATGTGAGAAATTATATTAGGGCGAAAAATATAAATTGAAGAGAATATTTCCCTCTCTGACTACCGGATTTCCACCTTTACCATAGTTTATACTACATTTTTCTGTATATGGTATACTTTATTTTAGTATACTTTCATTTTGTAAAATGAGAAGGATGTGAAGCAGTGGTGAAATAATTATTGCGAAATATTTCAAATTAGACTGAAGCTACAAGTTTGACGATAATGACCTTGACGTCCTCCAAGGGTCTCAAGTGCTTTTACATGGACGATTTGCATACATAACGTGAGCACAGTTTCCGGTGAAGTAGGAAGTGGAATGATTACATTTCCTCATTTGCATGATATTCATTAGGAAACGTGATCCTATCACAGCCGCGGTGCCTTCATCTGTTCTCGAATGTACAAAATAATAGAATATTAAATAATTCCTACATCTCAGGGATGTTCGTATAAAAAGGTAGAAAAAATAGAAAAAGTTTCTATAGAAAAAGTGCAATTCAGGGAAAATAAGTATATAATTTAAAAATAATCTCACCTCATTCTTTCTTCGAAATTTTCACAACTGCTCAATAGGATTTCTGTATGTCTCAAAAAAGTTCAAAAATTGTTCTGTGGATGAAGAACTTTTTTCGAACAAAAGTATCAGTATTCATCCTATGAGCACTCGTAAAAATTTTTTTAAATAAAATGGTACTTTTCTAGTACTTTATTTGTTCCGAAAAAAGTACTTTTATCAGCAGGACCTATTTTGAACTAGTTTGGTACTGTAGCCCTATTTCATTAGGACTTTTTTTGATATAAATCCTATGAGCACTTCTAAAAATTTTGCAGAAAAATGAAATGATACTTTTCTAGTACCTTTGTCCTTATTTGGACTTGTATAAAATACTCGGGTTGTAACTATTCGTAAGTATTGTAAGTATTCGATTACATTGCATATTTTGGAAGTACGAGCAAGTTTTAGTTACTTAAAGAAAAGACTTACTAGTTGAAATTTTGTTCCTTTTTCAAAGATAAATTATGGAATATAAAATGCAAAATGTATTTTTGTTTTAAATACGAAAAATTATAATTCTCTTCCAACCCAAAAAGTTCAGCATTTCGGAAGAATAATCAGTTATTTCAATTAAAAATTCGGAATTATTTCTTAAATTGATATTTACAAGTGGAATACCAATTGGTTATGTTGTATTGTTTTTTAAATTAATAGTTTTTAAAATTGATTCCTTTCTGTTGGAATTCTTTCTAAATTCAAAGGATTTCTGATTAAGATTACATATTAATAATAACTATATGTAATTTTGTTTTGAACCTCAAACAAAAAATGATGTATGCTGAATGATACAAGTTGTGCAATTGTACCCGTATCGTGAACCAAAAGTTTTATGGAAATCAAAAAATATCTTTGGGTTTCTCTGGGGTCTTATAAACTTAATTTTTGGCGCAATTATTGATCCTTGATGACGCACAACTATTTTAAGCTAAAAAGAAGTTAGTTTTGCTTCATCAAGAATTAATAATTGCATCAAAAATTATATTGAAATTTGCATGCAGGAGCAGGGGCCATATACGTCCCCGGAGGAACCCAAAGATATTTTTTTATTTCCATAAAACTTTAGGTGGATGATGAGGGTACCAGTCCACAACTTTTTTGTCTCAGGCATTTTGGATCTCAAATTATTTTTTGTTGACCACCTACCCCGTACAGTCCACAATTAAAAACTAAGCAATTTTGAAAATGATTTATAAAATCCAGAAAAAAACACGGAATATTAATTGTCATTAGTTTTGTAGGTGATACTGAAGCTTACTTGAGACAAAAATAGCTCAGGGTAAAATTGTTTATTCAACACTAGTTGCTCGGATTTTTCTGCTTTTACTTTCGCTGTAAAAATAAGTTGCAAGATTGATTAAAAATTAATTTTTTTAGTGTCACAGCGATTCGTATTTGTACATTTTTTCCATACAATCAACTGTCTATTGATTCTCTCCTCTTGATTTAGTCCTTCCATCTATGTTCTTTGACCGGAAATAAAAAAATTAGGGAGAATAGCACCATTGATTTTTCCTAGATTCTGTGAAGCGTTGATAACGAATGTTCAGTCGAGTGGAGGAAAAGTTTTGGCGAACTTTCCTTGGCCCCTCTTATAAGTGTGTGTGTGTGTGTCTGTATAATCTACATTATCAAGGAAGCATAAGAAAAGCTTAGCTCGAAACGAAGAGCCTGCAGCGTCAACGAATCATTTTTTACGGTTTTTTCTCCTGCTTTGCTCTCGGCACCTCCATCCCCGCGATCAGATCTCGGGGGAATAAGTTGAAAAGCTGCAGCAGACCGTGGCATAGATAGGCTAATGACTTTAACAGCGCACATGGAAATACCCATATATTGAAATGTCCGGCTGACCGGGTAAAGCGCGACGGCAATTTCCCTAACAGTAAATTCGCGATTTCTAGAAAAATTATTACTCCCTGAGGAAATGAACACTTCATTTTTTTAAATCTTGATCCACTAAGCAGGAGGGAATACGTAGTATGGTCATTGGAAAAATCACTTTCGAAAGAGATAAAAGTGACTAAATGGTGTCAACTCATAGTTTCGAATAGAACCTTTTATTTTTTGGGATAAATTTCTCATTAAAACTTCAATTCAATATTGTCTTTTTAAATAAAAACAAATTTCTAAGCATTTTTAGTTTTTACTGATAGTTGAAGTTTGAACACTTTAAATCTTAAATATCGAATGCTCTTTGCTTTATAAATTAGTTTCTTTTGTTTTTTATTGCAGCTCCTTCCAAGCGTACTTAGACTGTTCACACAATGTAGTGCTTAAAGAATGTGGCCAGGAAGCCGCAGAATTCACCAAAGGATTCCTGGATAGAATGTCGAATTCTCTAAAAGAGGTGAGTGCACCGAACACAGACCAAGCCATTACAAAAAATGCGATTGCTGCGACCAAATTAGAAATGATTAAATTATACAATTCTGGGTATGCTGGGTCGGTACAAAAGTGGGAAAATGGGTAATTCTAGTTAAAAGACCAACATTGTCATTACGTTGGAGTATTCTTATGAAAAGGCATTGCTAGAACTTCAATTACAGTTTGTATAGGTACATCCACAAATTAAAAGGCAACCATTACCACTTTATAGGAAATTAAAACAGACTTTTAATAATAAAAAAGGAAACCTGAAATTAAATTGAATGGAACAAACCAATTTCGGAATTGAACCTTTTAATTTAAAGCGTCTAATGAATACGAATTTTGCACGCAAACCCAAGTTATTTTAATTAATTAAAAATATGAGTACGTAAAACAATTCAGTATTTTGTGGAAATATTTTATTAATAATAAAATAAATAAATTGATCAATACAATTTGATGTTTGCATAATATTTAGTTATTATTTTAGTTAAAAAAATACACTACCGTCAGAAATATACCACGTGAGAAGTAGACAAAAAATTTCAAGAATTTCGCGAATTTTGTACCTCGATGTCAACTCGTGGCATGACCTAGGAAACTTTTAGAAAACATCTATAAATTATACCATACAGGATTTGAAATATTATTTTCAATTTAAGCCAATAAAACTTTTAAAATCTTTATAAGTTGGCGAGATATGACTAAAAATGTCCAAGCGTATCTGTGTTGAAATTCAGTCGGCGATCACTCCTTCGTTGTGACAGGACCGATTAAGCTACGAAGAGAGATGGCGCTTGCTTCGGCACCCTTTTAATTTAATTCTTTTTATCTGATACTTCTAATCAGTAATTTTTGTTTAAAATTATTTTAAGGTTTTGATAATACATATTTATTATAATTTCATAATTTATGATTAAAAAAGAATTATTTTAGACGTAATTTTTTTTATAATTATACATTATAAAATTATAGTAAATATGTAGCTTCGAAACACTAAAATAATATTAAACAAAAATTAATGATTAAAAGTAAAGTATACCGTCCTAATCCTAACCGTATATAATCGCCGTATGCCTAAAACTCAACACAGATGCGCTTGGACACGTTGAGTTTCTTATCTCGGGATCTCGTGAAGATTTTTGAAGTTTTAATGGCTTACATTGAAGATAAGACTGCAGAAACTGTCTGGTATAATTTATTGATGTTTGCTACAACCTTCCTAGGTCATGCCACAAGTTGAAGTCGATCTACAATATTCGAGAAATTCTTGAATTTTTTTTTAAATTTCATAAGCTTTTTAATGTTTTTTTAAAAACAAGTTTCTCTCTCCTTTTTTGAACGAGTAATGATGTTTCAAAGTCAGCAGTAATTTTTAATAATACTCGCGCTAGTCATACTGACAATTCTCGACGGTAGTGTATTGTCAAAAAGTTATTGGTTGAATAAAAAAAAGTTTGTCCAAATTTGAAAGCTTTTGAATTAAGACGGATTGGAAAATTTTCAGTTTTAGTCTCTTGTGAATTCAAAAGGTTTTTAAGGTATTTGCAGTAAATATCAGTTTAAGAGTGTAAAAGAAATTAATTGACATTAATTTTTGTTTGTTACAGAATCACTGTAAAACGTATCCACTTTCAACATGTCCAGGTAACAGTGCAAGTTCGATTAGCTTCTACAGCCTATTGCTCCCAGTTCTCATCTTACTGAGCAGATACTTCACGTAAATGGTCTCTCAAATGTCGCGAGCCGGTAAAAAAAGTTCGCCTTGGGTCTCGTTGTACACGATGAAACTTAAGTGTGCCACGTGCCAACTTGCGATCAATAGAAAAATAAATGAAATGCCACCTCGAGTCCAAAATTTCGTCGCAAGTACGTTTTTAATGCCCTACAACTCGTCTGTGACGAAAAATAGGTTTCACTCATCTGTGATGTTCTCGATCTAGACGAAAATTAATGAAAAGAGGAGCTGGAATAAGCAGAAAATAAAGATGAGAACGGAGGAGAAAATCCAGAAGATGCGTTAGTCAGAATTGATCTAGTGATTCTAATTAACCTGAAGCACTAACACGTCCGTTAGGAAAGTATTTTTTAGGGCCGCAGACATGGCTGTGTCTAGTTAAGGGTGTTCCAAAACATTAATCTCATTTTAATTCCTTTTCTACTCTCGACTCGGATTCTTTAACAATCAGCATCTCAATTTTGTTTGCTTGGAAGTAACAATCATTTTCGGTGACTTAATTGTAGCAATGGAAATTATCTCTCAAAGTAAGATAAAGGAAAGCTAGAAGGGATGTGTTTTTCTTTTAAAAATATATCCGCTTCTTCGCGAGGACGTGACACCTTTCCGTTTTCGGTAAAACGTGGGAAGTCTCACCGTCTTGTTTGAAGTATGAGCTAATTTCCATTCTTATAATCTGTACTTATTCAATCATAATTGACTATGATTGAGAGACTATTAAAAATTTGAGATGTAGAATTCGGTGCCGTCCGCGGGGCTAAAATCGGGAAGACTGAGATTTCGGAACACCTGATATAAATCGTAAAATTTGAGAGCAGATTACTTGAAAACCGTACATGTCATATACGTTTCTATAGTGCGACAATTCGCTTGTATCAAATACTCGTAATAGTGACACCTCTACTTCCAATACCGCTGCTATAAATCACTATTAATTAAAAGTTATCGAGATGGCTCACGAGTCTCGAGGGATGCTGCTGAGTTGTCTTCACTGTATGCCATGTCAGAATCATGATTAAAAGGCACAGAAGCGAATTTCAACGATAAAGACTAAATCAATTTTAAATGGACACGTTTTATAACAAAAATTAGTCCACCTCTCTATTCAAGATTCGCGTACAAGCCTGCATTTTTTAAAAATGTGATTCTGTTCTTTTGTGATTCTTCCTGTTTTGATACGTATGTAATTGTAACAACGGTTTAGAGTTTGGCTGAAATTCAAACTCCAAAGGGGGACAATAAGAGTCCTTAAGAATTTGATAGACGATTAGTTTTTTTTAGCAACTTTAGATTTAACCTCGCGTGTTATATGCATCGACTTTTTCGTGAGGTCTGAAAAGTGAACCAAGCGATACAAATAATTGATAGAAGAGGATAGATTTCCTTTCATGAAATAAATGTCATATCAATAAAAGCCTTTTCAAAAGAATCTCCAGGTTCTGAACGAAAAAGAATCTCTCGTATTCACTCAAATCAGACTTCTCGGAAATCGTCGATCGAAAAAGGCCGCGAGCATTCTCGCTATTTTTGTACTGTGTACATGTAAGAGATATTTAGTGTATATGTGTCGTTTTTTGAAAGCTCAGTTTCTCTCCGGAAGCTGGGCTTTGACGCTTTGATGCTTCGTTTCTAGGTTTCAGTAAAAGCCCTCCTATTCGAGAAACACAAACGCTCGCATACCAACGTCCATTATTGGGACGCTTCTCATCGATTAGTTTTATTAATACGCGCACGATAAACTCGCTAAGTGGTTGAGAACGAGAGCGAGATCACGAGACTCGCTGAATTGACTCACTTAAGGATATTTAAAATTGTAATACAGGATTTTAATCATTTAGTTGTAAGATTAGAAGAACATTTTCCGTTGTATAAGTTAGAGTACGTTTTTAATATGATTTTCGATCTCGTTCTCTTTCATCAGCAGAAATTTTTTATGTCAGTGCGTCAAGCTGTACATAATTTGTTGACGGGATGCATGATCAGCGCTATAGAATTATGAAAGGTAATAAATAGTTGAAAAGCGTCCTAGATTCATCGTGTAACACTGAAAGTTATAGTATTATTACATGCAAGTTCATCTGTACCTTCTACTCGCATTGCAGCTTTCTAGAGATATTTGCACGATTTATTTCCGTGGCGAGAAGCAGAATGAGTGTGAACTTGTTTGCATGAATGGATATGATAAAAAAAGAGAAAGAGAGAAACCAGAATGTTCTAGTGTAACCGCCAATGCAAAAAGGAACAAATGTGAAGTTGTGCTTTTCCCTATCAAATCACGGAAAGTGCATCGATCTCGAGAGCAATATTTATTTGTAAAATAAGTGAAAGTTGTTGTAAATATAGTTTTTATCATACAGGTCCAGAAATGTTTTGGTGATACTGTAAAATAATTTAAAACGTTCGTAATAAATCGATTATTTTTCTTTAATTCCTTCTTTATTGTTAAGCCTCCTCTACCATCCCTCCATTCCTTTCAGAAAAATAATTAAACTCAATTTGAATCATCAGCAAATACTTCATATACTTCTCAGGTTAATATTGGCTGGAGGAATTTTTCTCGAGATTCAGGATTCAAGTATTGATAAAACATAAATAGTTCTTTGTGGAGAATTCTCAAATGCAAAAAGAACATACAATTTATTAAAGACGCTCAAGTGGAAATTCAATTATCGGGATTCTGATTTAAAAATATTGTTTTCCTTCTGCTTCTAGTATTAATTTACAGTAAAGTATTCAGAATTACTCAAAATCAAAAACTAAGTGGTTTAAGAAAATTTGATTAAAATATCACACTTATATCAAAAACAATACGAGTTCTAAACTCGTTTAATTTTCAAGGCCATGTGATGAGTGGGTCACGTGACCAGATTCCTACCTTAACGGCACTTTTTTTATTTCCTAACTTATTTTCACACGAAGCCACACATCGAGTTGAAAATTTGGGATACTAAATAAGAAGCACTAAGAAAGGTGGCTCTCGTCCTGAATTTTTATAATTATGAAAAATGTTTTTTTTTTGTAAATAATTTTTTTTTTGCTTTTTTCATGATTATAAAAATTAAGGACCAGACCCACCTTTCTTAGTGCTTTTTATTTATTATCCCAAATTTTCAACTCGATGTGGCTATTCGTGTGAAAATAAGTTAGGAAATAAATAGTGTCGGTAAGGTAGGAATCCGGTCACGTGACCCACTCGTCACATGGCCTTAAGGCTTTAAAATACATATTTTAATCTTTAGTCCTTTTTTAGTATTGAAGGTTTAGATTAAAAAACATGAACTTGAAACGTTTAGTTATGTGCAGTTAATGTGGGCTAAACGGCGCACATGTAGGGAAAATCGGCATGAAAGGAAAATTATATGAAATTGAAGTTCTAGATGAATTTGGAAAACCCAATAGGCCTATTTGCACGCAATTTTTCTTGCCTATGAAAAAGAATTAGGTTGAAAATTGAGAAATATGTAGCTAGATCAGAAGTAACCTCAAAATGTCGTCTGCTAAACTGTGCGGGAATTTCGAACACGAGATGAAATGACATGAAGAAGCTTAAATTAGTTATTCTGTAAATGTAGGTTTTAATAAATTATGGAAATAATTTAAAAATCCAGTTTTTATGCTTGCAAATATTTATAGGGTATTTTTTACTAAAAAGTAGATAAGTGAGATATGGAATAAATGGCAAATTAGCCATTTGGTTGATAATGTATTTTTTACATGAAAGTTTAAATTAATGATTCAAGTACAATTTTTGTTAACAAATTTTAAAATTATGTGTGACTCCTCACTGATTTTTTAATATGCTGGGAAATATCAAATGAGCAAAGATAAGAACTTTTTCTGAAGGACTTTAACAAAATTTGTTTTACGTAAAACTTGTCTTTTTGCTTTAGAATTACGATGTTATAGTTACAAGCAAAATAATTTTCAGTAATTTCTGAATTATTAGAAATAAATTAATATTACAAAACAATGAAAATAAATTAAATCTTTTTATTTTATACAAACAAGCTGTTACAACATTTTTTAAGGATCACATTTTTTAATACTGTTGAAACTCGTAAAATCAGGTAAAATCACATTTAAATAAGTATTCTCTTTCCATTACAGAAGGCACTTGAAAAAATTATTATGCCAACATGTTAAAGTCGAATGTTAAAAATTATGAGATGTTATAGACAACATATTCTCTAGTTTTCAAAAGCGACTCATTGTTTTCCTGCGAAAGAGTTTTTTGTGGGGGAACGTTAGCAGGAAGTGCGAAAATTGCAGATGCAACTTTTCCGAAAGAGGTTGAAGCACAAAATGCATTTCACCATATCCTCGGACTATTTAAATTAGCTGTCAAAATAAAATCATTTGCCCACAATTTTTCTTTAATTCTGTGTTGTGCCAACGATTTCAGTTACCTAAAAATATTCCTAAAGAGTTTAAAATTAGGATAAATATAATGTATCTCGTAAGGAGAAAGAGATATGCCAAACGGAAACATTCTCAGATTCATCTTGAGAGTCACGTATTGTACATATAAGTATTAATAATTAAATGTTAGTAAAAAGATATGTGCATAAATAAATAATATAAATAACCTGGCAAATATAAAAGGGATTAGGTTTTATGGCATTCTATTCTTGGAACACTAATAAAGTGATTACCCTTCAAACCCAAGTTCTGACGATTTCTAAACATTTTCCCACGAATGCTGACTTTTCCTGACGATTTCCGTCGAGAAACGTAACAAAAGTGTTCAGAAATGGCCAGCAGTCCTGACTTTTTTTCTGATGATTCGTGATTTTTTTTTTAGTAAGGAATTTTCACCTTGACGATAAACAAAACTTTATAGATTATATACAATAATGCTAAAAACTAGTTTAATTTTGAAAAATATGCGTAAACAATTTTTAAATCTTTAAATTTTTAATTACCCGCATTTTAATTATCATTTCAATACATTTTTCATTTACAAACACCTTCCAAAACTTAATCCCAATGAAAAATATGCAACATAGCAATTTTTATTTCACTCTTTATAGTTTTACACAGAGAAACATAATTATTTATAAAAGTATAATATAAGATATCAACAAAAGTTTTTCATATTCTTCACTCTTTTTCCATTATGTAGAGAATTTAACTGCACAACAATAAATATAAACAGAGATAAGTAGAATTTCAAATTTCGCACTGTCTTAAGCTAAGGTTTGAGGTTATGTTTCCCATATTTCTAATTTTGTTGGTACAATTTAATACTTTTGTGGTCAGATACAATTGAAATTGAACTTCTAGACAAATTAATTATTATTCTATTCGCGAAACATCGCTTCAAAACGTATTATCACTTTGAAAAATCAGTTTTACCGACTTTTTCCATCTTTTACCGTCATGACGGTAATTACCGAGAATACCGCGTATTACCACAGTCACGGTGGTCAGGCCCCATCAGTATTTACCGCACGAGAATGACGCCGTAACCATCAGGAAGTATATCATCTTTTAATTTTTATTTAAAGAAAAAACAAATTCTCGTCATGATTAGTCGCCTAATTATGACAGAAAACACCGTTGAGCATGAAACGGAATGGTTTTTATAATTTTTTTTATAAAAAACTGGTTTCACCATAGGACCGCGAGAACGGAGCGGTAAATCCGGGAAAGCGTTATATGCGAGAGCGTTATATCGAGATTTCGCTGTATTACTTATTTGGTTTCAAAAACGTGCATAAATTAAACTTTTTTTCCTCTTAAGTTTACAAACTTGATACGTCAAACGTTTTTTAGGTTACTGTCAAAAGCAAAGGAGAAAATCAGTATATCCTTGTACAAAGTGAGATTAGGAAACCGCACGGTAATGACGTTTGGGGTGTTCTTATGTTAAATTAAAGTAAATACCCAGGAAAAAATAATCCATGCTTTGAATGGGTTTCGAAGTCTTTTGAATTGCGTACGTATCTGTCACTGGAATTTCAGATTGCCACCGATTGGTTTTTAACAGAATTTTACTCGTTATTATTTTTTTGACAGACTTATAAGCCACAAAATGATTTTTCTTAATCTATAAATAATTTATAAATTTTAAAAATCATGTGAAATATAGCAGCCTAACCTGAAAAAAATCGGTCTCATTCAAAAAGAGGTAAACCGATTCAATATGACTTTGCTTGAAATGGACATTTTAGTACGTTGCAGATTCGAAGCCATTCGAGAAAGTGACTGATTCAGACAGTCACAAACCAATTTACTTTTAAAAATCTCAATCTGCAAATGACAGATACGCAATTCACGAAGTCGCCTTTTCAATGGATTCTTTTTTCCTGGGTAGGCGCAGCAATTAAAAAACGAACTGACCATTTTGTAGACGATGCTAATAAGCATTTAATAAATAAATAAAAAATCAGTAAGATTTTCTAATGTCATGTTATGTTACTAGGACCTTAAGTTCGCCTTCAATTTTATAATTACCCATATAATAATTCATTTGTTGAAACTCTCCAGTTTAAATTAAAGGATTAAATTCACAGAAAAATGTTTGTTTGAATGAAACAAATTTTGCTTGAATCAAACAAATAATTTCTTTGATATAGGGTCAAACAAATGTTTGTTCGATTCAATGAAATTTTTTGTTTGTCCTTATTCATTTGGTTTAAACAAATTTTTGGTTAGTTTAAAGAAATCTCTTGTTTAAATTGAGTAACGTTCTTGTTTAAATTGAATATATATTTTTTAAATCAATTATAGAATTTGTTCAAGTGAAGTATAAGCTCGATCATATGTTTTTTGTTAATCATAATTATCGTTATATATGTAAAAGCAGGAACACTTATTCAATCCGAATGTTTACTTCAGTTTAATTAATAATTGTGCTTCTCATTTCTGAATTAAAAGATCATAAAGTAGAATAATGAGAAATGAATCAGAGTTACACATTTGAATTGAACATATATATGAATGTTCCTGCTTTTAAGTATACAGCGATAATTACAATTTATAAAAAATATTCTCGATTTCAAAAATCATCTTTATTAAAAAATAAAAATACGAAAATTAAAAATTCAACATAACCACGAACCCACGCTACATACGATAAGTCCAGGAGCCAAATTATTACTATCAGGAGGGTCTACACAATTTTGTAGACGTTTTTGTA